>JAKRSK010008578.1:0-147472 GCA_029891615.1 Natrix natrix natrix | reverse complement strand
ATTGGCTCCTTTCTAGGACTGAGGTAGAATAACTAGTCCAAGGACATCCAGCTGGTGTCAGCCCTGAAGCTGATTTGGCAGAGGCCATTTTGAGGCTTCAGTGTTGCCATGCTGGAGCTGAGGGATAGGGAGGGGGGAATAGAGTTAGCTGGTTTTGTAGCCTAAACAAAACACTTTCTCCTGGGAACCAAGGACATTCTCGCACCTGGTTAGAGGGAGGAGGAGTTACCAGGCAACTGGACAGCACCTTGATTGGACCATGTGACTGATTGTTTGGGGAATGGGAAAAACTTTTAATTACCGTATTTTTCAGAGTATAAGACACATCTTTTTCCCTCAAAACAGAGGGTGAAAATCTGGGTGTGTCTTATACACTGAATACAGCATTTTTGGCCTACCAAAACCCCGCCCCTTTGCAAAAATGGATGTGCAGAGAGTTTGGGAGGGTTGCAAAGTGCCTGAGGACTGGGGAGGGCAAAAAAGAGCAAAAAATGGGCCATCTCCCCCTGCCCAGTGGTGGGTTCCAGACCCCAGCGCAGCCGGTTGCTGTGCACAGGGCTGGGCGTCTTAGACGGGCACGCCCGCTGCGCACAAATGCACATGCCATCACCCTGTGACACCCAGCTGCTCGGCGGAGGTCACACAGGCACTGCACACTGTGCGCACATGCGCAATGGGCCGGTCGCATTATAAACAGTCATGGAACGCAGGCAGGTGGGTGGGCCAAATGAGTTACCCTATTGGTACGGGGGCTGCTGCTTCTGGTTACTACCGGTACGGCTGTACCAGGCGGTACCGTCCGGAACCCACCACTGCCCCCACCCCCAGGAACACTCTAAGAGCCTCCCAAAGCTAGGCATGCCCCCCTTTTTTGCTAAAATCCGAGGTCTGCAGAGTGCAAAAACATTTTTTAAAAATTTACCTCTTCAAAATTATGCGGCCTCTTATACTCCAGTGTGTCTTATAGTCCAAAAAATACGGTAGGTGAAAAACGTGGGAACCTTCAAAGTCTTTTTTCACCAGAACTGGGCCAATGTGATACACCCAATAAAAGTATTCTTTGAGGAAAGCACCTGCCTCGGAGTTTTGCCTGCTGTGGGTATATGACTTGGAATCCTGACAGCTGGCTTCGGACCTAAACTGGAACTACAACCTCTGAGTTCCTGGATTGGTGCTTTAACCACTAGACCAAACTGGTTCTCTCAAGAATAAAAGTTGCAGAGTCAAAAAAGAACATGTCAAACTGGGTAGTCAGCTTTGCCAGCTCTGAGGACGTTCAGGGTCCAAGCTCTCGGAGAAGGTCCCAAAAAGAGCAAATATCTAATTTTATGGACTCCTCAAGGCTGACCCCTTTCTCTGGCTGCCCCATGGCTGGGAAACCATGTTTATCCCACAGAGGTAGCACCTGTTTGCTGACCCCTGGGTCAAGCCATCTTCCTAGCATAACATCCAGCTCTGATTTCGCTTTCCAGGATCAGCGGAGATTTCTCAGAAATGCTTCAGCTGAACGGGAGATTTCACTTTCGTTTTCAACTTTCCCTTTCTGGGTTCCCCTCAGGGGAGGAGAGAGGCAGGTGCTCCGGCTGACCTTGGAAAGAAACAAGGACGGAGACACATGAAGGCTGACAGAGGAGTCCAAATGCAGAGTAGGCCAAAGGTGACTCAAAAACAGGAGCTGAGTGATGGACCTCGGAGTCCTAGGGGAGGATCCCTTAAACACAAACCAGCCGTAAAAGCCAAGACGATCTTTGGTTATATCAAAAGAGGCATAGAACCCAAATCACAGGAAGGGTTACTACTGCTTTCTAAATCTTTAGTAAGGGCACTGGGATCCTGCATCCAGTTTTGGTCACCACATTACAGAAGTAGATGTTGAGACGTTGGAAAAAGCGCAGAGAAGAGCAACTAAGATGATCAAAGGCCCAGAGACTAAAATATATGAAGAACGGCTGCAGGATTTGGGTATGGCCAGTCTGGAGAAAAGAAGAACCAGGGGATAGCAGTATTCTGGTATTAAAAGGGCTGCCCCCAAAGAAGAGGAAGGGGTCAACCTATTCAATAAAGCACCAGAAGGCAGGACGAGAAACAATGGATGGAAACTAATCAAGGAGAGAGGCAACCTGGAACTAAGGAGAAGCTTCTGAACTGGCAGAATAATCAACCAGTGGAACAATTATTAATAGCTAGTTATTAATCTTAATAATGAAGTATTGTCATTAATTATTAACTGCTAATAATTAATATTCATCCCAAAGGTACTTTTTCAAGAGGCAACCGGACTTTCTGGTTTTTCTTTGAAAGAGTTTCTCTTCTAACCCAAGAAGCTTCTTCAGCTCTCTTAATTAATATCAATAAATAAATTATTATTAGATCACAAGGCGAGGGCTGGATTAGAACACAGAACAGAAGGGGGGGTGGAATGCAGAGCTTGGCACATTTGCCACCTTGGAAAAGAAGCTCAGATGGAAAAACTACTCGAAAGAGGAAGACAACAAGGAGGAGGGATTTTAATTTTCTTGGTTCTTTGGATCTGCCTTTAACATCTCTTCTGTGTAAGAAGGAGCATCCTCATTCTTCTGCACCAGCTCATCAATCATGGTCATCATCGGTTGGGCCACCTGAGCCTCTCCTTCGTCTCCTTCGGCCTTTTCGTTGAAAGCAAGGAACCGATTCCCCTAGTGGGACACTTGATCCCTAAGGAATCTCCCTCAGAGAGGAATCTCTCGAGAGCCTTCCCTTTCAGCTCCGCTTTGTGAGTGAACAAGGCGATCGTATAATTATTGCCTTTAAGGCAGGGGTGAAATCAACCTACCTTCGCTACCGGTTTGCAAAGGTGCGCTCGCGCGTGCATATGTTTTGCTTGCAGGTGCCACTTCCGTGCATGTGCAGGACCTACCACACATGCGCAGAGGGTCAAAAACGGGACATGATGACGTCCGGGTGGTTGGGCGGAGCTTCCCACCACCAGCGATACCGATTCACCCGAACCGGTGAGAACCGGCTGAATTTCACCCCTGATCTTTGATCAGCTCAGCCACTGCCTGGTCCTTCTGGGTGAAAGAGCCAAGACGAACGAACGAGAGAATAACGTGGGGACCTGGGCAGCAAAGGTTGACAAAGTCAAAGTAATTTGGGTTGTCGAATAGAAGTAGTAGAACGCTGAGCACCCAAAGCTACAGATATCAACAATGCCGGGTGTATCGAGAACCACAATCTGCCCCCCCTTCAGTCATGTCTCCTCCTTTTGGCACATTTTGGTGGCTGAGCCGAATTTAAAGACTTTGCTTCCCAGAATTGTGTTTCCCATGGCACTTTTCCCATGTCCCCTTTTTCCCATCAGGACAATCCTAAAATAAGAAGAGACCCACAGGTATGAGGCAGAGAAGCAGAGCAGAAGAGCTCCTGGTGGTAGAATTGAGGACTCTCAGAATGGGAAGTGTCTCTTGAGGCCATCTAGTCCAGCCCCTGCTCAGATCAAGAGCCTCGCAGGCTGTCCAACCTTCTCAAGGTCAATGGTCCCCCTGCTCTCCAGCATCTTTGAAGCTTAGGAATCGCTCCAAAGAGTTGGGGCTACTTTCAAACTCCAAGAAACACAGTTGGTTGCCCACCTGGCTGGGCGAATTGGATCCCTTTGGGAGAGGGGGGATCTCCCTGGCCTCAAAAGCCTGCAGATCCACTGCCCAAGTCAGCTGTCAATGGCTCCATTGGAATAGACCTCGAAGGGACCTTTCAGGTCTCCTAGTCCAACCCTCTGCCCAAGCAGGAGATCCTATACATAAGGGTCCCTTCAGATGCAAGCATCCCGTCTGAGGGGGGCCCTGTGGCGCAGCAGACCCTTTCAGAGATCAGGTGTGGCCACGAGGGAAGACATCGGAAGCCCCCCTCCCTCAATGACTGGATCAGGGACCACTGCTGCTCTATGTCAGGGGTGTCAAACGCAAGGCCCGCAGGTTGGATCTGGCCCATGGGGCAGGCTTAGAAATATCAAAGGCCCACTGGTGCCTCTGGTGGCTAAGATGGGCCACGTGTGGTCCCCCCTGCACCTCATTTTCACCCTCCATGGCCTCCTGCAGTGCTCGGCTGGCTGAAAACATGCTGTGAAACAATGCAAAAAAGAGGTGGAAAACAGGCCAAAAATGGGCCTCAAAATGAGTTGAAAATGGCCCCCAAAACAGGCTGAAAATTGGCCCAAAAATGGGCTAAAATGGCTGAAAAAGATGCTGCAGGAGGCCATGGAGGGTCAAAACAAGGGGCGGGGGGACTGCGCATGGACTCCCACACCCCGTTTTGGCCTGTAGGGTGCTGCAAAAGGCACTCGTCCCTCCCACTCCAGTGTCCCCGGCCACCCGTGATCAACGCTATATCATCCGTAAACAATAGCAATAATGAAATCATACCATCGCTTTCTTGCTTAAATAAACAAGGATCAGCCATTCCAGCTTTAAACCCTATCCTTGCTAATTCCTTCACTATGCATTCATTCCACTCGTAGCCTGACTGTTTTAAACCATACAGGCTCTTTTTTAACTTCCAACAATCACTGTTGCTCTCAGTGTTTAACCCTTCAGGTTTCTTTAAATATATAGTGTGTTGCAACGCTGCATGGAGATGTGCTGTCTCAACATCTAAATGATTTATTACATATCCATGCTTAGCTGCCCAAACTAATGATGCACGCAATGTTGTGGCTTTTAAACTAGGTGCAAATACTTCATCACAGTCACTTGCTGACTGATTGAAACCTTGTGCTACTAATCTGGCTTTATGGGTAACAGTCCCATCTACACTTGTTTTAATCTTGTAAATCCATTTACACCCTATTGCATTTTCACCTGGTGGTAATCTCACATTCTCCTATACCTCCAGATCTTGTAAAGATTTCAGTTCCCTGTTCATGGCTGCTTTCCAAACTATTTGCTCCTCTTTAGGATACGTGGATAGTTCATGATGCGTAGCAGGAACTTTATCTACTTGACACGCTATAGTAGCTTGATATCTGTCAGGTGGTCGTGTTACACGGGTAGAACGCCTAGGCAACTCAGGGCTCACCAGTGGATTCTCCTGTTGCATCTGCTCCCTTTCTTCTAACTCCTCCTGACTCTGCACTTCCTCCTTAATATTTATAGCTGGTGCTTCTATTTCTATTACCACTAGGAAATACCTGGGTGTCAATAACTACGTCATTGTTATATTCCAGTTTATCCCACCCAAAGGATTCAATAAATCGAGCACTAGCGCTACAGTGTACTTTCGTAGTGCCCTTTTCCCAGAATCTAAACAATCTAGGATTGGCTTCGTAACCTACGAAAAATAATTGCCTAGCTCTATGTTGTCCCTTCAGTCTTACTTGTGAAGGAATATGCACCCATGCCGGAGCTCCAAATGTGTGAAGGTAGCTAAAATCAGGTTTTCTACCATGCCAACGAGTGAATGGCAATTCACCAGTTGTTGTATTTACTATATTATTTAAAACATGGTTATTACACATCATAGCTTCACCCCACAGTGTTTCAGGCAATCCTGAATCAACTAACATGGTTCGAGCCATGGCTTGTAATGTTTGCCCCCTTTGTTCTATAAAAGAGTTATGTTGTGGCCTGCACTTCATAGACCAGGAAACATAGTTTGTTCCATCCAACTGGATTATTAGCGATAGACTTGCTGATGGGGCGTGTGCCATCTTCTCCATAATAGTAACACTTACAAACTAAACAGCTGTCTGTATACGGTATTGCGTATCAACACCAACTCTCTTTTTAGCTACGTCTGGTACACTCTGGGCCCATAGCCAGTGTTAAGTAAGTAAGCTCCATGTTAGGAGAGCGAGTGTGCAGAGAAGCGTAATGAGAGTGGTATGGAAGAACACGCACAAACCAGCATACAGGGACACCGAATAGTATAAAATATAGTAGTTTACTATGTGGAAATATAGAGGTATTCAGAGTTCAATTTATAGTCCAAGTCATAGACGGTTCAGTCAGTCAGTTATCAATGTTCTCAGTTAAGGAATGATCCTTCGAACACAGTCCAGTATCAAATAATCAGTTCAGCACACAAAGTAGCTAACAGTAGCAAAAACACAGTACCTCACAATGCTTCTACACCGATCAGCATCTAACAAACAGAGAGCTAACAGTCATTCTGGCTCCCTCTTATGGCTGCTTGAGGTAACAGCAACCAATCACATTACAGCAGTACTTAAAGCTACAGTACTACCATCCTGGTTTATATATTGCTGACCCAACTGTTAGCTTACATTCCTAACATACCTATCTATCTCTTATCTATCTAAGTAAAGGTAAAGGTTCCCCTTGCACAAATGTGCTAGCCATTCCCTACTCTATATATCTATAGGTAGATAGGAGATATAGATATATAATTAAACTATATTACAACTAAACATACCAATGAAGAAGAAAAATAACAGCTCCCAAAAGAAACCAGCATGGCTGCATAAAGAACTATCTGACAAACTGAAAGACAAAAAAAGTAAGTATAAAAAGTAGAAGGAGGGGGACATAACTAAGGCAGAATTATATCTTTCAGAGTTCCTGGAACACCGGGGAACTACCAGAGGACTGGAAAAGAGCTGATGTGGTTCCCATCTTCAAAAAAGAGAAAAAAATAGATCCAGGAAACTACAGACCTATCAGCCTGACCTCAATACCAGGAAAGATTATGGAAAAAAATAATCAAGCAACGAATTTGCGAACACCTAGAAGCAAACAAAGTAATAGCCAAAAGTCAACATGGATTTGTCAAAAACAGATCATGCCAGACTAATCTTATTGCATTATTTGATAATGTGACAAAATTAGTGGACCAGAGGAATGCCATTGATATAGTTTACTTGGACTTCAGTAAGGCTTTTGATAAGGTAGACCATAACCTACTACTAGATAAAGTAGAAGAATGTGGGTTAGACAGCATCACCACCAGATGGATTCGTAACTGGCTGACCAACCGCACTCAATGTGTAGTCCTCAATGGAACTGCATCTACATGGAGGGAAGTATGCAGTGGAGTACCCCAAGGCTCTGTTTTAGGCCCAGTACTCTTCAACATCTTCATCAATGATTTGGATGAGGGAATAAATGGGGAACTCATCAAATTTGCAGATGACACCAAGCTGGCAGGAATAGCCAACACTCCAGAAGATAGGCTTAAGATACAGAAGGATCTTGACAAACTTGAACATTGGGCACTATCTAATAAAATGAAATTCAATGGTGAAAAGAGTAAGGTTCTACATTTAGGCAACAAAAACGGAATGCACAGGTACAGTATAGGTGGTACCTTGCTCAATAGTAGTAACTGTGAAAGGGATCTTGGAGTCCTAGTGGACAACCATTTAAATATGAGCCAGCCGTGTGCAGCAGCTGCCAAAAAAGCCAACACAGTTCTAGGCTGCATCAACAGAGGGATAGAATCAAGATCACGTGAAGTGTTAATACCACTTTATAATGCCTTGGTAAGGCCACACTTGGAATACTGCATTCAGTTCTGGTCGCCACGATGTAAAAAAGATGTGGAGACTCTAGAAAGAGTGCAGAGAAGAGCAACAAAGATGATTAGGGGACTGGAGACTAAAACATATGAAGAACGGTTGCAGGAACTGGGTATGTTTAGCTTAAGAGAAAGAAGGACTAGGGGAGACATGATAGCAGTGTTCCAATATCTCAGGGGTTGCCACAAAGAAGAGGGAGTCAAACTATTCTCCAAGGCACCTGAGGGTAGAACAAGAAGCAATGGGTGGAAACTAATCAAGGAGAGAAGCAACTTAGAACTGGGGAGAAACTTCCTGACAGTTAGAACAATTAATCAGTGGAACAGAGTTGCCTCCAGAAGTTGTGAATGCCCCAACACTGGAAGTCTTTAAGAAGATGTTGGATAGCCATCTGTCTGAAACGGTATAGGGTTTCCTGCCTAGGCAGGGGGTTGGACTAGAAGACCTCCAAGGTCCCTTCCAACTCTACTATTGTATTGTATTGTATTGTATTGTATTGTATTGTATTGTATTGTAAACTATGTTCTAAAGTAGGTGCTTTTCAAAATGCAAATGGCCTTTCTTGATTTTTTTTCTTCCTTTGAAAATGTTTTGCTTCTCATATAAGAGCTGCAGAAGCTTCTTGAATGAGACATGAAATGATTGGATGAATGCACACACGCATGCACACACACACAGACACACACACACACACACACACACACACACAGCCAGGGCACCGAGAGGACAGGAAGAGGACAGCCACTCGGTTGAAAGGGAGAATGAAAACGGAGAAGTTCAGGGAACTCTTTGGAGGCAACAACAACAACAAATCACACAACCAGCCAGCCGGAAACGCAGGCTGACTCGAAGGGTTTTTTGCAATCTCTGAATCTCTTGAATTCTTCCCACCGAGACTCCCAGACAGGAAGTGAAAGGGACGAAGAGAGCTAAAGAGAGTCGATCCAGTGGAGATTCCTCATCCCTCCAACCAGGTGACCCAAGACACACAAACCTTCCAGAAGCACCGTGACCTCCGAGTAGGCACTGTTGAGGCACCAGTTGGAACTGGGTGAGGATGGGGGCCCTTCCTGGGCATCAGGTGTGTCGGAAGGAAAATCTGTCTGTTTCTGTTCCAAGCTGGGAGAAAGACACCAGAAACAACAGGGAGGCCGATTGGAGAAAAGGTCCGTTGATTGACAAAGAAGAACCACCAGGGTTTGTGGTTCTGGGGCTGTTTGGGGGTGGGTACATTGTGCAATGAAGGGGCTTGTGTTCCAAAAGGGTGTCGGTCAACTCCTCTTTTGGCTAATGGCTGTGATGGATCATGGGCGAGGGGCTGCTTGTTCTAATCCTACCATTCTGGCTTTCATTAGCTGTCAAACCTTGCCACAAGGAGTTACGAAACGTCCTGTCTTGAATGAATTTCTGCCGGCACTATTTGCTTTGCTTATGAATGGAACCATCTAGACCAGAGGTGTCAAACGTGGTTTCATTGAGGGCCTCATCAGGATTGTGTTTGACCTTGGGGACCAGGGTGGACATGGCTAGGGTGGGCATGGCCAGCTCAACCTCACTCGTGTTGGGGGTGCCTGTGGTGGCCCGATTGCTCTGCCACCCAAAATGGGGTCCCAACTCCGTTTTCGGCTGGGACGGCCTCCTGCAGCCCTCTGCCACACAAAACGGAGCTTTGGAGTGCAGCCTGCAGCCCTCGAAACGGGTGGATTTCAGCCGGTACGGACTGGCACGGGCATACAGGTTGGTGAAATTTAGCATGCCTTAGCGTACTCGTTCTTCCGGAGGCCCCCACAAGCCCACGTAGCATGCACTGCCCTCTTCTCTTTGATAGCCACCTCGTTTCCAATGAAGAGGGTGGGGAATCCATGCAGAGGGAGGAAATCACATGAGTTCCCCACCCCCTTCATTGGAAATGAGGCGGCTGTCAGAGGAGAGAGTAGCACGTGCCCGTGGGCTTGTCCAATGAATCCTCGCCTCCTGTTCCTTCTTTGCCTGTTTGAAGAAGCCACGCGGGGTGTGTTCCCTTCTCTTTCACAGCCACCTCGTTTCCAATTGGGGGGGATCCATGCAGAGGAAGGAAAAACATGGATTTATCCCCCTGCCCCCAAATTGGAAATGAGGCGATTCCAGCAGCTGCTTTTTGCCTTGAAACTTGCTGTCCCAGCAATCCGAAGGGGACATTCTCCCAGCGGCGTCTCAGGCACTCTGGGAGGGAGTAAGGATGGCTGGGTGCAGTTTGGCTCCTCCCGGCTCCCCTCAGATCATCGGGGGGCCTTGCGCGCCTGCTCGCTTGCGTGGCCTGGGTGCTTCTAGCAGGAATGGGAAGCGCGGGGATCTTAATGTAGTAGGGCAGGGGAGGCTGGAGCGGGAGGTTCTTGCGTGGCAAGAGAGAAAGTTGCCTGAGAGAGTTGCCACTGGGAAGATATGTGTGTGTGAGAGTGAGGGGGGGAGAGAGAGAGAAAGAAAGGAAGGAAGGGAGAGAGAGACACACACAAAGAGAGAGAGAGGCAAAGATAAAAAGAGAAAGAAGGAAAGAGAAAGAAAGAAATTTGGAGAGAGAAAGACAAAAAAGAAGGAAGAAAGAAAGGAAAGAAAGAAAGAAAAAGAAAGAACTTATGATCACAATTGAGCCCAAAATTTTGGTTGCTAAGCAGGAACGTTGTTAAATGAGTTTCACCACATTTTAAAAGTTGGACACTCCCACCCGGTCACATGACCACCAAGCCATGCCCACAAAATAGGCCACACCTACAGAATAGGTTCTAAAACATTTTGAAACCCAACACTGCCTTTTGGCTGTGATGGCCTCCTGCAGCCCTCGGCCAATAAAGCCCCAATGCTGGGGGTCGGGGGGGGGAGAAGGATGCAGTTGTGTGTGTGCAACTGTGTGAGTGTGCATTCTTGAGCAGGCTGGGGAAATTCCCAGCTGGTTTTTACCTGACCCGAAAGAAAACTTGGAGAGGCTACCAATCCTCACCAAGGATC
Organism: Natrix natrix natrix; assembly: GCA_029891615.1. Taxonomy (NCBI): domain Eukaryota; kingdom Metazoa; phylum Chordata; class Lepidosauria; order Squamata; family Natricidae; genus Natrix; species Natrix natrix. Next base: position 136,983 of record JAKRSK010008578.1, on the reverse strand, counting down.
CTTATTGTCAGGGGAAGAAAGAGTTCTCTGGATCCCTTCCCCCCCCCTCCAACAGTCCCCTCCCCAATCCCCAACATCAAAACCAAGGCTGCTTTTTCCCCATAGGGATAAACAGGGACATCCCTGATTCGCCCTCTGCTGGTGCAGAGTGGAACTGCGCCCATTGCAACTCAATAATAATAGACAGATTAACAGAGTTGGATGGGAGTTTATAGGTCATAGGTCATTGAGGGCAAACCTTTTTCTTACAACGGGCCAAAATTATGTGTGCATGCTATTGCGTGTTTACACGTACCCACTCAATCTTCCCGCCCAACTGTGCATGCGTGCACAACCTCCCCCACACATGAACGCGCATTCCCTCCCTAGGCTCCGGAGGCTTTCCTGAAGACTAGGGAGGGCGAAAAGCGGCCCCAACGGCCCAACCAGAAGTTCAGGAACAAACCTCCGGTTGGCCCATTAGTACTGTTTTTCTCCCTTCTCAGCCTCCGGAGGGTCACCATCACGGACATGGATAATAATAATAGTTTCAACCATCAGTGCCAGTCAATAATATTTGTGACACATTTTAATATATCTTGTTGACTTTCATGTTTAATGAATAAAAGGAAGGAGTTCGAGGAGCAGAAAGTGGAGGAGGAGGAGGAAGGGCTGTTCTGCCTCAGCGATATCAGTTTGCCCGAGGCAGGCAGCTAAACTCCACGCTTAGGAATCTCTTTCAGATCAAGTTTATTATCAGGCATTCTTAATAGCAAAACTTACAGTTCAGTGTTAAGATACTTCTGACTTTCCATGATCTGTCCCATCATGTAGTGTAAAAAGATGATGAATTTATCCCCATGCTGAGCGGAGATGTAGAACGCTACTATTCCGGTTCACAAAGGTATTTAAACTGCCCGGCTATAAACTTTGCATATGGGCAAGATGTCCCAGTGGCCAATCATAAACAGAGATGTGGTCACATGTCATGGAACTGCATTTCCCATAAGGCAGTCTCTGCCTACATTTCCCATGAGGTAGTTTCTTAAAGGAGACAGTTCTTAATTCTTACACTGGCTATATACTGCTGGGGCAGCACAAGGGCCCTTGGAGGTCTTCTAGTCCAACCCCCAGCCCAAGCAGAAGACTCTCTACCTGGACTAGATGACCTGCAAGGTCCCTTCCATCTCTGTTACTCTGTATGATCTGTAAGCTTCTATTGTTTATGTGTTGACTGCATTCCTGCGCTTTTATTATCGCACCTAAGAATTCACCCGTTAAACGATTCTTGGCTGTCTGCCCAGGCCGAAGCGATTAACTGAAGGGAGAGAGAACAGGGGGAGCAAACACCTGTCTTTCACTTTAAGCCTAATTGTCGAAGCTGACATCTGTGTAGCCATTTTCCTGGCCGTCATTTCTTTTTGAAACAAAGTTTTATTGGTTTTTTTAGGAAATAAAAAAGGAAAGGGGTAATGGAAAGGTTACAAATTTTGGCAGTTGCAGTGTGCGGCAGGTGTCCCCTCCCTCCATACTCAGAGTATACATTTACACAAAGTTCAGTACTAAATAGCAATATATAGTCAGCATATAAATTCAGTTAATGATTTCAATCAATTTATGTCAAGCAGATTTTCTTACTCATTTTTGTGATCTGAGCTTTCTCGGTATTGCTTCTTCTCCCCCCGCAGCAGAGCTCCGGCCCCTCCCGTGTCCTGCGTGTCTGTTGTGAGATCATCTGGTTTATCTAGGAGTGCTTTATTTTTTTCCATAAAGGCCTGAGCCTCTATGGTTGTATTAATTCTAACTCTTGTGTCCTCCCAGAATATTAACATACCTTCAGGCATCAGCCATCTGAACCACACCCCCTTCTGGTAAAGGTTCTTCGCTAATTGCGAATAATTTTTCCTTTTCTCCCTCACTTTCTTGGGGATCTGTTTCAGAATGGTTATTTCCCTATCTTGGTATTTCAAAGCTTGCCCCCTTTGTGCACTCAGAATTTCATCTCTTGTGGTTTTTCTGAGAAATTTAATGTGTACCTCCCTGGGTACATTGTGTGTTCTAGTATATGCTGAGTTCACTCTATAAACCAGATCTAGTTCCCACCCCATCTGTTGCTTCTCTTTCTGAGTGTATTCAGCCAAGATGCTTGTCATAATGTCCCTTATGTCTTCATCATCTGTCTCTACCACATTTTGAAATCTAAGATAAAAGGACATTCTCTCAAATTCTGTTTTCATCTGTTGGGTCTCAAGTTCTTTGTTCCCCTTCTGCACTCCTTCCATCTCCCCCCTCATCTCAGCCGTCCCCCCCTCCAAAAGATCCAGTCTCTGTGAGTTTTTACTGATCTGGTCCTGGTTCTCTTTAATTTCTTCTTTCATCTCTTTTAGTTGTCTTTTTATCTCCTCTTGTCCCTGTAAAATTTGTTGAAACATTTGTTGGAATTCAGTCTCAGTAGTTTTAGGCTGCATCAAAGATGTTATCGTTGATTGTGTACTGGGACTGGATGTTGTAGATGTTGGGGCAGAGGCAGCAAAGCCAGGCTTCCCAGGAGGTGGTTTTTTATGTGACATTATATATGCAATAAAGAGTTCAGTCAATGCAGAGAATGATCAGTCAGAGAGGTAGAACCGCCAAGAGAGTTCAGGAGACTAAAGGTCCAGGCAGAAGGGGTTTTTTCTAGTCACACTGGCAGTAGAGTAAAATTTTTCACTCCAGGGAGTCCAAAAAGTCACAGTCAACAAGAGATTTATCTGAGTAGCACGGAGACAAAGACCGGAAGCCTGAAGATTTATAGGTGGAGTCAGTTTTCACTGTTTATAAAGACAACGGAAGTGTGCCATCTTGCCCTGCCAGCTTCGGGTTTAGGAGGCATAACAAAAGTTTCAAAGTTTCCAAAGTTTCCAGATCATCATTCCATTGTAAGGTTAAATCCGAAATTCGCCTTTACTATGAGCGTGGCGTCATTAGTTGGCTCTCTCCCTGCCTCCTCCCATAGGGCTGAGAGCGAAAATAGTTTACAGCCGCCTGTCCGGGGGGGGGGAGATCCCCCTCCCTCCAGCCGCGCTTCTCTAAACCAAGTCAAAAGAAAGTTCTAAGTAACTGGCAATTTCTTTCAAGCAAGCAAAGGGAATGGAGAGAAGTTTCCGCTTTACAAAGCAGATGTCAGACGTCCTTCCTTCAAAATCCAAGGAAGGAAACCGCCAACTCCATTGATTTTAGAGAAAAGGTACTTTTACTGGATATGAAATGAAGCAAGATCTTAGGCAAAAAGGTGCAAACTTGTATATATCAAACATTTACCCCAAAACCCTCCCCCCACCCAATGTCCAATCTCCAAGTCCCAAAGGTGACATGAGGGGCACATATTCAGGTGGCCTCATTCAGTTGGTATGCAGAGATGGTTGGCCTTGACCAAACCCAAACACGAGCCTTCAGCATGCGCAGAAGTTGGTGAGAACAAAACTCCCTCTTTCGAGATGTCTCCACCAGCACGATGCCCCTCCCAAATACCATAACCCCCCCTCTCTCCATTACTATGGCAGCTGATAGCAAGCAAGTGATACATAGAGGCTGACAGCGGTACTAATACTTTGCGTGGTTTTGATTCTATGCCTCTGTTTATGCCACCGAGTGTCGTATTATCTTTTTTGGCTGCCGCCACATACGGCTGGCTCACGATAAGCGATCGTCCACTTGGACTCCCAGGTCCTTCTCCCAGTGACGGTTTTTGAGCCAGATGTAATTTGTATTTCCACCTTTGGTTTTTCCTGCCAAGGTGTAAATCCTTGCTTTTCTCCGTGTTGAATTCCATGTTATTGTTCAAGTCTCTCGAGATCCTTTTGGATGCTGAGCTCGTCTTCTGGGTTGATGGCAACTCCTGCCACCTCCCTGTCAGGACAAGGACAGTATTAAAATTGTAATGTTAATATTATTATATAACATCATATAATTATATTATACATAATGTTATATATCAATACAATAATAGAATAGAATAGTACAGTGTAATATTATAATTAATATAATAAATATATAGTTCAATATAATGTAATATAATAGTACAGTACAGGATAGTATAGTTAAGTGATGGCTAACGTGGACCCATTTGTTAGGGCAGGTGAGGCGTTGCCCCCACAGCTCTTCCGCTAGAGGAAAACCAGAAGTCTGTTCCTGAACTTCCGGTTTGCCCTTAGGGGCGGGTTTTCAGTCTCCGGAGGCTTCAGGGAAGCTCCTGAAGCCTCTGGAGGGTCTCCGGGGGGAGGGAGGCTGTTTTCACCCTCCCCAGGCTCCTATAAAGCATCTGGATCCTGGGGAGGGTGAAAAAAGAGGCCAAGAGCAGGGGGGGTTGCATGCACCCTGGGGTGTGTGCATAGCATTATGGGTGTGGGCACGCCCACGCACAATCCCTCTGCGCTCCCTCCGCTATTTGCACGTGATCCAAAAAAGGTTAGCCATCACTGGTATAGTATAATATAATTGATATAATATAGTATAGTATAATATAATTAATATAATATAGTATAGCATAATAAAATTAGTATAATATAGTATATTTTAATATAATTAATATAATATAGTATATTTTAATATAATTAATATAATATAGTATAGCATAATATAATTAGTATAATATAGTATAGCATGATATAATTAATATAATATAGTATATTTTAATATAATTAATATAATATAGTATAGTATATTTTAATATAATTAGTATAATATAGTATAGCATGATATAATTAATATAATATAGTAAAGCATAATATAATTAATATAATATAGTATAGTATAGTACAGTACAATATAATAGAATATAGTGTAGTGTAGTGCAGTACAATACAATACAATACAATACATAATAATATTATGTTATTAATATAATAAGAATAATGTAAAGGAAAAAGGGGCCCTGTCCCCATTGGAGATGTGGTCCTTACGATGCCCCACCAATCCTAGGGGGAGTCTCTGAATTGATTCAAGGGACGCGGCCCTGACCAGGAACTCTCCTCTGCCCCGTAGGTCCCTCTCCAGGGGAACCTCACGCTCACCCGAGAAAGGGCTCGTTTGGAGACCAGAGACCAATTCAGCACTGCCTGTGGAGGCTGTCCCTGCCCCACTGCTTTCTTCGGAGGATCCATACTCAGCCAAACCAAGACAAGCATCAGGGGGTGGGAATGACCCCTGCCCACATCTTGCATCCCCATCTTGCAGAGTCATTGCTCAGTGTCTGCCCTCGCCGGACAGTTCTTCTCTCTTGCAGGTCAACAGAAGCATCAGCGACACGGAGGAGCCGAGCCTGGCCGAGGGAGGGGACGTCATTGACATCCCAGCTGGGCATGCTTTATGACTGTCACAAGGATGCGCTCATCCCAGGGAAGAGCTGGATAAGAGGCCAATAAGAAGGCATCCCCTGCGGGATTTCGGGAGGGCGAGAGATGGGCCCTGCCTTCAATACTAAGACATGCACTGTCCCACTCACTCACTCATACACACATTACTGGCTTAGTGGGTTTACCAATATTTTCCCCGCAATATTTCCCTTCACTAAAAATCCAGAACTGTCCAAACTTAAGTCCAGCCACAAACAGATCAAGGCTGGTCCACTGAGCAACGGCCAGTGTGTCCACTAGGCATCAGAAAGCTTCCCAATCAAAATAAATCCGTTTGGCCAAATTAAATCCACAACACATGTGGGTTCACGTGGCATGAAAAATCCAGAGTTCACAAGGCATGACCCAAAGTCGGGGCATGGGGTCATTTGAAAGCAAGGCAGGAATCACGACAACCAGAAAGCACACCGCTAGGAAATGTTCCCAGCATCGCCTCCATCTGGCTGCTGTGCTAAATAACCAGGTTCCAGTGCAGCCCATCAAGAGAGGCCAGGCTGCTTCCTCGTGAGTAATCTGGCTGACTTTTGCAGCTCCTGCTGCCAACGGTCCGACTAGCGAAGCCAACAAAAGCAGGCACTCTCAAGAACATTGTAATCCCCAAAGCAAAACTTTATTGGGTACACAATTTCGGGACTAAGGAATCAAAACCAGCTCTGGTTTTTCCCACACAATGCTTGAATAGTTAAACAATCGCTTCTCCTTCTTCCCAGCCGTGGCTGTTCACATTGTCTGATTATGATGCGTCCTTTTGTTTTGAGAACAGTTTACTCTTTGTTGGACACCTGCAGCCGGGTTCTTGGCTCTCATGGTCTGTCTCTGGAGGGTCTGCATTCCTCCCCCTTCCCTCCCTCCCCAGTTTTTTGGCAAGTTGAATAGCAATAAGACGCAAAAGTTTCAGAAGCGGTTCAATGTTGACACCTTCCTTTTCTCTGTCCTACATGTTCTTGATGTCAACTGCGAATTAAATCTGGCAGAGGCCATTTTTCTATTCCTCAGTTGCCATGCAGAGTAAGGTGAGGGGAAGGAAGATTGAATGCTTTGCTAGACATAACACAGAATTTTCTTGTGGGAACCAAGGTCATCTCTACAGGTGATGGATAGAGCCAGTGGAGGAGTCCTGGAGAGCCCACCAATTAACCTAATTGGCCAATGTGACCTGGGACTTTTGGACAGGGAGTTATTTCCTATTTTAATTATACTGAAACCATGGGAATGTTTAGAGTTGGTTTTGCATTTGACCATATTGATATAATGTCTTCAATAAAGAAGTTCTTTGAGGAAGATTCTGATTTGCTTGGGTTTCTTCATTGGAACCTTGACACTTGGATCAGGTGCAGAAGGCAATTCCTTCTCCTCATCCCTAACTGGCTACAGCTGCATGCGTTCCCCATCTGACACCTCAAGGCTGTCCTACTGCAGCTGCACTTTAGCCAAATCCCTCTCAGACAGCTGCTTGGAGATATTGACCAATTCTGCTGCTGAAGTACCAGGAACTGGTTCATCCTGAGGTGACATCTGGAGAGGTATCTGGGGAGCATCCAGGGGGAGTCATCCCAAGGCACAGAATAGGGTCATTTCAGCTCCTGGACCTACATCCTGATGCTAGTGGCTAGGCAGGTAGGAACTGCCTGGAATGTTTATCCAACCCTTGGGCAGGCACAAAGCAGGGTATAACACTCCAAACAAAGTCACTGAAATGGCTTGGAAAATGGCTAAAAAGGGGGTTGAAACCCCACCCAGGATGGCAATGGGAGGGATGTTGATTCTCAAGTTGTGGTGCTGGTGTTTTCCATGGTGGGGGGGGGAGATCTCAATGCAGAAGAAGCCTCTGAACCCCTGAGGAAAAACATGGTTTCTCCAGGGAGTTGGAAATCTGCCTTGGGATCCATATGCGCATAGTAATTCCCATTCCTCTCTACTCTGTCAAAAGCCTTTTAAATTTTGCAGTCTTTTGCAAAATTGGTGGGAAATTCCCCTGGTGATGGTTGGGCAGACTAAATGAGGACCCCTGCAAGGGAAAAGATGTGTCCCTTGTCCCAGCTCTCTTGGGCTTCTCTATCTAGTTTCAGATGTTCTGGATGTCAACTTTCAGATTGATCATCCTGCTTTCTTCTGTTCCATGTAGACATCATACTTTGGGACTACAACTTTCTTCAGAAGGACCTGACCATCAAGCCTCAGTCCAAGACAGCAACTGAAATCACTGCATCTGACAGCATTGAAGACAAGGCCTCCGCCCTGGACATCTCAGCCTCCCTCAGGGCCAGTCTCCTGGGGAAACTGTTTGGAATGGGAGGATCAGCCGAATACCATCATGATACCAAGAAGTCCAAGAAACAGCCCAGAGTCATTATGTTCAGTGCAAAACCACCACCAGGTATGAACAGCTGACAATGAGCCACCCAGAATGTCTCTTATGCAGCTGTCTTTGATCATGGCAAAGCCACCCACGTGCTCACCGCCATCCTCTACGGAGCCCAGGCCTTCTTTGTCTTTGACCGAGGAGTTTCTTCAATGGAGACAGTGAAACTTGTAGAAGGAAACCACCAGGCTACACTGACGAAGGAAATATCTATGGGAGGAGAAGCAAAGGTCAAACACAATGATGAGGAGAAAGAGAATGTTCTGAAGCTGAGGTGTAAGTTCCATGGAAGCTTTTCTTTGGAGAGGAATCCAGTCACTTTCCAAGATGCTATTAAAGTTTATGCATCTCTACCAAAAATGTTAGGGGAACGTTAGGAGAAGGCTGTGCTTGTATGGGTCTGGCTCTACCCACTAACCAAACTGGACACCAGGGCAGCTAAGATGGTCCGTGAAATCAACCTAGCATTGATATTTGATGCTGAAAAGATCTTGAAGGTACTCAATGAAATCCGGATGCAAACCAATGATCCCTTTGCTGAGACCTTCCTCGAGATCAAGAGGAAGATCTAGGAGTTCAAGGATCTGTGCAGGCAACACAGGCAGACTTTCCAGAAACAGCTGGCCAGAGTGTTGCCTTCCATCCAGGGAGGGAAGCAGGAGGAAGGGACCCTGATGGACCTATTGATGTCCATCAAAGAGTCACCCTGCAACAGCCAATGAGTTTATGAATTTTTGTAAAGCAAGAAGGGAAATTAGCCATGTCAAATCATATCTAACTATTCTAAATAATACATAAAAGTTATCTCACCTCAAAACAAGTTGGAAGAAATAGTACTTGAAGGTCAGAATGTATATGTGGTCTCCTTTACATTCACATATTTACATGAAGAGAAGCCATTTCTGTTGAGCTTACAAAATTGGCTTCAGGGGCAATTCTTGCAAGAATCAGACCACAAAGTCCATTCCTGGGGTGAGGAAAGGCATGGCCTTGTTTGAGGAGAAGGAATGGACTCACGATGCTCACCAAGTTGCCAAATTCCTTCAAGACTTTTTCAGTATCAATCAATCTCTGGTACCAAAGAGCATCAAGGCAGGTCATCCGTGATGTTCTTTCTCACCCCTTTCTGTTTTCCAAGGATGAATTCATATTTTCCCAACTGCTGCCACCTGTTTTCTGCAAGGCTGAGTCGGTACTCCTCTACATCAGGGGTACCCAACTCATGGGCTGTGAATGAGCCATGGACCACCAGGAACCGGGCCACACAAGTGAGCAAAACGTCATCTGTGTACATGCAGGATCCAGGCGACATATGGAACTACAAGCACTCAGTCCATGGGTGTAGGAATGAGAGGTAAAGCTACGTACAGACATGCGTAGAAACTACCATGGTCTGAGTAGCTGGTTATCTTGGAAACCTACAAGCTCACATAATTAGCAGAACCAGATGCGGAAATAAGGGGAAGGTGATGCACAGTCTGTTATCTTTTTGTCCACTTTCTCACCAGAGCATAGGCAGGAGTTAACCTTGGCCTGAATAGCATTCTTGATTCACTAGGGAAGATTTGAGGGAGTGAACTGAAACAATGTGTTGTTGCTCTGTGCTTTGCTTGTAAAAACTTGATAAAAGCCAAATAAACTCTGCGAGAGGCAGACAGATATTTTGGACACAAACTGCGTGATGGATTTCTGAAACCTACACATGGGAAAACTGCCCCCCCTCCACTGAACCAGTTCCTGGTGCCCAAAGGATTGGGGGCATCTGTTCTGTATCCACTTCCTGGGGCAATACCTGGATTCCCTAGGAAGGGCATCTCTGTTTCAGTCGGAGATCTTCTTATTAAATCCCCTCTTTTTTATTCACAAAAGAAGCTTTGTCTTTGGGGGGGGGGGTGTCAAGGGGACTGGTGAGGCTCAACCTAACCAGCTCTGTGCCGCAATGTAATGAAAAGCCAGAGGGGAAGAAGGGGATGGGGTCCAATCATCCTGGAGGAGGGGGACATGGAATTCAGTAGCTTTTACTCCAAGGGTTGGTCAGAATGCAGGGTCTCCCCCAAAGCTTTTCACTCTGGGTCCAGGGAGGGGGTCCTTCTGGGTGGAAATCGGGCTCCCGCTGGGTCCTTCCCATCTCTTAGCATCCTTCAACTCCACTCCAGATGCTTTTCTCCACTGATTCTCTTTGGGTCTCCTGGTCAGGCAAGAGGAAGAAGGACACGTATCCAGCAGCCACATTTGCAGCTGAAAATTTGGGTCTGTCTCCTGAACAAATTTAGTGGCTGGACACGTGTCCTTCTTCCTCTTGCTTGACCAGGAGACCCAAAGCATGTTGCTGAAGAAGGACAATGCTCTACCTGGTTCCCACTGAGGATGATGGACCACATCTTATTTGAGGTTGCCTGTTCCATGCCCTCCCATTCCTTCCCCAACGTGGACCAAAATCCTGCAACCATTCTTCCTAGGTTTTAGTCTCCAGGGTTTAATCCCCTTAGTTGCTCTTCTCTGCACTTGTTCCAAAGTCTCAGCATCCTTTTTGAAACAAGGTGACCAAATCTCAATGTGGCATTTCAGGTGTGGCCTTACTAAGGCTTTATAAACCGGTACTAACACTTCCAGTGATTTTGATTCTATGCCTCTGTTTATATAACTGGTGATCGTGTTAGCTTTTCGGCTGCTGTGAGATGCAATCTTGCAGTCACATTTATTGATGGCTTGCAAGGGTTTTACAATCTCTGACCTCTGTTCCCATCATAAACTCGTCAACAGTTCAAAGGACGGAGAGATTGAGCATAGGAGCAGCCACAGAGAGGAGGAGATCGACCTGCCACCACGGATTCCTGATTCCTCCGAGCAGGTGAGGACCCCTCCCAGAAGCGCTGTGACCCCCAAGTTGGCATTTCCTGGGCCAACGGAGCAGAGTGGGGTGAGGGCAGGGCTGTTCCTGGGTACCTGGTGGAAAGCAGGTGGGTCTTGAACTGGGTTGGTAGCTGCTTTTACACGAGAGCAAGCAGTTCCTTCTCTATCGGAAAGGCTCCGGGGTGGATAGGACACCAGAATCCCTCAATGTTGGGCGGTTTCCACAGGACAGGAAAACGGGGGATTTAGCCATAGATGTGACACAGAAGCACCTGTGTTCTTGGGGAGGGGAAAATATTCCAGGACATTTGGGGAGAGGGGTTGCTCCTTTTCGGAAGGCTGCTGAATTCTGTCCAGGTAGCTAACAAGGGGAGAGCTGGAATGGGAGGGAGGGAAGGAGAGGACACTTCATCCAAAGCCCCCCCACCATTATGACTCTTAATCCCCCCTCCCGACTCCCCAGGAATTTTCCCAGTGAGATTCCAACTCTGCTCCTTCCAGAGGATCAGACTTTGCTCTCTGTGCTGGGGGAGGGGAGGGGGTGGGGAGAGAGAATGGGAGGGGCCAGAGAGAAACCATTTTGCTCTTGTTCCTCCTTCCCAGAAGGTCTGCAGGGGAGGAGGGGCTTGGCTGAACCCCCAAGGTTGAGGGGCTCCTTCCAGGAGGGGGGAGGAGGAAGTGGGCAGCCGTGTCCATGTGTGTCTTCCTCCTCAATTGATCCGTCAGTCACTCAATCAATCAGAAGGGAGCCAGAAGGGACCTTGGAGCTCTTCTAGTCCAACCCCTTGCTCAAGCAGGAGATCCTATACCCGTGAGGGCGAACCTATGGCAGGCGTTACCAGAGGTGGCACACAGAGCCCTGTCCCTGGGCACATGCACCCTCGCCAGCTGCTCTTCCGGGTCCTGTCATTAAGCATCAGTGCCATCCAGCTGCTCTTAATGCAAAGACCAGCTGCCATGCGCGTGCCAGAACCCGGAACAGAGCAGCTAGTCGGAGCGCATGCCTTCAATGGAACTCGGAAGTGCAGCTGGATGCCATGTTCATGCACACCAGGCATCTGTTCTCTTATTAATTATGGAGCGCCCATGGTCTGGTGGCAATCCGTTCCACTGGCTAATTGTCCTGACTGTTAGCGAGTTTCTCCACAATTCCAGGTTATTTCTCTCCTTCTAGTTTCCATCCATTGCTTCTTTTTTTTAAAAAAATATTTTATTAGCAAACATAAAAAATACGCACACACAAAAGTTTTGAGTTTTGTTACATTCCTTCATTGATTCTTGTTTCTTTCCTCCATCCACCTATACCATTTATCCCATATTTGGTAGAATTCTGATTCTTCTTTTCCCTGAATTTCTTTAGTTAATTTGTCCATTTCAGCACAGTCCATAACCTTTTTTATTATTTCATCTTCATTTGGAGTTAGTTTGTTTTTCCATTTCTGGGCAAAGGTAATCCTTGCCGCCATAATTATATGTAGTATTAAATACTGGATTTCTTTTTTGTAATTCACAGACATTATTCCTAATAAAAAAATATTCCGGTTTCCATTCTATTTTAACCTCCGTTATTGCCTTCAGCCAAGTTTTGATCTTTTTCCAAAATTTTTTAGCCTCCTCACAGGTCCACCATAAATGGTAATACGTTCCATGTATCGATTCGCATTTCCAACATTTTGGGGAGGTATTTGTTGATACTTTAGCTAACCTTGTTGGTGCCAGGTGCCAATCTATAAAACATTTTGTGCGGGTTTTCCTTGTATGCAACTGAGAGTGTCATTTTAAAGTTTGTTCCCCAAAATTTTTCCCATTTGTCTAATTCAATATTATATCCAAAGTTCTGCGCCCATTTTATCATTTGTTCTTTCACAATTTCCTCTTCCATTTTATACTTCAGGAGAAATTTATATATTCTCCCTATCATCTTTCTATCTGAGCCTTGAATAATTTTATCCAATTCGTGTGGTTCTGTTTCGATGTCATATAATTTGGTATCTTTATTGTATTTACTTTTGATTTGAAGGTAAGTTAGCCAGTCAACTTTCATGTTCTGTTCTGCCAATTCTTCAATTGTTTTTAAGTTTCTCTGTCTATCAATTAAGTCTCTATATCTTAGGATTTTGTTCAAATCTATGAAATTTGGATGAGTCGTCCTTTCTGTCGGTGATAGCCAATTCGGAATTTTCACATAGTGGGTTTTTTTTTTTTTTTTTTGAGCCATTTTTGCAATAATGCTCTTCTAATTAAATGATTTTGAAAGTATTTGTGTGCTTTATTTTTATCATCCTATAGGAATGTATGCCAGCCTACTTGCAAATCATGGCCTTCCAAGGTCAAAATTCTTTTATTCTTTAGCTCTATCCAATCCTTCACCCATGTTATTGATACTGCTGATGCGTATACATCCCAATTTGGTAATGCTAAACCTCCCCTCTCCTTGCTGTCTTGCATTGACTTTAGTTTAATCCTCGCTTTTCGTCCCTGCCAAATAAACCTACCTGTTATTTTGTTTAATTCTTGAAAGAATTTTTTACCCGGATTAATGCATGCGGCTTGCAACAGGAATAAGATTCTTGGTAAAATATTCATTTTAATTGTCGCTATATGTCCCATGAGTGATAGTTGAATATTTTTCCAATTTTCTAACTCTTTCTTTATTTGTATCACTAATTTATTATAATTATCGTCTTTAATTGTGGAACATTTTGCCGACACCCAGATCCCCAAGTATTTCACTTTCTTAGTTATTTGCATTCTGGTTGTTACTTCCAGTTCCTCTTCTTGCTTTTTTTGTCATGTTCTTAGTTATCATTTTTGTTTTGCTTTTATTGATCTTTAGTCCTGCCACTTTGCCATATTCTTCTAATTTTTGAATTAATTTCAGACTAGATTCTAATGGGTCCTCTAGAACAAATACTAAGTCATCGGCATAGGCTTGGGCCTCATATTCTTCATTTTTGAGTCTCAAACCTTTTATTCCCTGGTCCTTCCGAATTTCATTTAATAAAATTTCCAAAGTCAATATAAATAGCAAAGGAGAGAGGGGGCATCCCTGTCTGACTCCTTTTTTATTTCAATCTTCTCTGTTAATTCTCCATTCATCAGAACTTTGGCTGTCTGATTGTTATAAAATCCTCCTATCATATTTATAAATTTTTCTCCGAATTTCATCTCATCCAATAGTGTTATTATAAATTTCCAGATTACGTTGTCAAATGCTTTTTGTGCATCAAGGAAAACCAGTACCATTTGATTTTCTGGATGCGCCTCGTAGTACTCTATTATATCTAGGATGATTCTCGTATTATTTCCAATGTGTCTGTGAGGTAAAAATCTGTTTTGGTCCAGGTGTATTCGTTCATTTAAAACCTGTTTAATTCTTCCTGCCATAATTGCTGCAAATATTTTATAATCGGAGTTTAGTAATGAAATTGGCCTGTAGTTTTGAATTTCTTGTAGGCTGGTTTCTTCTTTTGGGATCAGCGATATTATTCCTTCTGTCAATGATACAGGTATCTTGGCTTTTCCTAAAACTTCATTAAACATTTCCACTCCTAGCTCTTCCAATATTATTTTATAATATTTGTATAGCTACACCGGTATTCCATCTGGTCCTGGGGTTTTATTATTTTTCTGGTTTTTCAAGACTAGTTCCACTTCGGCTAGGGTTATTGGCCTGTTTATCGCCTCCCTTTGCTCTTTTGAGATTGGTGTTATCTTTTCTGTGTTTAAATAATGCTTTATTTTGTTTTCCTCCATACTATCTTGTGCGTATAGTTTTGTGAAGTATTTATGAATAATATTCTTCTTTTCTTCCGCTTTGTATTGAATTCTTCCCTCATCATCTTTTAATTGATATATCATCCTTTTTTCTCTTTCATTCTTCAGTCTGTGGGTCAGCCATCATCCAGGTTTGTTGGCTTGTTCAAAGTAATTTTGTCTGGCCGCTTCAATTTTCTGTGCTAATTTCTTTTGATTTATTAAGTTGAACTTATGTCTAATTATCTCTCTTTTTTCTTTTTAAATTTTATTCTTTGGGTCTTTCTTTGTTCATCTTTGGCTTCCATAAGTTCCTTTTGCATACATTCTTGTTGCTCTTTTTGTTTTCTAGTTTTTCTCGTCATATAGGCAATTGTAAGGCCTCTTGTGTATGCTTTCATAGTGTCCCAGAGATTTTGAATTGGGGTATCTTCTTTTTTGTTTATTCTAAAAAAATGTTTTAATTCTTTCTCCAGCATTTCAGTGTATTCTATTTAGTTTATAATATTTGAATTCATCACCCATCTTTTTCTTCTTCTTTGACTTTTCCATCTTAATTTTATTGGATTGTGATCTGCCCACTCATTTCCTTCTATTTCAATTTCGTCTACTTGATTGCATAGACTAGATGAAATCCAAGCCATGTCAATTCTTGATAGGGACTGATGGGGGTTCGAATAAAAGGTATATTGTTTTCTTGTTTTGTGCCTTTCTCTCCAAATATCGTGTAATTTATATTCCATTGCCATCTCAAAAAAGGATTTGGGTAGCATATTTTTTTTGTTTTATTTTTCTTTTTGCTTTCATAGTCCATTTTTTTATCCACTATTGTCTTATAATCCCCAATTAAGCAAATGTTTTCATATTCTAATTCGTTTATTTTGTTATGTAGTTTCCTATAGAATTCCTCTTGTTTCTGATTTGGTGCATATATGACTATTAATAATATCGGTTTTTCTGTTGTCTCTAATTCAATCATTAGTATCCTGCCTTCTTCATCAAAGCAGACTTCTTTGGAATTTATTTTTTCCTTTATATAGGTTGCTATCCCTCTTTTTTCCCCCTGCTAATGCTGTGTATAATTTCCCTAGTTTTTTGTTTTTCAGTAAGTTCTTATGTTCCCTTTTAATATGCACTTCCTGTATGCAGATTATATCTACTTTCAGTTTCTTAAGTTTGTTAAACATCTGCACTCTTTTTTGTGTGTGTGCGTTCAGTCCATTCAAGTTTGTTGAGATAATTGTTATTTCCTGGTCCATCTTTAGATGGGGTATTTTTTGTTACTTCTAGTTTGTATCTGACTTTTCCCTCTCGTGCCCTCCTTTTCTGCTCTCTCTCTTTCTTGCCTCTGTTCTTCTTTCCTGTTTCTTTCCTTGTCTTCTGATGTTTCTTCCTCTTGACTTCTACTTTCTAGGTCCTCTCCACTTCCTTGTTCTTCTTCCCCTGTGCAGTACTTCTCATAGAATTCCTGCGCTTCTTCTACACTCTCTATCCTATACCTTTTTTCTTGCCAAGACACCAGTACCCCTTCTGGTAGCAACCATCTGTACATTATTCTGTTTTCATTTAACTGATTTGATAAAAATTGGTATTGTCTACATTGTTCACGAATTCTCCGTGGAATCTGTTTAAGCGTGATCAACTCTTTTCCCTGGTATGTAATCGTCCCTTCTCTGTTTTTTTTGTATACTTCATCTCTGGTTGTTTTTTTTTTTTTTTTTTTTTGGCAAATCTTACATGCACTTCTCTCGGGAGCCTATGTCTTCTGGCATAATTAGTATGCACACGGTAAGCTTCATCAATATCCCCTCTCAACTCTTGTTCTTTTCTCTGTAGGATTTCAGTGAAGATTCCATTCATTTTTCCTTTCAGGTCTTCCTCCTTCTCTTCCGGTATGTTTTGGAATCTTAAATAGAATGCAGCTCTTTCATTTTCAAGTCGAATTATTGATAACTCTAGTTCTTTATTAACTTGTCTATATTCCAGCTCCATTTTTTCCATCTTCTGATCTGTTTGTTCTATTTTTGTTTCAATGTTCTGGATTTTCTCTTCGTTGATTGCTAAGGCCATTTGTCTGGATGGTATAGGGTTTCCTGCCAGGCAGGGGGTTGGACTAGAAGACCTCCAAGGTCCCTTCCAACTCTACTATTGTATAAATTGTATAAAAGGCATTCTGTATCTTTTCAATTTTGTCATCCACAGTTTTAATATTTCCTTTCAATTCTCCCATTTCATTTTTCATTTCTTCATGATTCCTCCTTGTCTCTTCATGATTTGTAGCCATCACCTCTTGGTTTTTCATCAGTGTCTCTTGTATCATCTGGAGCATCAATTGCATACTCTGCATTGTTGGGGCTGGTCCCGTTGTTCCTGCCATTGTTCCGACTTTCTCCAGCCCCAATGCGCTCTCAATTGATCTTTGATTTGAGGAGAGGGGTGTTGCCGAGATCATATTGGATGTGGTTTTTTTAACTAACATTCCTGAAGTTGCCATTCTTATCCCCCTATTTATCCTTGTCCACAATTGCATATAAGTTCTACTTTACTTCTACTTTATCAGCAATATCAACATTATCAATAATTATATATCTCAATATTTAGCAATAATTAATCTTCCTTAATATCACATTTCAATATCTACACATTCTTATGTATTATTCCATTCTATTTTGATCCTTAATTATCATATATCCTAGAGTTATATATCACACTCTTATCTTATACAAATAGATGTCTCTCAATTGTATCAATTATAAAGGTATTCAATTCTACTAATAAGTTTCTCTCTATGCATATATATCAGCTTATGTCACTGTTAAAGTTTCTTGTGTCAGATCGCAGGCTTCAAATTTTTGATCCACTAGGTGTCACCCTCTGTTCAGTATCCCTGTTAGTGTCAATCATTTAATGCAACAAGTCCAGCGACAAAGGAAAATAGAGGGGTGGGGGGTAACGAAGCCCATCCATTGCTTCTTCTCCTGCCTTCTGAGGCTTTGAAGGAGAAGTGGACCCCCTTTTCTTTGGGGCAGCCCCTCAAATTCTGGAAGGCTGCTGTACTGTCCAGTCCTTCTTTTCTCTAGACTGGCCAAACACAAATCCTGCAACCATCGTTCATGTGTTCCTGTCTCCAGGCCTTTGATCACCTTTGTTGCTCTTTGCTTTTTTCAAGAGGCAGCTGGACTTCCTGGCTTCTCTTTGAAGAAGTTTCGCTTCTCATCCAAGAAGCTTCTTCGGCTCAGTTCTTAGTTGATCTTCTTTGCACTTTTTCCAAAGCCTCAACACCTTTTTGGTGATGTGGTGATGAAAACTGGATGCAGTGCTTCACCTGTAGTCTTACTATAGCTTTGTAAAGCAATTGGGTAGGCTTTGGGGGATTTCAAGTGGGCTTTTATCCCCCTCCCCAAAAGAAACCTTGGAGATGCTACTGATTCTCACCAGGGACCCTATTTTTCAGGGGAAAGAAATCAGATCTCTGGATTTCCCCTCCATCCCGCCCCCAAGAATCCCCAACACCAAAACCAAAGCAGCCTTTTCCCTATGGGGAAAACAGGATCTAAACCCTGCATGAGAGGGCATCTCTCATGGTGATGACAGGAACTGCTCCCACTAGAAATAGGATAGGATAGGATAGGATAGGATAGGATAGGATAGGATAGGAGTGGAAACAAGGCCTGTATGTCACTAGCAGTTTGCGTGAATTCTTTTCCAAGGGAAACCAGATATGTGGATATCACCAAATCACTCAATCAAATCCATATGGTGGCTTTGGCAAATGATTTAGTATTTCAGAGCTGGGGGGACCTTGGAGGTCTTCTAGTCCAGCTTAGGCAGGAAACCCTGTACCAGTTCAGACAAATGGCTGCCCAACCTCTTCTTAAAAACCTCCCGTGTGGAGCATTTACAACTTCTGGAGGCAAGTTGTTCCACTGGTTAATTGTTCTAACTGTAAGGAAACGTCTTAGTTTTAGGTTTCTTTTCTCCTTGATTATTTCCCACCCATTGCTTCTTGTCCTCAGGTGTTTTGACGAATAGCTTGATTCCCTCTTCTTTGTGGAAGCTCCTGAGAACGTACCAAATTTTCAGATGATATTAAGCTGGCAGGAGTAGCCAACACCCAAGAAGATAGGCTCAAGATCCAGATGGATCTCGACAGACTTGAACCCTGGGCCCTATCTAACAAAATGAAATTCAACGTAGGGAAAAGCAAAGTCCTACACTTAGGCAAGAAAAACCCAAAGTACACATATGAACTGGGTGAAATTAGGCTTCATAGCAGTGACTGTCAGAGGGATCTTGGAGTCTTAGTGGACAACCAGCTAAATAGGAGCCAGATGTGTGCAGCGGCAGCCAAAAAAGTCAATGCAATCCTAAGTTGCATTAATAGAGGGACACAATCAAGATCAAGTGAGGTATTAATACCACTCTATAAAGCCTTAGTAAGACCACACCTAAAGTACGGCATCCGGTTTTGGTCACCACACTATAAAAAAGATGTTGAGACTCTAGAAAGAGTGCAGAGAAAAGCATGCAGGATGATTAGGGGACTGGAGACTAAAACATATGAAGAACGGTTGCAGGAACTGGGCATGGCTGGTCTATAATACAATAATACAATAGTAGAGTTGGAAGGGACCTTGGAGGTCTTCTAGTCCAACCCCCTGCCTAGGCAGGAAACCCTATACCGTTCCAGACAAATGGCTATCCAACATCTTCTTAAAGACTTCCAGTGTTGGAGCATTTACAACTTCTGGAGGCAAGCTGTTCCACTGATTAATTGTTCTAACTGTCAGGAAGTTTCTCCTCAGTTCTACGTTGCTTCTCTCCTTGATTAGTTTCCACCCATTGCCTCTTGTTCTGTCCTCAGGTGCCTTGGAGAATAGCTTGACTCCCTCTTCTTTGTGGCAACCCCTGAGATATTGGAAGACTGCTATCATGTCTCCCCTAGTCCTTCTTTCTCTTAAGCTAGACATACCTAGTTCCTGCAAGCGTTCTTCATATGTTTTAGTCTCCAGTCCCCTAATCATCTTTGTTGCTCTTCTCTGCACTCTTTTTTACATCGTGGTGACCAGAACTGAATAGAGTATTCCAAGTGTGGCCTTACCAAGGTATTATAAAGTGGTATTAACACTTCACGTGATCTTGATTCTATCCCTCTATTGATGCAGCCTAGGACTGTGTTGGCTTTTTTGGCAGCTTCTGCACACGGCTGGCTCATATTTAAATGGTTGTCCACTAGAACTCCAAGATCACGCTCACAGTTACTACTATTGAGCACGGTACCACCTATACTGTACCTGTGCATTTCGTTTTTGTTGCCTAAATGTAGAACCTGACTCTTTTCACCATTGAATTTCATTTTATTAGACAGTGCCCAATGTTCAAGTTTGTCAAGATCCTTCTGTATCTTAAGCCTATCTTCTGGAGTGTTGGCTATTCCTGCCAGCTTGGTGTCATCTGCAAATTTGATGAGTTCCCCATTTATTCCCTCATCCAAATCATTGATGAAGATGTTGAAGAGTACTGGGCCTAAAACAGAGCCTTTACTTTACTTTACTTTACTTTTATTTAGATTTTTATACCGCCCCCTCTCCCCAAAGGGACTCAAATAAAAAGACATCAATAAATAGAAAATACAAACACAAAGAGGAGGCAATAAGAAACTGTACATATCTGCAGTAAAGTAGTTAAAAGCAATATTTAAATACCCTACTAGAAGGAAGCAGCTGCGGTGCGGTGAGGTTGCTTCTCTCTTCATTCCCTATTCTGCATGAAGAATTATTCAGCTTTTTTTAAAAAAAACAACTTTCGGAGTATTCTGGAGGCGCGGCTGGAGGGAGGGGGTTTTCCCCCCCCCTTGGACAAGCGGCGAGGAATAATTTTGCTCTCAGCCCCCGGGGAAGGAGGAGGGGGGAGAGCCAACGAATGAAGCCTCACCCAGGCTGAGATGATTTTCTTTTCAACTTAATTTCACTTTCTACTGTGATTTGAGGACTTTTGGAACTTTTTAAAACTTTGTTATGCCTCTGTGCCCAAAACTGGCAGGGCAAGATGGCACACTTCCGTTGTCTTTATGAATTGTGAAACCTGACTCCACCTTTAAAATTCAGGCTTCCGGTCTTTGTCTCCGTGTCTCCCAGAGGAATCTCTTGTGGATTGGTACTTTTTGAACTTTCTAGGGGAAACCTTTCATCTATTGCCAGACTTATTAGAGAGATTCTCTTCTGCCTGGTTCTTCTGCTCCCGGACCTCACCTGCCTACCCTTCTTTTCTAACTGTTTATCTTATATATGGACTGAATTTCTAATGTTATAAAGGATGGCATCCAAAAGACCACCTCCTGGGAAACCTGGCTTTGCCACGTCTGCTCCAACATCTGTAACATCCAGTCCAGCCACACAGTCAAAGATAACAGAACTGATGCAACCTAAGACTATAGAGATGGACTTTCAACAAATGCTTCAACAAATTTTACAGGAGGAAATCAAGAAACAGCTAAGGGAAATGAAAGATGAAATTAAAGAAAATCAAGCCCAAATTTATAAGAACTCACAGAGACTGGATCTTGTGGAAGGGGGGGTGGAGGAGGTGAGGGGGGGGGGGTGGAAGCTGTGCAGAAAGGGAACAAAGATCTTGACACCCAACAGATGAAATTAGAATTTGAGAGAATGTCCTATTATCTTAGATTTCAAAATGTTATAGAAGAAGATGGGGAAAATATAAGGGACATCATGACAAACATTCTGGCTGACTACACACACAAAGAAAAACAACTGATGGGGTGGGATATAGATCTGGTTTATAGAGTGAACTCAGCTTACGCTAGAACACACAATGTACCCAGGGAGGTTCACATTAAATTCCTTAGAAAAAGCACAAGAGATGAAATTCTGGGTGTACAAAGGGGGCAAGCATTGACATATCATGATATGGAGATAACCATTCTGAAGCAGATCCCTAAGAAGATTAGAGAAAAAAGAAAAAATTATTCGCAATTAGCGAATAAATTATACCAGAAAGGGGTGTGGTTTAGATGGTTGATGCCTGAAGGTATGCTGATATTCTGGGAGGAGACAAGAATTAGAATTAATTCACCCATAGAGGCGCAGGCCTTTATGGAAAAAAATAAAACACTTCTAGAGAAACCACCAGATACCACAACGGACACGCACGACACGGGAGGGGCCAGAGCTCTGCCAGTGGAGGGAGATGGGGCAATAGCAAGAAGACTCAGATCACAAAAATAAACAAGAAAATCATATTATTATAAACTGACCGAAAGTGAAAATGGAATTATATTTGGATTTTATACTGTAATGTTTAATTTGATTGAATTTAATAATAGAACTAATATGCTGATTGTAATCAATTATATACTAATGCATTATATATAAATGTATACTGTGGGTATGGAGGGAGGGGGGCCTCACACACTTTGCAACTGCCAAAATTTGTATACCTGTCCATTTACCCTTTTCCCTATAAATATTGAAAAACCAATAAAATTTTTATTATTAAAAAAAAAAAAATACCCTAAAAATACGTAATTAAAATATCTGCCAGGAGGTAGAATAAAACTATAAATGGGCCAGGCCAGCTAAACGGAACAGGTGAGTCTTCAGTTTTTGTCGAAAGGAGCGGAAGTCGGTGGTGGTTCTGATATCGGGGGGGAGGTCATTCCAGAGGGTTGGGCCCATCACAGAGAAGGCTCTACTCCTAGGTGTCGCCCGTTGGCATTGCTTAGTGGACGGCACCCGGAGGAGTCCTTCCCTGTGAGAGCGAATCGGTCGCAGGGAAGTGTGTGGTAGGATGCGATCCCGCAAGTACCTAGGTCCTGAGCCATGGAGCGCTTTAAAGATGGTAATTAACACCTTGAAACGCACTCGAAAGACCACAGGCAGCCAGTGCAGCTCGCGCAGGAGCGGTGTTACATGGGAGTACCTAGTACTCCCCATAATAGCCCGCGCGGCTGCGTTCTGGACTAGCTGCAGTCTTCGAGCGCGTCCCAAGGGAAGCCCCATGTAGAGGGCATTGCAGTAGTCCAGCCGAGACGTCACCAGTGCATGAGTGACCGTGCGTAGGGCATCCCGGTCCAGTAGGGGGCGCAATTGGCACACCAGGCGAACCTGGTGGAATGCCCCCCTTGCCACGGTTGCCACATGGTCATCCATTGACAGCCGGGCATCTAGGAGGACGCCCAAATTGCGCGCCCGCTCCACAGGGGGCAATTGCTCGCACCCTATGGTCAGTGATGGAATCAACTGACTGAACCGGGGTGCTGGTAGCCACAGCCACTCGGTCTTGGAGGGGTTGAGCTTGAGTCTGTTGTCCCCCATCCAGACCCCGACGGCTTCCAAACACCGGGTCATCACCTCGACAGCCTCGTTGGGGTGGTCTGGGGTGGAAATGTACAGCTGCGTATCATCAGCGTACAGATGATACTCCACCCCAAAACCACGGATGATCTCCCCCAGCGGCTTCACATATGCATTGAACAGGAGGGGCGAGAGGACCGACCCCTGAGGCACCCCACAAGTGAGTGACCTCAGGGTCGACCTCTGCCGCCCCTGCCAACACACATTGCGTCCGGTCAGAGAGGTAGGAGCCGAACCACCGCAGAACGGTGCCTCCAACTCCCATCCCCCCCAGCCGGCGCAATAGGATACCATGGTCGATGGTATCAAAAGCCGCCGAGAGATCTAATAGGACCAGGATAGAGGAACAACCTCTATCTCTGGCCCTCCAGAGATCATCGACCAACGCGACCAAGGCCGTCTCCGTGCTGTGTCCGGGCCGGAAGCCGGACTGGCGTGGGTCTAGATATTCGGATTCCTCAAGGTGTCGTGGAAACTGCTGTGCCACACACATTCTCTACAACCTTCGCCAAAAAGGGAAGGTTGGAGACTGGACGATAATTAGCTAGCTCCATCGGGTCAAGGGAAGGCCTCTTGAGTAAGGGCCTCACCACCGCCTCTTTCAAGGCGGCAGGCAAGGACCCCTCACTCAACGAGGCGTTCACCAAGCCCAGTAGCAAGCCTCGTGTCACTTCCCAGGATGCCAGTACCAACCAGGAGGGACACGGGTCCATTAAACATGTGGTCGGTCGCAGCCGTCCACGCAACCTATCCAAATCCTCGGGGGCAACAGAATCAAACTCCTCCCAGAATGGTCTCACAAGACTCACTGTTGGCGGCTCCTCTGGTCCACTGAAGGGGGCCCATCCGCTCCGGATCTGAGCGATTTTTTCCTGCAGATATTCCCCAAACTCCTCAGCCTTGGGATACTCCACTGCATACTTCCCTCTATGTAGATGCCGTTCCTTGAGGACTACACGTTGAGTGCGGTTGGTCAGCCAGTTACGAATCCATCTGGTGGTGATGCTGTCTAACCCACATTCTTCTACTTTATCTAGTAGTAGGTTATGGTCTACCTTATCAAAAGCCTTACTGAAGTCCAAGTAAACTATATCAACGGCATTCCTCTGGTCCACTAATTTTGTCACATTATCAAAGAATGCAATAAGATTAGTCTGGCATGATCTGTTTTTGACAAATCCATGTTGACTTTTGGCTATTACTTTGTTTGCTTCTAGGTGTTCGCAAATTCGTTCCTTGATTATTTTTTCCAGAATCTTTCCTGGTATTGAGGTCAGGCTGATAGGTCTGTAGTTTCCTGGATCTAATTTTTTCCCTTTTTTGAAGATGGGAACCACATCAGCTCTTTTCCAGTCCTCTGGTAGTTCCCCGGTGTTCCAGGATCTCTGAAAGATATAATTCAGTGGTTCTGAGATCCCATCTGCTAGATCCTTCAGAACCCTGGGGTGTAATCCATCCGGTCCTGGTGATTTGAACTCATCTAGGGTAGACAGGTGCTCACTTACCATTTTCTTCCCTATTTCAATTTGTGTTCCTAATCTGATTTTTGTGGTGCTGCTTTTGACAGGTTGGACTGTTTTATCCCTTTGTGTAAAGACAGATGCAAAACATGAGTTAAATAGTTCTGCTTTCTCCCTGTTGCTTATCACCTTCTTGCCACTTTCTCCTAGCAATGGACCAATTGTTTCTTTAACTTTTTTCTTGTTTTTAACATCTTGGAAGAAGCTTTTTTTGTTAATTTTTACTTTTGTGGCAAGCCTTTCTTCATTGTGAGCCTTAGCTTTCCTCACTTCATCTTTACAGGCTCGGGCTATTTGCTGATATTCTGCCTTAGTTATGTCCCTCTCCTTCCACTTTTTATACTTACCTTTTTTGTCTTTCAGTTTGTCAGATAGTTCTTTATGCAGCCATGCTGGTTTCTTTTGGGAGCTGTTATTTTTCTTCTTCATTGGTATTGTGCTAGACTGGGCTTTTGTAATCTCGTTTTTCAAAATTTCCCAAGCTTCTTGAGTTGTTTTCCCCTTGAGGATTCTCATCCATGGAATTTTTCCCAAGCTCTCTCTAAGTTTATTGAAATTAGCTTTCTTAAAGTCCAAGAGTCTAGTTTGGCTTTGTTCTACTACTTGTGTTTGGATAATGTTGAATTCCAATATTGCATGGTCACTTGCCCCCAGGGTTCCTATGGCTTCAACACCTTCTATCATTTCCTCTCTGTTAGTGAGGATTAAGTCCAATATGGCTGATCCCCTTGTTCCCTTCTCTACCTTTTGGAAAACAAAGTTGTCTGCTAGGTTTCTTAAGAACCTGTTGGATCTTCCACTTGGTGCAGAGTTTGTTTCCCAGTTGATGTCAGGGTAGTTAAAATCTCCCATTACTATTGTGGTGCGCTTCCTACATACCTTAGTTAGCTGACCAGCAAAAAGTTCATCTACTTCCTCTGCTTGGTTGGGTGGCCTGTAGTATAGACCTATGGCAATGTCATTTCCCCCACAACCTTTAATATTGACCCAAATGCATTCAAGATAGTTCTCATCATTGTTGTGTTCTATTTCTGTAGAGAGGTAATTATTTCTTATATATAGTGCAACTCCACCTCCTCTTTTATTTGGTCTGTTTCTTTTAAATAATTTAAATCCTTCTAGCTGTATGTTCCATTTGTCGGTTTCATCCCACCAAGTTTCTGTAATGGCAATAATATCGTATCTGCCCTCTTTTACTTGAATTTCTAATTCGCCCTGTTTATTCCTCATACTCTGTGCATTGGTGTATAGACATTTGAGTCCATTTGGATTGACCCTATGTTTACTGTCTACATAACCTGTGTTATGACTGACTGCTCCTATTTTCTTGCCACTTGTGTGATTCATGCACATGGTACGGCAATCACTATTAAATGCTTGGTTTTGCTTGACAGCAGGAGTGATAATCTTACCCACACACACATCTATTTTACATGCACTTGTAACCCTATGAATCTTAGTTTCCTGGGAACAGAAATGTTCTGTATCTATTAATTCTCTGTCCCCACTCTTCAGTTTAAATGTTTATCAAGAAAATCTGTGAATTTAATGCCAAGCAACTCAGTCTCTTTCTTGGATGGGTGCAACCCATCTCTTTTGTACAGTTTTTCATTGGACCAGCTACAGGCGTCATGACTAATAAAACCAAAGCCTTCCCTTTTACACCACTCCTTTAGCCAAACATTAAACTCTGCTACACGCTGGCCCTTCCCTTTTAGTTCCTTATATACAGATAAAACCTCTGAAAAGATAAGCCTACAACCTATACTATTAAGTTCATACCCCAAGTTCTGGAAATCATTCTGCACAGAAAGTACACCTTTTGGGGACAGATCATTTGTGCCAAGATGTATAATAGCATCAACGTCACAGTCCTTACTTGCATTCTTGACTATCTTAAGAATACGCCTCTTGTCTCTGCTGGCAGTAGCACCTGGCAGACACCTGACCTCTTTTAAAACCTCCATATCCTCTCCTAAATTTACATCCCTTACGATTGAATCACCAACCAGAAGGTGGCTTCTCTTTTTGCTTACCTTGCTCTTCTTCTGTGACTGATGTGTGATACCTGGTTCCCCATTTCGCATTTCCGAAGAAGTTACTTCCTTTTGGACCATGACCTCCTGCTTATTTGAGTCATCATTATCACAACTACCTTGACCTATCTCTTTAGAGAGGAGGAGGAGCTTCCGGCGATGGCGGTCGCCTTCCTAAGCTCCTAAGCTTGCCATGGAGCGTCCCGACTGGGTAGGAGGTTGCTGCCGGCCCTCATGTCATCGGAAGGCCGAGAATTGGGTAGCCCGACCACCCTGGCTTGTTTTGGGCTCGTTTTAGCCCACCAGGGTTGGTCGGAGAAGAACGGAGAGTGGAAGGAGCGGAGTGGCTGTGAGCGGCTGAGGAGGAAGCCGGGAGGCAATGGCGGTGGCGCGCACAGCAGCGCGAAGGCGCGAAATTTGAACTGCGTTGCGAAAAAAATGCAAAAAAATGGGGAAAAAGCAAGAGAATGGCACCAAAGAGAACAAGGTTCTCCCTACGACTCCAGAGAAGACAACGAGGCACTGGAGGCTCCGGAGAGGTGAGCAGATCAGGGAGACAGTCAGGAACGGCAAAGGGAGATGGCTGCAGCATTGGAGGTGTGGAAAGAGCTGCAGCCAGGGACTCCTCTATGACATTTGGCTGTAGCCTGGCTGCTCCCATGCTCCCGGGAACCTGGAGAACCTGGAGAATGTTCCTATAATTTTTGAGAGCTTTACCCAAATTGCAATGACCACTGAGGCACCGGATGGGGACCAAGATGAATGTGTTGGGGAACCAGAAGTGAGGAGAGGAACTAAAATAACGGCTGGGGATGGCCTAGAACTTCAGAGGCCACTGGAGGCCCGTTTCAGGGCTATGGATGGGCCTGACTGATTGCCTAGATTAAAAACAGCTGGGCTCAGAATGCCCCCCCACCCACTAAGGATCCCACATCTGTAATTATATCTATCCTCAACCACCTTAGACTGTTTCCCATTTTTATGACATCTCTGCCTTGCTCCACTTTGGGAATATTTGAACATTTCCCCCCCGCCTTCTTTCCAAGTACTATCTGGATACTAAAGCCTCCAGCTTTAGTATCCCATTAAGACCTTAGCCCTCCGGCTATTGACTTTTACTACCTGCACCCTTACCCAATTGAGCTTTAATATTTTATCAATTTATTCAAGGTTAGACCTGCTCCGCCTGCGGGAGGCCCCTCTCTCGCAGGTATGGCCCTTGGCTCTTACAAGGGCCTGCCTTGATGACGGGTTTGTGAACCCCGAGAGGTGGAAGAAACGGAAGATGAGGGGATTTTTAGTCAAATGTTTTACATTGTTTTTAGGGGGTTCCAGGGAGGGGGGGTGGGTTAACCAGGCCGGGAGGGAAGCCAGCGCCAGTCGAACAGGTGAGTCCAGGAGGGAAGTGAGCGGGGTGGGGGGGGAGAGGGAACAAATTATTCCGGTAGAGGGTTGTTTTATTACATCGGTCGCGGGGAGGGGGGGATGCGAGGACAAGAGAAGATCACAAGGTCGGTTGGGAGACCGTGGCTGTTGGCTACGCCCGGTCGTTTGTACCAACCCCCGCAGCCTAGGTGGTCAGGAACTACAGAGCCAGGGCCTGCGGCTGATGCTTTGCAATGCAAGGTCCGTAACCAACAAGGCCCCCCTCATTAGCGAGTTGATCTCGGAGGGGGAGCTGGACCTTGCAGGGATAACGGAGACCTGGTTGGGCCACGAGGGTGGTTTACCCCTCGTGGAAATGTGCCCACCGGGTTTCCGTGCATTCCATCAGCCTCGGGCCCTGGGTAAGGGTGGTGGGGTGGCGGTAGTTATACGGGATGGTCTGGAACCGAGAGAGTTCACTGTTCCTCAGATACCCGGTTGTGAATCCCTAGGTGTGAAATGGGGCCCAGGGAGGCAGTTGGGCCTGCTGATTGTATACTTGGCTCCTCGCTATACATCAGCGGCCCTGCCCGAGCTCCTCGAGCTGATCTCAGAGACGGCGGTTGAGATCCCCAGGCTTTTGGTCATGGGGGACTTCAACCTGCCGTCGACGGGAGCAGCATCTGAGGTGGCTCGGGAGTTCATGGCTTCCATGACAGCCATGGGCCTGACCCAATTAATTCAGGGCCCCACACACGAGGGCGGTCACACACTGGACCTTATTTTTGTATCTGAACAGTGGACGAGTGATCTGGGAATAGGGGACTTAGTCATTACTCCCCTGTCATGGTCAGATCACTCATGTCTCCGGCTCGACTTCCCTTCCGCTACCCCCCACCGCGAGGAGGCGGAGCCAGCCTCTCCAAGCTGGTACCGCCCCAAGCACCTGATGGAACCGGATAGGTTCCAGACGGAACTTGGGCCACTACCTGTAGCCCTGACCCGCGCTCGGTCGGAGGACCTAGTGGCCGCCTGGAATACGGCGGTGGCTGGGGCCTTGGACCGGGTTGCGCCTTTGCGACCTCTCCTGCGGCAGCGATCCACCCGAGCTCCTTGGTATACCGAGGAGCTAAGGGTGATGAAGCGCCATAGGAGACGTCTAGAGAGCAGGTGGAGATCCTCACGCTCCGAGTCTGATCGAACACAGGTAAGAGCCTATTTACGGACCTACCTTGTGGCATTGAGAGCGGCCAAACGTAGACATTGTGCCGCTCTTATTGCGTCCGCGGATAACCGCCCTGCTGCCCTGTTTAGGGTGACCCGCTCTCTCCTGTCACAGGGGACGCGGGGGGCACCCTTGCAGGGTAGAGCAGAGGAGTTTGGGGAATATCTGCAGGACAAAGTCGCTCAGATCCGGAGCGGATGGGCCCCCTCCAGTGGGCCGGACGAGCCGTCAACAGTGAGTCTTGTGAGACCATTCTGGGAGGAGTTTGACTCTGTTGCCCCCGAGGATTTGGACAGGTTGCGTGGACGGCTGCGACCCACCACATGTTCAATGGACCCGTGTCCCTCCTGGCTGGTACTGGCATCCTGGGAGGTGACACGAGGCTGGCTTCTGGGCCTGGTGAACGCCTCATTGGGTGAGGGCTTCCTACCAACTGCCTTGAAAGAGGCGGTGGTGAGGCCCTTGCTCAAGAGGCCTTCACTGGACCCAATGGAGCTGGCTAATTATCGTCCAGTCTCCAACCTTCCCTTTTTAGCGAAGGTTGTTGAGAATGTGGTGGCACAGCAATTTCCACGACACCTTGACGAATCCGAATATCTAGACCCACGCCAGTCCGGCTTCCGACCCGGGCACAGCACAGAGACAGCCTTGGTCGCGCTGGTTGATGATCTCTGGAGGGCCAGAGATAGAGGTTGTTCCTCTATCCTGGTCCTATTAGACCTCTCAGCGGCTTTTGATACCATCGACCATGGTATCCTATTGCGCCGGCTGGAGGGGATGGGAGTCGGAGGCACCGTTTTACGGTGGTTCGGCTCCTACCTCTCCGACCGGTCGCAATGTGTGTTGACAGGGGGGCAGAGGTCGACCCTGAGGTCACTCACTTGTGGGGTGCCACAGGGGTCGGTCCTCTCGCCCCTCCTGTTCAACACATATGTGAAGCCGCTGGGAGAGATCATCCGTGGTTTTGGGGTTGAATACCATCTGTACGCTGATGATACTCAGCTGTACGTTTCAACCCCAAATCACCCCAGCGAGGCTGTCGAAGTGATGTCCCGGTGTTTGGAAGCCGTCGGGGTCTGGATGGGGGACAACAGACTCAAACTCAACCCCTCCAAGACTGAGTGGCTGTGGCTACCGGCACCTCGGTTCAGTCAGCTGACTCCAACGCTGGCCATAGGGGGCGAACAACTGCCCCCTGTGGAACGGGCGCGCAATTTGGGCGTCCTCCTTGATGCCCGGCTGTCAATGGACGACCATGTGGCAGCCGTGGCTAGGGGGGCGTTCCACCAGGTTCGCCTGGTGCGCCAATTGCGCCCCCTTCTGGACCGGGATGCCCTACGCACGGTCACTCATGCACTGGTGACGTCTCGCCTGGACTACTGTAATGCTCTCTACATGGGGCTTCCCTTGGGACGCGCACGAAGACTGCAGCTAGTCCAGAACGCAGCCGCGCGGGCAGTCATGGGGAGTACTAGGTACTCCCACGTAACACCGCTCCTGTGCGAGCTGCACTGGCTACCTGTGGTCTTTCGGGTGCGTTTCAAGGTTTTGACCACCATCTTTAAAGCGCTCCATGGCATAGGGCCTAGTTACCTGCGGGATCGCATCCTCCCACATACATCCCTGCGGTCAATTCGATCTCACAGGGAGGGGCTTCTCCTGGTGCCGTCCACTAGGCAATGCCAACGGGCGACACCAAGGAGTAGGGCCTTCTCTGTGATGGGCCCAACCCTCTGGAATGACCTCCCCCCCGACATTAGAACCACCACCGACTTCCGCTCCTTCCGGCAGAAACTGAAGACTCACCTGTTTCGACTGGCTGGCCTGGCATAATTTCAACGCCTATCTCCTGGCATTTATATTTTTACTGGTTTTTAAGGGGATTATTCTGTAGACTTAATTTTATAGGACACTGGGGTTTTAAACTTTGTATATTTTAAATTATTTATTTAGCAATTACAGTTCTGTCTATTTTATCCTCCTCTTATTTATGTATTTATCCATTTAATAATTTTTAATTGTTATTATGTATGATGTTTTGATATGGACTGTACACCGCCCCGAGTCCCTTTTGGGAGAGGAATGGCTGAAGTAGACACCTAGTTTCTGCTTGGAGAGCACAGATTACAGATTCTAGATAGGTAATCTGCCTATGTAGACTAGTAATTTGTTTACAAAGGGGACAGTATCCAAATTTAAAAGAGTACTGCGAAAGACAGGTGCAAAACAGCTATTACATTGAACTCAGCCGGTCATTTTGAAATAAAATAAAATCACAATCTCAAGCACACGAATTGCTATTTTGGTTTATAGATGTATGATTCATCTCAGTCTCTCTTTGTCTCTGTGACTCACCCCCCTTCCATCCAGCAACTCCAATCCCTGCTTCAGGAAGGTTCAAATGATATGGAGTTTAAGGGCCCCCACCTCAGTCTCTTTGTCTCTCTGAATCACCCCCCTTGGTCTAGTGAAGAGAAGGACCAGGGGAGACAGGAGAGCAGTACTCCAATACTTGAGGGGCTGTCACAGAGGGAAGAAAGGGGTCAAGCTGTTTTCCAAAGCACCTGAAGGCCAGATAAGGAATAGTGGATGGAAAGTGACCAAGGAGAGATTCAACCTGGAAATAAGGAAGAATTTCCTGACAGGGAGAACAATCAACCCATGGAACAGAAATTTCCTTCAGAAGTTGTGGGAGCTTCATCACTGGAAGCTTTCAAGAAGACATTGGACTGCCACTTGTTAGAAATGGTGGAGGGCGTTGATAGTGAACCAATGGCACGTGTGGCTCAGGTCACACATGGAGCCGTTTGTTAAGGCACGTGAGATGTTGCCCTGTGTGTGTGTGCTGGCCAGCTGACTTTGGCCTTCTTTTGAGGCCATTTTTCGCCCTCTGGAAGCTTCAGGGGGAGGCTGTTTTCGCCCTCCCCAGGCTCCTATGAAGCCCCTGGAGCCTAGGGAGGGCGAAAAAAGTGTGCCAAAAGCAGGAGAGTTGTGTGCGTATGCACACAGGGGATTCACACACACAGCATTATGGGTGTGGCACTCCCCTGCATGAGCCCCCTGTGCTCCCCTCACTATTGGCACACGATCCAAAAAAGGTTAACCATCACTGGTGTAAGGTCTCCTGCTTGAGCGAGGGGTTGGACTAGATGACCTATAAGGTCCCTTCCAACTCTGTTAATCTCTTAAGATATTGGAAGACTGCTCTCATATCCCCCAAGTCCTTCTTTTCATGACATTAGAGCTACCCAGTTCCTGCAACCGTTCTTCATATGTTTTAGTCTCCAGTCCCCTAATCATCTTTGTTAGTTAGTTTCCACCCATTGCTTCTTGTCCTGCCCTCAGGTGCTTTGGAGAATAGCTTGACACCCTCTTCTTTGGGGCAACCCCTGAGATATTGGAAGACTGCTATCATGTCTCCCCTAGTCCTTCTTTCTCCTAAGCTAAACATACCCAGTTCCTGCAACCGTTCTTCCTATGTTTTAGTCTCCAGTCCCCTAATCCTCTTTGTTGCTCTTCTCTGCACTCTTTCTAGAGTCTCCACATCTTTTTTACATCGTGGTGACCAGAACTGAATGCAGGATTCCAAGTGTGGCCTTATCAAAGCATTATAAAGTGGTATTAACACTTCACGTGATCTTTTTTTTTTTTTTTTTTTTTTTTTTATTAAAAGAGTTTTGTACAAACAAATTTTCCCCCTTTTCACCCCCCCTCCACACAATATAAATCTCATACAAATGCTATACCCCCCCGCAAAAATTCACATTCAAATATTATACCAAACACTTTACCCCCTCCCCACCCCCCATCTTAAAATAGATTACTCATAACCCCTCTCCTCCCAACAAAAACTATATAAATTACTCTTAAATTAATAATAACACATTGATCATTTTCTAAGCTAATTTAACATCTATAACTCTTAATATAAATTTCTCCTAGCCTAACAATGTTTCATTAGTCCCATCTTCTAATTTATTCATACATATATATTGCCCCACCCTCCACCCTCACCCTCCCCCACCTCCCACACTAACCCACCCCCCTGACTTCCGCTGTATACCACTCTAATAATTCCAAACATCCCATATACTATTTACTGTCTAAACATTCTTACCTAAAGGCTAGATAATAACTCCTAGTCTGGTATTTATTCTGTATATAATCAATCCATTTTGCCCATTCCTGTGTGTAATCCTCCTGTTTCTGAGCTTTTAAGAAAGCTGAAATTTTTGCCATTTCAGCGAACCCCGCCACCTTCTGAATCCATTGATCAATTGTTGGCAAAAAATCTTTTTTCCAATGTTGCGCAATCAACAACCTAGCTGCTGTAACCATATACAAGGCCAATCTTGTTTCCCCTTTGGTAAAATCCTTAACTATACCCAATAAAAACATTTGTGGAGTAAATTGTATTCTTTTCTTAAATACATTCTGCATAACCCACCATATTTTTATCCAAAAAGCTTTAACCTTGTTACAAGTCCACCATACATGAAAAAAGGTATCATCTAGACACCCGCATCTCCAACATTTTGGTTGAACATTTGGGTACATGCATGATAATTTTTTAGGATCTAAATACCATCTGTAAAACATTTTATAAAAATTCTCCCTTAAATTCTGTGACTGTGTAAATTTAACATTCTGAACCCATATTTTTTCCCACGTTTCCAACATAACCACTTCACCAAAATTCTGAGCCCATTTAATCATACAATCCTTAACCAATTCACTTTCTGAGTCTCTTTCTAACAGTACATTATATATTCTTTTAACTTGTTTTGGACCAGTCACTTTTATCTGCTTAATCAGTTCCACTTCTTTATCCATAAAGCCGACCCTACGATCTTCTTCCCATCTCTTCTGAAGCTGTATGTAATGTAACCAATTTAAAGTAATTCCTTCTTCCAACAGCTGTTCCAAGGTTTTTAACTTCCATTCACCCCCATCAGCAATAAGCACATCTTTATATAAACAACCCCCGAGTGACTTAATATTCATAATCCCCATGGTGTCTGCAAGATCCAACCAAAGCGGTATTTTATAATCCCAATTGGGCCGGTGCTTCTTCCATATTCTCATCAAGGCACTACGGAGAACATGGTTGTTGAACACTTTATCCACCCTGTCTTCATAAAAAAGATATGCATGCCATCCCAGAACAAGATCATGGCCTTCTATATTGAGCAATTCCATTTTTGTTTTCCCAAACCAATCTGCTACATGCGTTAATACCGCAGCTTCATAATACAATCGAAGGTTTGGGAGTCTGAGGCCACCTCTTTCACGTGTATCTTGCATAATCTTCATCTTTACTCTCGGTTTTTTCTCCTTCCAAACAAATTTATTTAATGTTGTTTGCCAATTTAACAAGGTTTTATCTAACTTGAGCACCGGAATCATCTGGAATAGAAATATAAATCTAGGTAGAATGTTCATTTTAATTGCTGAGATCCTTCCAAGCAAAGACAATTGTAACTTCACGTGATCTTGATTCTCTCCCTCTGTTGATGCAGCCTAGAACTGAGTTGGCTTTTTTGGCAGCTGCTGCACACTGCTGGCTCATATTTAAATGGTTGTCCACTAGGACTCCAAGATCCCTTTCACAGTTACTACTGTTGAGCAAGGTACCACCTATACTGTACCTGTGCATTTCGTTTTTCTTGCCTAAATGTAGAACCTTTTACTCTTTTCACTACTGGATTTCATTTTGTTAGATAGAGCCCAACGTTCACAAGGATACTATTAAAAAGATGTAATTAAAATAATCTTTGCCTGAGGAGTCTCTGATTTTGGCCCTCTGAGATTTCTGCACTGCCACCAGCTGTGTGCTGGGACTGCTGCTCCTACCCCAAGGGTCTGTGTGGAGTTTTCCTTTCTCAGACAACCCAGAATGTGGACCACCATCAGTGGGGGGAATGTGGCTTTTGCCCACATCCTGCATCCCCTCACAGAGTCAACTGTCAGTTTTTGCCTCCTCCAGATGTTTCTCCTCTCTTGTAGGGCAGCAGAAGCATCGGCTATTGCAGGAGAGGAGCATGGCCCTGGAAGAGGACACCAAAGAGATAGCCGCCCTGGGACGCCCCTTCCAGCTGGGGACCTTGTACGACTGCCGCAAGGATGCGCTCATCCCAGGTAGGAGCTGGAGGAGAGGCTGATGGGTCTCTGGAGGGAGGGAGACAGGCACTGCCATCAATGCACAGGCTAAGCCCAAGGACAGAGTTCAGCTCCTGGGTACGTAACCTGCTAGCAGCAGCTAGCTAAGTAGGACCTTCTAGCTGGGAATGCATATCCAACCCTTCACCAAGTATGCAGCAGGCCTGGCACTGATTATCAAACATACAACAGTTTTCCTCCCCTGAAGCACTGAAATGGTTTGGAAAACAGCTAATAAAAGAAGTTTAGGGTCCCCCGTAGAATGGTGAATTCAGGGATAGACTTCTGAAGTTGTGGAGCAGGTGACTCTGAACCCTTCATGTAAATATGGTTCCTCCAGGGAGTTGCAGATCTTTCTTGAAATCAATAGATGCATAGCAATTCCCATTCCTCTCTACTCAGTCAAAAGCCTTTGAAATTTTTTCATGTTTCCCTGGTGATGATTGGACATAAATGGGGGAACCCTCCAGGGGGAAGATGTCTCTATTGTCCCACCTCTCGGGAGCTTCTCTATCCAATAACTGGTATTTTCAAGGTCTGCTTTCAATTCATCCTCCTATTTTCTTGTGCTCCGTGTAGGTGTCACCCTTTGGGACTACAGCTCTCTTCAGAAGGACCTGACCATCAAGCCTCAGCCCAAGACAGCCACTGAAATCATTGCATCTGACAGCATTGATGACAAAGTCTCTGCCCTGGACATCTCAGCCTCCCTCAAGGCCAGTTTCCTGGGAGGGCTGATTGATGTAAGAGGGTCAGCCGAATATCTCCATGACACCAAGAAGTCCAAGCAACAGGCCAGAGTCACTGTCCAGTACAAAACCACCACCAAGTATGAACAGCTGACAATGAGCCACCTGGGAATCCAGAATGTCTCTTACCCAGCCGTCTTTGAGCATGGGACAGCCACCCATGTGGTCACCGCCATCCTCTATGGAGCCCAGGCTTTCTTCGTCTTTGACCGAGAAGTTTCCTCAACGGAGATGGTGAAAGATATTCAAGAAAGTCTCCAGCTTACAATTAAGAAGGAAATATCTATCACAGGACAAGCAGATATGAAGCTAAATGAGGAGGAGAAAGAGAATGCCCTCAAGTTCAATTGCAAGTTCCATGGAGACTTTTCTTTGGACAAAAATCCAGGGACTTTCCAAGATGCCATGAAAGTTTATGAGACTCTACCAAAAATGTTAGGGGAACATGGGGAGAAGGCTGTTCCTGTGCGGGTCTGGCTCTACCCATTGACCAAGCTGGACCTTAGAGCAGCCAAGATGGTCCGTGAGATCAGCCTAAGATCGCTCTTCAATGCTGAAAAGATCTTGGAGGAACTCAATGAAATGCAGATGCAAAGCAATGATTTAGCCATTGATCCCATTGCTGAGACCTTCCCTGAGATCAAGAGAAAGATCCAGCAGTTCAAGGATCTGTTAAAGCAACACAGGCAGACTTTCCAGAAAGAGCTGGCCAGAATGTTGCCTTCCATCCGGGGAGGAGGGCACGAGGAAGGGACCCTGGTGGACCTCTTGATGTCCATCAACCAGTCATCCTTCAACAGCCAAAAACTCCGTGAATTTCTGGACACCAAGAAAAGAGAAATGAACTTTGTCAAATCTTATCTGACTATTCTAAATAATATAGAAGTGATCTCATCTCAGAACAAGCTGGAAAAAATAGTTCTTGACCCCCAGAATGGATATGTGGTCTCCTTTATATTCACCTCTTTACATGAAGAGGAGCCATTTCTCTTGAGTTTACAGGAATGGCTTCAGGAGCAATTCTCAGAAGAGTCGACTAAGTCCACAAAGTCCACTCCCAAGGTCAAGAAAGGCCTGGCCTGGTTTGAGGACAAGGAGAGGACCCGCAATGCTCGCCAAGCTGCCAAATCCATCAAAGACTTTTTCAGTATCAATCAACCAAATGAGAAGGTTCGCTTTATTGTGGCCTCTCTCCCAGATGTGGACACCCCAGGAGCTTCAGTATACCTTTATGAAGATGGAGAGCTGGTCAGCAAGAACTTTGAGTTGCCCTCAAAACCTCTTCCTTTGCTGATCAGTGAACTGAGACACGACAGCATTCAGCTGAAGTTTCAGCCAGCTAAACATGGGAGGACTACAATCTCCAGGTATCAGGTTTGGTACAAGATCACAGGGGAACAAATGTGGAGGTTTGTGTTGACAATGGATGCCAGGGAGATGTTCCTGCTGAAAGATCTGTCTCCAAACACAGACTGCCTATTCCGGTATGCTGCTTGTTGCAAGGTAGGCCTTAGTAAATCCAGTGACCTGAGCCCACCCATAAAGACCCTTCCCACCAGCCCTCCTGAGAGATTAAGAATGGTCACTGTGGCGTCTTCTGTCATCTCTGTGGCCTGGATGAGTCCCAGCATTGTTGCCTCAGGAATTATCATTGAGGAATATAAGGTGGAGTACAAAATGGTGATGGCTGGAGCTGGGAAGGACCAATGGACTGAAAAAAGGACTGGGAGAAAAACAGAATTTTATTCCATCAAAGGTCTGAAGCCACAGACAGTGTATAGAATACGGGTGTCAGCTGTGTGTGATAATGGAGCTCTGGGTGTCCCCAGCGAGGAGGTTGAGGTCTCCACATCACTGGAGGAGGAAGATGCAGAAAACGTAGCTCACAATTTCCTTCAGGAAAGCTCCCTGCTGGAGGACAGACAGCCATTAGTGTTCCTCCTTCCAATGGAGAAAGTCCCCCCAGATGCCTCCACCTCCTCTCTCTTGTACCAGCTTGGAAAGGAGAACCTGGAAGTACCCAACAAAGTGATCCTGGTGATGGGAGCATCAGGGTGTGGGAAAACCACTCTGATCAACGGGATGATCAATTATATTCTGGGTGTCCAGTGGGAAGACAATTTCAGATTCAAACTCATTCATGAAACCACCCAGAGAAGCAAAGCTGGAAGCAGGACGTCTGAAGTCACAGCCTACGTGGTGAACCATCGGAAGGGCTTCCAAATTCCCTATTCTCTCACAATAATTGACACTCCAGGATTTGGAGGCCCAAGAGACGCAGAGCAAGACAACCTGGTTGAGAAGAAGCTCCTGGAATTTTTCTCCACCCCAGGGGGCATTGACCATGTGGATTCCATCTGCTTTGTAGCCCAGGCCTCCTTTTCTCATTCAACTCATGCCCAGAAATGCGTCTTTGATTCCATGCTCTCCATGTTGGGAAAAGACGTGAAGGATAATGTCCAACTCCTGATCACCTTTGCGGATGGGGGGACCCCACCTGTCCTGCAGGCCCTCAAGGAGGCTGAAGTACC
Organism: Natrix natrix natrix; assembly: GCA_029891615.1. Lineage (NCBI taxonomy): Eukaryota > Metazoa > Chordata > Lepidosauria > Squamata > Natricidae > Natrix > Natrix natrix. Next base: position 98,683 of record JAKRSK010008578.1, on the reverse strand, counting down.
GTGTGCTCAGCATGAGTCAGGAATCCCTCTGCACTTCAGATTCAACCATTCGTCCCTCTTTTCTCCCCGAGAATATGGAGGAATCTATAATGCTGCTTCTGAAAAGTCCTGGAAAATGAGCACTGACAGCTTGAAGGATTTCTTTGACTCTTTAATGAAGCTGAAAGCCAAAATTTTAACCATGACCATGGAGGTCCTCAAGGAACGTCAAGATCTGGAAACTGCTCTTAGAAGTCCTCCCCCGCCTAAGGTTGAGCAAGTGCACCCAAATAGTTTCCAGATCAGTATTGATCCATTAGCCATCAGGAAGCCTTCAGTCTCCAATTACCAGGTGGAGTATCGGATTACAGAAGAGAATTGGAAAAGTCTCCAGGCAAAAGGCCCTCAGGATCAATTCACCGTGGAAGATGTCCACCCAAATCTTCAGTACCAATTCCGATGTGCAGCTGTGACTCAAGCAGGGCTCAGTCAATGGAGTGAGGCAATCACTTGCATATGTCCTATGGGGAGGCCTGCTGAGGTAAATTGAGGTTGGGGGGAGATGGAGGAGGAGAGAGTAGAATAGCCTGATACCAGTTATAGGGTCTCCATCTCTGGAGATTTTTAAGGAAAGACTGGACAGCCACTTGTGTGAAATTGTATAGGATCTCCTACTTGAGCAGGGGGTTCGATTAGAAGTCCCCCACTCTGCACTCAGGGAGGAGAGCCATGGGGCAGGGGAAGTTCCCAAGGGGCAGAATTTGGTGGGGGTGGGGGAGGGCACAGATGCAAATCAGCATCCTCAGCAGAGGCTGCTTGCCCAGGATTGAAGGGGATGCAAGAAAGAGCCCCCCCACAAAGCAGCCTCCCACCCCCCATAACGGATTGAATTCAGAGTAGACCACCTTGGAGGACTTGCTGGGAGGCCAAGGAGAGGGTGGTCGGAGAAGGGGGGAAAGTGGGGTACCTAGAGGAAGACAATCTGGAGCTGTACTAGGAGCAGCTAAAGCGGCAGACAACAGGGGTCCTTTGAGCATGGAGCTGGTTGTGGGGAGCTGCCAGCAACTTTGGACATCAACTCCCCCACCATTCCTGATACTCCCAAAGTGCAGGATCCCAAGAATTGAAGGGCTGCATAAAAAGGGGGGTGGCACCCGGGGAAGGATCAGATGGGTCAGCCTTGAGGGCAGTGAGGAGGGGGTGGCAGCCCTTTTTTTATCCATCCCTCCAAATACCTCCCCGTATCTTCCGGGGAAAGGGAGTTTTTGGCAATCTCCCTGCAAGGCAGCCTCTCCTTTGGCTGATTCTCTTTCTCTTTTCATGCAGAAATCCCAGGATTTGTGCTGTGCGACTGGTCTGAAAAAGTCGATAAGCATGGGAGGTAAAGTTTTGGCCCCTGGGGGTTTGGTGGGGTAGAAACAGCTGTCCTGGGTGGAGGGACAGTCTATGATGGCTTTATGCTGCTGACCGTGTCTCCTTCTTCTCTCCTCTCCCTTTTGGGTTGCAGGGCCTGAACGGAGGATCGTCCTGGTGGGCAGAAGCAAAAATGGGATAAGTGCGACAGGAAACACAATTCTGGGGAGCGAAGTCTTTAAGCTTAGTATGCCATTTTGGTCAGCAACAGAAATATGCCAAAAGGAGGAAGCACTGCTGAATGGCAGGAAGGTTGTGGTTGTTGATACGCCTGGTTTTTTCCATACCAGACGCCCACAGCAGGACACTGCTGCAGAAGTGAGAAAGTGCATGGAGTTTTGCTCCCCGGGTCCCCACGTCATTCTGCATGTGATGCCTCTTAGTTGTTTCATCCAGAAGGAGATGCAGGTGGCTCAGCAGATCAAAAATGTTTTTGGCCTTAAAGCCAAGAATTACACAATCCTCTTGTTCATCTACAAAGATGGCCTAGAAGATCAATCTCTAGAACAATTTATATCTGCCCAGGATGAAAACCTGCAGGAATATTTTGCTGAATGTGGGAACCGGATATTGGCTTTCAACAACGAGGCCGAAGGTGAAGAACGAGAGGCTCAGGTGGCTGAACTGATGATTATGATTGATGATCTGGTGGAAAGGAACAGAAATGCTCCTTTTTACATGGAAGACATGATGAAAGTCAACAAAAGACACGATTTCTTATTGTTTCCTTTTTCATCAGAGACCAGAAAGTATCTCTAATTGAGACTCTGCTCCCGAGGTGGCAGCTCTGCCAAAGGCCACTCTCAAGCTTCAAAAGGCGATTTTGCTCTCACAGCTATTATGGCTTTTCTGCTTCAAATGAGTTACGGGGGAAGGGAAGGGGGAGATAGAACTGAGGTTTCAGACATCAAGATGCCAGCTGTGGGAACCAAGGACACTTCATCAGGTGTTTACCAAGAGTTTCTCACAACAATACGAGGAGACTCCATTGGACAATGTGACCTGGTCCAATAGGGGGAGGGAGAACCTGAACTTTAGCTATGTGACTCTGGGGAGGGGGAGGGAATTAACTAGATCTGGTTTTGACCTCCTCTTTGCCAATACGATGGACTTTTGCATTCTGAAATTGGATTGTGTCGACCGTGTTGGCTTTGACTGGGTTCATCAGTTGGAACATTGAGCCCTTCTGTTTTGTGTTCCAATCCAGCCCTCACCACAGGTGTGCTGCTTTAGGTTGAGACAGATTCGCCTGAACCCCTTGTTCACATTCTGCATGATTCAGAGAACCAGCAAATTGGACCACCGGCTGACTCCATCCCCACCTCTTTTTGGGGCCATTTTTGGCTTTTTTTGGTGAAAAAAAAAACGGCCTGAAAAGCCCCCAAAATGGCCTCAAAACAGCCCAAAAAATGGCCTGAAAATGGCTAAAAAACAGGCCAAAAAATTGGGTGGGTGTGGCCAGCTAATGAAAAGATTAGCCCCAACCGGCTGACTCCTACTCGTTCCTTTGAGGTGAGTGGCTGGGAGCCGGAGCTGGGTGTGAGGAGTGATACCAACCACCCAGTCACATGACCAACCAGCCACATCTACCCAGCCAGAGAACCAGTTGCTAAATATTTGCAGCCCACCACTGGTCCTCGCCACGTGACCTCTGAAGAACCGGGGTCAGATTCGTGGCCGAGTCTCCCTGAGCCAGAGTTGGTATTCAACCAGTTAGGACTAGTTCGGGTGAACCGATACTGGAAATTTTAACTGGTTCGCCAAACTGGTAAATAATACCTCTGGCTGGCCGTGCCCCACCCTTCCCCTCGCCCCACCCACCCACTTGCCCCACTTGCTTGCCACTAGACTGCTTGCACGCTCACTGCTCGCCCACCTGCCTACTCGCTGCTCACCTTCTTGCTTGCTCGCCACTCACACACACACACACACACACACACATACACCCTACATATCTTGCCTTTGCCCTGCGGCCCAGCTAATTGCCTCCCCTTGCCAGTCACCTCTGTGCCTTACCCACACTGCTCAGCTCACCAAAGGTAAGCATGCTGCCTGTTCGCCCTTCGTCTTCGGTCAGGGGCCTGGGCCCATGGATCCCGAGGCTGAGGAAAATCAGAGAATGGTCAAAATGGTCTCCATTGGTCAGTCTGCAGACAACATTAGGGCCAAAATTGTTTTTGTTAGGTATAATTACAGACTGTACAGTTATAAAGACTAATTTGATTTTGAACTTAACAACGGCAGCAAGATTGCTGGAGGCGCAGTACTGGAAGAAGGAAGAGTTGTCTACCATTCAAGAATGGATGCTAAAAGTAGTAAACCTAGCAGAGATGGCCAAAATCTCAGCATATCTGAAGGACCATTCAGATGAGAAATACAAGTTGGAGTGGAGAAGATGGATTGACTGTATTCAAAACAAATATCGGACTAAGAAATTTCAATTAGCTTATGAGTGAAGGAGTAAGGAATGTTATAATCTAAAATTAGCTTAATAAAAGGCGAGTTAAAGCACAAGAGGAGGCAAGATGTTAAAGTTAGTTTGTTTATGTTAGAGTATGATTGTTAAATGTTTATACCAGGTATTTTGCTCTGGGAGGTTAGGGGGAGGGGAGGGTTGGGGTGGAGGGAGGGGAGGGGAAGGGGAAATATTTGTAAAATCTATTAAAACTCTTTAATAAAATATATATATAAACACAGAAAAAATTAAAATTAAAAAAAAACATTAGGGCCAAATGACAGAAGACAGAGGGGGCCCCCAGGAAAGGCAATCTCTGAACTTGTGGAGTTAGCATACAAAGTGTATACTAATCGGGCTCAAAACCTCAGAGAAGAAGGAACTTCAAAGGACAAGAAGAAACACGTTTTTTCTCACCCAGGCTCTTAGGCAGGAAGAGGGGGAGGCCAGGGGAACAACTGCCGGAAGAATTGTACGAGGAGGTAGTTTGTAGGGATCGGTAGTTAGGATGCCAGGCCTGGTCAGAGGAAGGGCAAAAGGCCAAGGGCGCCCCCCCCCCCACATGGAGTCTAGCCAATGCTTTCGTTGTGGAGAGGAAGGCCATTGGAAGAATAAGAATCACTTCCCCAACTCCCGATCCCTTGGTGGGCCTGTTGCTTGATACCAGTTCAAGTAGATCTGTTGTAAATAAAATGTTAACAAAACCGAGTGCTGTCAACCTCATAGTCATGGGAGCATCAGGGGTCATAGTGGCAGCTGCTGTCAGGCCTGCAGTCATCTTCCTTTTTAGGATCTTTGGCCTGCCACACTCTCTTTTATTTCACTATGCTGTGTCATTAGTGTAGTAATTGGGAGGGGGGAATAGAAAGGAGTAGAATTGTGGAATGTGTTGTTGTCATTCTTTTCTAGAAGCTCAAGGTCATCTTTTGTCTCTCGCACCTCTGCACCTGACCGGAACCAACTGGGTGTTTGTTTGTTTGTTTGTTTGTTTTATTGGATTTATATGCCGCCCTTCTCCCAAGGACTCAGGGCGGTGTACAACATTAAAAAACTCATATCACAAAAGTTAAAAGGAAATTAGATAAATATCCCCCCCCCAAAAAAACCCAATTAATATGACAATAACATTTTAAAAATTAGATAAAATTAACAGGCCAGGCCGGCTTGCTGGAAAAGCCAACTTCTTAGGGCGCGTCGGAAGGACCGGAGGTCAGGGATTATGCGAAGCTCCGGGGGCAGCTTATTCCAGAGGGAAGGGGCTCCCACAGAGAAGGCTCTCCCCCTGGGGGTCACCAGCTGACACTGTCTGACTGACGGCACCCTGAGGACGCCAACTCTGTGGGATCGTACTGGACGGTGGGAGGCTACTGGTGGCAGTAGGTGGTCTCGCAGGTACCCTGGGCCTAAGCCATGGAGTGCTTTGAAGGTCATAATTAGTATTATTTCATTATGCTGTGTCATTAGTGTAGTAGTTGGGAGGGGGGAATAGAAAGGAGTAGAATTGTGGAATGTGTTGTTGTCATTCTTTTCTAGAAGCTCAAGGTCATCTTTTGTCTCCACACCTCTGCACCTGACCGGAACCAGCTGGGTGGAGATGCCAGCGTGGCTGAGAAAGATTGGACCATGTGATGGATTTTTGGGTGTGGGGATATAAGATCATGAACTTTACACTGGGTGGAATCCCAGGAAGCTTTAGATTTGGGATTCCACAGATGTGCCAACATGTCTGTCTTATTACATTGGAACTTTAAGGATAGCTCTGCCTTGGACTCTGATTTAATTCTGCAAGATATTTGGAACGCTGAAAGCTGCTTTTCTTCAGCCTCTGGAAGGTAAAGTCAGTAAGACATTTTACACACACACACACACACACACAGAGAGAGAGAGAGAGAGAGAGAGAGAGAGAGAGAGAGAGAGAGAGAGAGAGAGAGAATCTCTGTGTGGAAGACTGTCCCGTTGCCTTACTCGGGAGGAACTTGTTAACCAAACTCCAGGCAACCGTGACCTTCAAGGATGGGGAAATCAGAATGAAACCTCATGGAGGCTGGTGGCTTTGTCAGTTGTCAAAATAGACCAGGTGCCCGTAGAATTCAGGCAGGCTGGGAAACCCTGGATCTGGGCAGACGGGGGACCAGGAAAGGCAGTGTTCATACAACCAGTGTCAATCCCTTTAAAACCAGGAAGCCCAATTGCAAACCGTGGACAATATGACATACGGAGAGAGGCAAGATGAGGACCAGAGCCGGTGGTGAAGACGTTCCTTCAGTGGGGGTTGATTAGACCCATTTCCTCACCTTAGAAGACTCCTGTCCCACCGGTCAAGAGGGCAGATGGCTTCTTGAGGTCTGGGACCGATCTCCGTTGGGTGAATAAGAATACCACCACCTTGCATGCCTCCCTTCCCAATCCTTAGACATCGTTGGGCCAAATCAACCCACAGGATGCTTAGTTCACCGTACTTGACTTGAAGGAGGCTTTCTTTGGCATCCCTCCGGCTGAGGAGTCACAGGCCACTTTTGCTTTTGAATGGAGGGACACTGAGACGGGGGGTCACCTCCCAGCATACCCAGGACCTGACGGCCGCAGGGATTCAAAAGCAGCCCAATCATTTTTGGACAGTGTTTGGCAGCTCATTTATATACGCCTGAGTGGGTGAGAGAGTATTCCCTGTTTCAATACGTGTGGGATTTGCTGCCCCAAGCACCAGGGGACAATGTCTGCAGGGGACTGTGGCCTTGTTAAATTGGTTGGGGACTTGTGGCTGCGGTGTGTCGGCTGAAAAGGTGCAGAGGTGAAATTTCTGGGTTATGGCGTTTCACAAGGGCAACAGACTTTATTGGCCCCCAGAAGGGAGGCAATCTGTAGGATGAAACTACCTGAAAATAGATGGCAGTTGGGAGGATTTCCGGGGATGGCTGGCTTTTGAACCCCTAATTTTGGCCTCGTGGCCAAACCTCTTTATGCGGAGAAATCGAGGAGAAATGACCGGGAGGTATTTGAATGGAGACGGGAGTGCCGGAATGCTTTTGATGACATTAAGCGGGAGCTCACAAGACCTCCTTCCCTGGGACTGCAAAACCCATCCAAGCCCTTCACATTGTTTGCCCATGGGAGAAAAGGCATTGCTGCTGGGGTCCTAACTTTGTGCGTCTTATACTCCAGAAAATTACCATATTTTCCGGAGTATAAGACGCACAAAGATTTTGAAGAGGCAAATTTAAAAAAAGGTTTTGCACTCTCCCGAAAACGGCCCATTTCCCCCCCCCCCAAAAAAGGGCATGAATAGCCTTTAGGAGGCTTATAGAGTGTTCCTGGGGGATGGGGGGGGGGGGCAAAATTGAGCAAAAACCTGGCCCATTTTTCGCTCATTTCTGGCCTCATTTTTGCCCTCCCCAGCCCCCAGGAGGCCTCCTAAAGTCTATGCACGGCCATTTTGGTGAAGGGGGTGGGGTTTTGGGAAGCATGAAATACTGGACTTAGTGTATAAGACACACCCAGATTTTCATCCTCTTTTTTGAGGGAAAAAGGTGCATCTTATAGTCCGAAAAATGTGGTAGGTTCCTGGCCCAGACCAGCATCTTACTTCAGCAAGCAGATTGACACCGTGGCCTTGGGCTGGCCAGCATGTCTGAGGGCCTTGGCAGGCACGGCACTCTTAGTGGAAGAAGCCCAGAAGCTGACTCTGGGTCAAGAACTGAGAGTCAAGGTCCCCCATAGGGTCAAGGAGGTCATGGAAGTGAAAGGAGCATGTTGGATGACCGGTGGCAGACAGGCTAAATATTAGACTATTTTGTTGGATGCACCGGCAGTAACTTTAGAAGTTGGTCCTACTTTAAATCCAGCTACCCTTCTGCCACAGGTGGGCTCAGAAGTACAACATGATTATGTGGAGGTCACAGATTCGGTCTATTCAAGCCGATCTGATTTATCAGATGAACCACTAGAAAATGCAGATTGTGAGTGTTTCATTGATGGCAGTGAGGCAGCAGGTAAATAACCCCCTCATTTAAAGGGTATAGGAGCCCCTAGACTCCTTGATAGAACTTCTTCATAAAAACATTAATTAAGTCTGCATATTAAAAGGACTTCTGTAGCTGGCATAGGAAAGATTACACATCTTAGTGACACATAGCTTAGGAAACACTTATGGAAGGGCATAGAGGAAAAACATGTGTTGTAAGATAAGAAATAAGGAAGTAACGTTTAGTATTATACTCACCTTTATGTAGAGATCGCCTAGGCTACCACAATATTTCTGTTTTTCTGTTTTTCTGTATAATGTTAACATTTTCAACTTCTCTTTTCTAGCAGTCAACAAATTCACTTCTGTTTTTGTTAAATGTCAAAGAGCATATTTGTAACATTTTACTGTAAAGGTTGTGATGATGACGAATCTAAAATGTACCTCCCCTTGACCTTCCTTTTTCCCTTTGGACAAACACGCCTATGGAACTCCAAAACGTCTGAAGGGGTATTAAAGTTCTGTCCTGGCCTACCCAGGACAGTTCAGACTTTGCAGTGTTAAACGCTCTGAACTCTGATGCATCATTAAAAACCTGTCTCTCTCTTACCTTGTGGTCTCGAAGTCCTATGTTTGGCTGACTGAGGTTTCCTGTCACAGTCTGCCGCAACATTTCTGGCGACTTCAAGCCGGGACTGTGAGGGGTTTTGGAACCCTCTGGTGTGTCAGGCCCCGTGCCGCTCGCCCGGCCGCTCCTAGGGACTTCCCCCTGGCGCCGACGGACCTTTGTTCCGAGGGGCTTTCCAGAGGACTGGGGGGCCGCGGCACCTGCGGCTGACGACTCCAAGAACCACGTGAAAAGGACCAGAGACCAGGAGCTTTCAGACGCCGGCCGGCTGGGACAAGGGGATTCAGACAGGCAAGTATTGCGGGACCCCTCTCCCCTGAAGTTGATCTGGACTCGTTAAAGAGCTAGACTAGAACCCCGGATTCCTTAGTGAACCGGAGGCGCGGGCTGATCCCCCGACGCTAACTGAATAGGTACCTCTGGGTGGATTGTCTAAGCATAAGTGTTTTCTGAGGCTATTGCGGTTCCCTACGGTGACCCTGTTGATCGGGCACCCTGGGCCAGTAGCAGGTGCGTGAGCGTCCGCAGTTCCCTACGGTGACCCTGGTGATCGGGCTCCCTGGGTCGGACGATTGTTTGTGTGTGTGTAAAGGTGTTACGTTCGCAGTTCCCATTGGTGGCCGTGGTGAACCGGGACCGTGGGTCGGACGTGTGAGTGAAAGCTATTTGTTTTGTCTGGGGCCCCGGGAGGACCATGGGTGGCAGTGAAAGTACACCCCAGACCCCCCTCCAATGTATGTTAGACCATTTTAAGGCTGAATTTATGTCTCAGGACTATGGCATCAAGTGGAGTAGGCACAAACTCAGGGTATTTTGCACTTCTGAATGGCCCACTTTTGGCTTTGATTGGCCAGCCTCAGGCACATTTGATCCCCAAATTACTTTAAAAGTCCATCAGTTGGTGTTTCACCCCGAATTAGGCCACCCTGACCAGGCTCCTTACATAGATGTGTGGTATTTCCTGGTGCGAAGACCCCCTCCATGGATGAAAAAATACCAAGCCAAAGCAGTCAATGTCATGCTGTCTCGTACACTGACGCTGAAACGCCCGAAAATAAAAGTGGTTCCTCCCATAGTGGCCAGTGCTCCAGAAGAAGTGCCCCATCCCCCACCTTATGAAGTCTCTCAGGTGGAGGCACCTCGATTGGCTGTGGCCAGGCCACCCCCGGAGCCTGTGTTAGTACACCAAGTGCGCCGTTCAGGTGCCCGTCCACGCAGCGTAAGCTCAAGCGGAACCTCGGGGGTTACATGGATGGAAGAAAGGCTGGATGACCTAACCCCCCTACTCTCAGCCACCAGTTCTTTCAAAGGCTCCCAAGATCTGGCTCCCTCTGAAAGACCAGTATCCCCAGAAGCAAAAGAGGAAAATGAGGGAGAAGGGATGGAAGCAAGTGGAGGCATACCCATGAGGGAAAGTCAGGATCCCCCCATTTCTACCCGTACCAGGGCAAGAAAAACTGAAACAGCCCTTACGGCCCCCTTGAGAAGGGTGGATCAACTCTTAGTGGATCGAGATGACCCTACCAAAGTGCTGACCAGTCCTCTGTTTCAGCACGTTCCTTTCTCTACATCCGACCTTCTTAATTGGAAGCTTCATTATGGACCTTTTAGTGAAAAGCCAAATGATGTAGCTGATCTATTTAAAACCATCATGGACACCCACAACCCGAACTGGAGGGATCTCCAACAGCTGCTTGCCACTTTGTTCAACCCAGAAGAAAGGGAAAAGATTCGAATAGCAATTGGCCAGATTTTAAAGCCGGATGTCCCTGCTCAGACCACTTTGGCTCAGTTTATTGAGAGACGTTTTCCATCTCAGGATCCCCATTGGGACCCCTATGAGCCCCGCCAGATGGCTGAATTGCGTCAACTCCAGCAGTTAATTGTCAGGGCCATCCGAATGGCTGGCAAACCAACTACTAACATGTCAAAGCCCTCCCTCGTTCATCAGGAACCAAATGAAAGCCCCGAGGCATTCTATACCAGACTCATTGATGCCTACCAAATGTATACTCCCATAGACCCCACTTCGCCTGAAAATGCTCGCATGTTGGCTATGGCTTACATTTCCCAAAGCGCCTCAGACATCCGTCGGAAGCTTCAAAAGCTAGAAGGTGCCTTGGGCAAGCCCATGAGTGAGCTAGTGGAAGTGGCACGCAAGGTGTTTGTCAACAGGGAAGCTGTGGAGGAGAAGAAGAAGGAGTCCAAAATGCAACGTAAAGCTGAACTTCTGGCAGCTGCCTTCATGACGCTGCCACCAGGAGAGGGAAGAATGAGAGGAAGAGAGAGTGGAGGGCCCTTGGGACGCAATCAATGTGCTTACTGTCATCAATATGGACACTGGAGGGAGGAGTGCCCCCAAAAGGCTAGGGATGGCGCAGAGGGGCCAGCAAGAGGATCTGGACGACCCAGACCACCCAGAGACCCTCGTCTCCGCCCCACTAACCGGGGGCGCGGAGGCAGAAGAGGCTTCTTTCCCCCTGCCCCCCTTATGCAGTTGGGCCACTTAGAAGAGGAAGATTGAAACCGACCGGGTTCCAGCAGCCTCCCTGAACCCATGGTCCGTATTAAAATTGGAGGCACAGAAATTCCCTTCCTTGTTGACACAGGGGCTACCCGCTCTGTGCTTACCAAACCCTTGGGCCCCCTCTCTAAGCAATCTATCAACATCCAAGGGGCCACAGGTGGCCCTCAGAAGCGTTCACTCCTACAGCCCCTGCTTTGTAAAACGGGAGGAAAGTCCATTCTTCATCAATTTGTGTATTTGCCCGAATGCCCACTCCCCTTGTTGGGCCGAGATTTACTTTGCAAACTACGTGCTCAGATCTTCTTTACTGAAGATGGGGAGATGGATCTTAAATATGGGCGGGTGAATTTGGAAGTGCCCCGGGAGGAGGCTTGGAGAATTATGACCATCATGCAAGTACCAGGAGAAAAGTGGCGTGAATTCAAGGTCCCCGAATTGTGGGCAGAGGACAACCCCCCCGGCTTTGCAGCTCATCACCCACCTATCATAGTGGAAGAGCTCCCCTTTAAAAACCCTGTCAGGATTCGTCAAAGACCCTACCCCAGACCTATAGTGGCAGCCATCCAAGAAGTCATTGACCTGTATTTGGACAACCATATTCTGGTTCCTACTGATTCCAAATGGAACACCCCGATTCTGCCTATTCCTAAGGGTGAGGGTCGCTTTAGGATGGCACAGGATTTACGCCCCGTGAACCTCGCTACGGTCACCATACATCCAACTGTTCCAAACCCATATGTACTGTTGGGTCTGATTCCTCCAACTGCTAAGTGGTTCTCCGTCATTGACCTGAAAGATGCCTTCTTCTCCATCCCCGTACATCGCAAGAGTAGACACCTGTTTGCCTTTGAGTGGGAAAGCCCTGTCACGGGTCGCAAGCAACAGTACACCTGGACCCGTCTCCCACAAGGTTTTAAAAACTCCCCCACTCTGTTTGGAGAAGCCCTGGCAAAAGACCTTGAGTTATTACAAATCCCTCGGCCTGATGTATTGCTTCAGTATGTAGACGACTTATTAGTCACCGGACACGATCAGGAGCACTGTCACAAAAACACATCAGCTCTGTTGAATTTGTTAATGGAGAGGGGATACAAGGCTTCTAGGAAGAAGGCTCAATTAGTCCAAACAGAGGTCAGATATTTGGGCTATGATATACAACAAGGCCAAAGGGCATTGGGGCATGAACGAAAAGAGGCTATTTGCCAATTACCAATCCCCAAGAATCGCAAGGAGCTGAGAGGCTTTCTGGGGGCAGCAGGCTTCTGTCGTATTTGGATCCCTAATTTTGCCCTGTTAGCTAAGTCATTGTATGATGCCACAAGAGGACATGAAAAAGAACCTATGCAATGGGGAAAAGAGGAACAGGCCAGCTTCTTGCAGCTTAAGCAAGCTCTTACCCAAGCACCCAGCTTGGGCCTTCCGGATTTGGACAAGCCTTTTCATTTGTTTGTGGACACTAAACAGAATATGGCTGTGGGAGTGTTAACTCAGAAATTCGGTACCTGGCACCGTCCTGTGGCCTATCTGTCCAAACAGTTGGACCCTGTAGCAAAAGGATGGCCTGCTTGCCTGAAAGCTGTTGCTGGCACGGCCCTCCTTACCCACGAGGCTAATAAATTGACTTTTGGCCAGGACCTGAATATATACACCCCACATGCCCTTAAGGCTGTCTTGGACCGAAAAGGCCATCAATGGCTCACAAATCCACGGATGCTCAAATACCAAGGCCTGATTACTCACAATCCTGCTGTTACATTGATCCAATCCCACGCCCTCAACCCAGCTACTCTTCTACCTGAACCTGATGCCCAAACTACCCATGATTGTTTACAGACTATTGCTGAGACCTATGCCAGTCGCCCCGACTTGAAGGATGAGCCCCTCCTTCGCCCTGATGCTTCTCTATACACAGATGGCACCAGTTTTCTCCATGAGGGAACCCGCAAGGCAGCCTATGCAATTGTCACTCTCGAGGAGGTATGGGAAGCAGAGCCCCTTCCCCCAGGCACCAGCGCTCAATTGGCTGAGCTACATGCTCTCACACGGGCTCCGGAATTAGCTCAAGGCCTCCGAGTCAACATTTACACAGACTCCAAATATGCCTTCCTCACTGTACAGGTCCATGGGGCCCTTTACAAAGAAAGGGGGCTTATCACAGCAGGAGGAAAAGATATTAAATATGGCCCACAGATCCTGAGGTTATTGGACAGTGTCTGGGCACCTAAGGAAGTGGCCGTTATGCATGTAAGGGGACATCAGAAAGGCACCACGGACACTGAGCGAGGCAACAACAAAGCTGACCGCACGGCCCGTGCTGCTGCTCTTCGCCCTCTGAACTTACAAGCTACATGCCTTACCTTGTGGACCCCAGACTCATCCCATCCACCTTCCTACTCGAACCAAGAAATCCAACAGGCCATAGCCATAGGAGCCCATCTTCAGGAAGGATGGTGGGTCTTACCTGACAACAGAGTTTTTGTTCCTCAACATTTGGCATGGGAAGCAGTTACCTCCCTTCATAGGAACCTACATCTGGGAAAGACTGCCCTACAAAAGGCTTTGGCCAGAGAAGTCTACATTGAGCACCTTCCTAGTATGGCAGCTAGTGTGTGTGCCAGATGTCAAATTTGTGCTGCCAATAATCCTCGACAGGGTCCTTCTCTTCCCCAGGGACACCAACCAAGGGGATCCTATCCTTTTGACTCTTTAATGATTGACTTTACAGACATGCCTAGGTCAGGTCCATACAATGCCATGTTAGTCTTAGCATGCACTTATACTGGCTGGCCTGAATGTGTCCCCACTAGGACGAAGAAGGCCTTCGAGGTGACACGCGCCCTCATGTGTCTTATAATCCCTCGTTATGGCCTCCCGTCTCGTATTTCTTCTGACAATGGCCCGGAATTTATTCATAAGGCCACGCAGCAGGTGGCTTCTATCTTAGGGATCACCTGGAAGCTGCATTCGTCGTTCCACCCTATTTCTGGCGGCTTTATAGAAAGATGGAACCGCACTATTAAGGACAAGGTCGCTAAAATTTGTCAAGAAACCCACCTTAAGTGGCCAGATGCCCTGCCTATGGCTCTCTTGGCGGTTCGTTGTGCTCCGAGCAAGGGTCTTGGTCTCTCGCCCTTCGAGTTGTTGTATGGGCGGGTCCCCAACCTCTTGGCCCCTAACTTGCACCCGACCGCTCAGATAGCTGACTCCATTAAAATTAAGCAATTGCAAGCCCTGAATGCCATAGTCCTCCAATTGCAAAAATATGTATTGACCTGTCGGCCACATGTTGTTACCACTCCGGTCCATTTCTTCCACCCTGGCCAGGAGGTCTGGGTCAAGGACTGGAAAAAGGAACCGTTGGGCCCCAAGTGGAAAGGACCATATACTGTTGTCATATGTTCTCCCCTTGCTGTTAAGGTTGCTGAAATCAAGTCGTGGATCCATTGGTCACGAGTTAAGTTGGCAGCAACTTCCCAGTGGCACGTTGCCAGCAACCCACACGATCCCTTGAAGCTCACTTTGCGTCGTCATCGGGACCCCGACCTGAGGACTGTCACCTCTCCTGACGACACTCGGGACGCTGTCTCTCCACGGACAGGTGACCAACGCTCTCCACCCCCTGCAGGTGATCTACCAGGCGTGATCACCCATCGCACGGGCAACGTACGACGTCTCCCGTGGACTCTTCGCTCATCCCGACGTTCCAAATAGCTTGATGGAGGCCACCCAGCGCCTGCGCCAAACGGCCTGGATCAGACGAGGCCTTATGCCTACTGTCTGGGTGGTAGTCGTTCTTCTTCTTATTTCAATTGTAATTAACTCTATGTATTTGTACCGACTTTTGCGTGCCCAGGACCCTCCTCTGGTTCTGCCTGAGGACTTCCCCGAGTCGGTTGACCCTCCAACAGGGGGGAATGGGACACGCCCCGTATACGAAACTATGGGACCGGGCCCCTTTCCACCCTGTGAGGAGTGTTTTGTGTACGGTCCAGGGGGAAAACAGTTCCTTCATAGTGATTCTTGGTTCCCTGAATGCCATAAGGAGGAAGGGCTCCCCCCTTGTGAGTATGAAAAGACTAACTTTTGGCAATGCAGAATAGACCCCAATGGTACAAAATGGGCCCCCAATGATATTTACAATTCATCCATTATGTGCCACTTGCTAAGGCCCACTCAGGTACTAATTTCTGGTATCAGACATACCAGACACAAACGAGCCAAAGTCACACCTACTAGTAAAGAATCCACTAAAAAGGACCCCCACACCCTTCAGGAACACATGTCAGCCTGGTTGACCACTTTCATGAGCAACCATGTGCAAGGGACGGAGGGGGAACATGCAGGTCCACCAGACAGGGCCTCACTTGACGAGGTCAAGAGAGCTTGGGCTAACTCAAATCTAACAGTAATACCCAACAAGCTCCCTCAGTGCATTTCATGCATGACGGGCCAAGAAAAAAGCATTTTTTAAGTTTAAATTGGGCCTGCCCCAGGAGTGCAGTACTTCGCCTGAAACTGCTTCACTGCCAGACTGCACTTTTGGGAAGGATCACCCTCAGGTAAAAATATGTAGGGGTCGGGCTGGCATTAGAAACTGTACTCAAGTCCTCCTAAAGCCCCAGGTATACAAAAGATGCCAGGGCTCCACTGGTATCATTTGTTACATTCCAAAATCCCAAGGTTTGGACAGCTGCACACCTTGCATGAAAAAGGCATGGGTAGGGGCTCGCACCATTGAAACCCTGATCTACCACACTGAGGCCCCTCCACATTGTGTACCCCAGGCCGCAGGGTGCACCTCCAATGGCACCATGTACAGTTACTGCTTGCAGGGAACTGACTTGGTGTGCTATAATCCAGAACTCCCTGTACGAATGAATGTTTCTGTTTGGGCAGGCCTCGGCCTTACCTCTCAGGAACACTCATGGCTCTATTACCTGAACTCTACAGTAGCCCTGAAGCAAGGAACGCAACCCCTAACTGTGGTCTTTGATGTGTGTGCTGCCATGGACAAAGCGGTCCATATTACTTGTGGGGACAGTAGCTGGAGAAACGTTTATCAATCTGCACACAAATACCTATGTCCAAGGAATCTGGACCCGCACAAGGGCAATCCTGATGACTTCAGCCCTTGTGACAACCGAATGGTATGTACAGGTTGGGATTGTGTTTGCAAATACACAGGCCAGGGAACACACTCTGGTTGTCCGCACATTGTCAAGTTTGAAAGGATCCCCGGTAGTAATCTGGTATCGATTCAGGTGTCTCGAGACCATCCCCCTCAGGTTAGTTATGGTATTGGGATTGAGGGGTCAGGGAGGGATCCTGTAACCTACATCACCATTCGCCTCCAGACTAAGAATGATGGGGAAATAAAGTCTCTTGGATGGTCAGTTTATGACAACCTTCGAGAGTTGGAAGAACCTCTCCCTCTAAGTACTAAGGCAGTCAATCTGTTTGTGGAAATGGCTGAGATTGTGGCAAAGTCCCTCGCAGTTCAAAACTGCTTTGTGTGTGGTGGAACTAACATGGGAGAACAGTGGCCATGGGAAGCTTTGGAAACTAGCCCCGAAGTATATAATAACATGAGTCGGGATGGCAATATTACCACCAGAACTGACCCATCGGGCATAGTCTGGACGCTCACCACAAACTTGGTGGGACGAAATTGCTTTGTCCGGAATGGGTCATTCCCGGTGGGCCATCTGATATGTTTAGGTACGTGGGATGTCAATTATACCAAATGGACATCGCCATCCGATTTGCCAGCCCCTCCAAAGTTCAACCGCACTTTCCTTCCTTTCATCACCTCCAACCCTAAGTTCCCAGGCCCATGGGTTGCCCCTGCCAATATGTATTGGATTTGTGGCAACACTGCCTATGAGGTCTTGCCACCGTATTGGTCTGGGTCATGTGTTCTGCGGTGGATAAAACCTTCCTTTTTCCTACTCCCCATCCAAAAACGCCAAGTTTTAGGGGTTCCCCTATATGAACACATAGGGCTTCAAAGGAAGAAGAGGGACTCCGAACATGCATTCTCCAACTTCCCTTGTAAAGAATTGACCCAATACGAAGAACAAACATTCTGGGATTCGGAACGTATTGTTTGCACCTATGGGAAGGCCACTTGGGCTGAGGATGGGTCCTGGGGGTATCGTACTCCTATATATATGCTGAATCGCATCATTAGGCTCCAGGCAGTGTTGGACCTAGCAGGTGAAAGGATTGATAAGTCACTTAACCTTTTGGCCTCAACAGCAGATAAACTAAGGACAGCTGTATATCAGAACCGGCTGGCCCTGGACTATCTGCTGGCCAAAGAAGGTGGGGTGTGTGGAAAATTTAACCTTACCAACTGTTGTCTCCAAATAGATGAAACTGGCTCAGTTATAAAGCAATTGACTACTGAAATGAGGCAGCTCACCCACTTTGAGGGGCAGGATTGGAAAGGGTTTGATCTCTCCTCAGCTTTTGGGTCTTGGTTTCCCAAACTCCCTGGACTGCAGGCAATAGTGGCTTTGATTGGCCTAATTGCGGCTGGATGTGTTATTCTGCCTTGCATTCTCCCCATTTTTGTGAGAACTATTAGTAACAGTCTCTCACTTCTGGTCGACAAAAAGGCCTCTGTAAAGGCCTTAGCTCTGTGTGACTTGGAAGGTGAGTATGTTACCTTGCTACGGCAAGAAAAGGAGGAACATGCTTGGGATGATCCCAACGGGGCTTATGAAACTCCCCAGTAAGTTATCACATACAGGTGAAGTTTCAACAGGGGGGAATGAGGCAGCAGGTAAATAACCCCCTCATTTAAAGGGTATAGGAGCCCCTAGACTCCTTGATAGAACTTCTTCATAAAAACATTAATTAAGTCTGCATATTAAAAGGACTTCTGTAGCTGGCATAGGAAAGATTACACATCTTAGTGACACATAGCTTAGGAAACACTTATGGAAGGGCATAGAGGAAAAACATGTGTTGTAAGATAAGAAATAAGGAAGTAACGTTTAGTATTATACTCACCTTTATGTAGAGATCGCCTAGGCTACCACAATATTTCTGTTTTTCTGTTTTTCTGTATAATGTTAACATTTTCAACTTCTCTTTTCTAGCAGTCAACAAATTCACTTCTGTTTTTGTTAAATGTCAAAGAGCATATTTGTAACATTTTACTGTAAAGGTTGTGATGATGACGAATCTAAAATGTACCTCCCCTTGACCTTCCTTTTTCCCTTTGGACAAACACGCCTATGGAACTCCAAAACGTCTGAAGGGGTATTAAAGTTCTGTCCTGGCCTACCCAGGACAGTTCAGACTTTGCAGTGTTAAACGCTCTGAACTCTGATGCATCATTAAAAACCTGTCTCTCTCTTACCTTGTGGTCTCGAAGTCCTATGTTTGGCTGACTGAGGTTTCCTGTCACAGTCTGCCGCAACAGCAGTAGTTTTGTCCCGAATGGTGTTCACAAGGCTGCTTATTCAGTGGTCACACCCTGGGAGGTAGTTGAATCCGGACCCCTCCCCCCAAGCACAGCTGGCTGAGGTCAATATCAAGGGCCCCCAGTTGGCCAAAGGGAAGAGGGTTAATGCCTACACAGACAGTAAATATGCATTTGGAGCTTTACATGCGCGGGGGGCTCTTTGGAAAGAAAGGGGGATGCTCACTGCCCGGGGTGGGTGGGTGGGCAATCAAAGATGGGTCCCAGATTGTAGAATGACTGGAAGACAAGGGGAGAGATGGCCTGTTTTGCGTTGGTTTCTTTCCTGGCCTTTTTATCCACAATCACATGACCTCCAGGCAGCACAGGTGCCCGAGATACTTTTCACTTTCGCTTTCCTGCTGATTGGATGTGTTCGCTTTCTCAGTGCCTAGGATTGGGAAGTGGAGAGGAGGGGGAGGCGTGTGGAGGTTGGGGATCCAGTTACGGTTGCAGGTGGTCCTCAGCAGAGGTTCGGGCAAACCTGTAGAGGCTCCGCCCACCTACTCAGACGCTCTGCGCATGTGGATGTGGGCGTTCGTGGTCCGGGTTCCGAACCGGTAGTGAAGGCAAGAGAATTTCATGGCTGGTCCCCAGGCAGGGGATGAACTCAGGGAGAACAAGCAGAGCAGAAGATTTGCCAATTGTTAGATTTGGAAAATCTCAGAACTGGAAGGGTCTCTTGAGGCCATCTAGTCCAGCCCCTGCTCAGATCAATCACCCACCTAGAGCCTCACATCTTCTCTGGGTCTTCTCTAGGACTTCTCAAGGTCAACGTGTCTCCTGCTCTCCAACCTCTTTTAAGGTTAGGAACCTGTTCTAAGAGTTGAACTACCTTCAAAATCCAATCAACGCAATTGGCATCTGCCTTTCTGGGACATGGCTGCCCACCTGATTGGGCAAATCTGCTCTCTGTTTGGGGGAGGGGGATCTCCTGGCCTCAAAATCCTGCAGATCCACTGCCCAAGTTACCAAATTTGTGGATGATACTAAGCTGGCAGGAATAGCCAACAACCCAGAAGACAGGCTCATGATCCAAATGGATCTCAACAGACTTGAGCCCTGGGCCCTAACTAACAAAATGAAATTCAATATAGAGAAAAGTAAAGTCCTACTCTTAGGAAAGAAAAACCAAAATTACACATATAAAGTGGGTGAAACCAGGCTTCATAGCAGTGACTGTCAGAGGGATCTTGCAGTCTTTGTGGAGCTAAATAGGAGCCAGCCGTGTGCAGCAGCAGCCAAAAAAGCCAATGCAATCTTCAGTTGCATTAACAGAGGGATAAAATCAAGATCAACTGAGGTACTAATACCACTATGTAAACCCTTAGTAAGACCACACTTACTGCATCCAGTTTTGGTCACCACACTATAAAAGAGATGTGGAGACTCTAGAAAAAGTGCAGAGAAGAGCAACCAGGATGATTAGGGGACTGGAGATTAAAACATAACGATGGACAGTTACAGGAACTGAGCATGGCTGGTCTAGTGAAGAGAAGGACCAGGGGAGACAAGATAGCAGTCTTCAAATATTTGAGAGGCTGCCACAGAGAGGAGATGGGGTCAAGCTATGTTCCAAAGGTCAGAAAAGGAATAATGGATGGAAACTGAACAAGGAGAGATTCAACCAGGCCTTCACCCTTCTGGAGGCTCAGGGAAAGCCTTCAGAGTCTGGGGAGGGCAAAAATCCCCCCCCCCATGATGCAGGAGGCTAGGTAGACCATGCCCCCCATGGCCACATACTCTGAGTAATGGACAGAGAACCGGTTGCTAACATTTTTCAATCCCACAGAAATGACCTCTGTCTTGAGTCCATAATGACTGCTGGAAGGTGTTGGAGAGGAGCACAGAGAGGCGTCACACAAAATACGTGGCAGCTGTTAAGAAAACGTGGATTCATCCCAGGAAAACAGGAAGGGGTGAGAAAGAACCTCAAGGCTGTCCTGTCTTGATGCTCTTTGGTGTCAGAGGGAGTGAAGGGGAGACGCCTTCAAGATTCTGCTACTATAATCCATATCAGGAAACTTGAGTTCTAATATTTCTTGTGTTGGTGGATTCCCAGCCTGATATACCTCAAAGGATTGACAGATGGGAAAGCCCCAAGGAGACTCTGCTCCTGAAGGGACCTGGGTCCGGGATGGTAGAGAATTAGGCTATGGGGCCAGTTGATACTGGAGGGGATGGATTTTCTCATGTGCTTGAAGTCTCCTCATATCTGAGAGGAGAAACCAGGTTCTCTAAGAGAAGGAATTGGCTCAGGGAGACTCAGCCAGGAATCTCTGACTTGGGTTCCTCACAGGTCACATGGTGAGGGCTGGATTAGAACACCGAACAAAAGGACTCAACATTCAGACTGACGAACCCAACCAAAGCAAACATGATTGAGACTATCGAATCTCGGAATGCAAAATTTGATTGAGTACATCATACTGGCAAAGATGAGGGCAAAGCAAGATCTAGCTAATTCCCACCCAGAGTCACATAGTTGAAGTTCAGGTTCTCCCTCCCCCTATTGGACCAGGTCACATTGCCCAATGGAGTCTCCTGGTATTGTTGTGAGAAAGTCTGGTAAACACCTGCTGAAGTGTCCTTGGTTCCCACAGTGGGCGTATTTATTTATTTGTTTGTTTATTTATTTATATATTTTTCTTTAACATACGTAGGTATTTAATAAACAGTGTATTGTCTGGGTCATTTTACATATACATAATAATAGTAATAATAATATTGCTTGCTTGTATGTAATAATATTCTTCCAACTTCTACTTTCTACTTTTATTATCTAACCATTGATAAAAGAAATCCCACGTTAAGAAAATATTCTGTATCCTTTATCTTTAATGTTAACCTATCTATTTCTGCACAATCTCATATTTTTTTGATTATATTATCATCTGAAGGAATTTCCTCATTTCCCCCAATGTTGGGCAAAGACAATTCTCGTTGCCGTCAAAACATGCATCATCAAATACATATTTCCTTTATTATATTTTTCTGGCAAAATGCTTAAGAAGAATATTTCTGGCTTTAATATGTTGCTTTGTAATTTTCTCTAGCCATGAATGTCTTTTCATCCAAAACCCTTTTTGCCTTTTGTCCACCACATATGGTAATATGAACCCTTTGTATCTGGTTTCATTTCCAACATTTGGGGGACCTGTTTTTCAACTTCTTTGCTAGCCTTGCCAGGGGCAAATGCCACCTGTAGAACATTTTATACAGGCTGTCCTTGTATGTAGTTGCCATTGTCCATTTAGAGTTTCTACCCCAGAGTTTTTGCCATTTTTCTAATTCCATAGTATACCCCCCAAAATATTGCCCAGGTTATCATTGTTTCTTTCACTTGTTCATCTTCCATTTTAAGGCTTCATAAATAGCTATATATTTTCTTTATTAACTTTTCATCCAGACCTAATAGTATCTGATCAAGTATTGTTGGCTCTTTATAGAAACCAGATCTCTTTACATCTTTTACACATCTTGAGTGTATTTGCAAGTGTGTCCACTGTGCCAGGTCCACCCGGATTGGGGGGGGCTTCAAAATGTTTAGCAAGGGGTTCTCTGCCCGGTTGCAAGCTGGGCGTAGCCATGGTGGGCGTGGCCTAGTCGGCCCCCTGAACCACAGCGGGGGGAGGGGTGCTTTTGCCCTCGGTGGGCTACAGAGCAGTGGTGAAATTCAAAATTTTTTATTTCCAGTTCTGTGGGCTTGGCTTGGTGGGTGTGGTGTTGCTTGGTGGGTGTGGCAGGGGAAGGATACTGCAAAATCTCCATTCCCACCCTAAGGAGGAGGAGCTTCCGGAGGGAATGGAGGACTGCCTCTGAGCTCCGCTAAATGCGGAGGGCTCTTTGACGGGCGGGATGCTGCCGACCCTCATTTCCACCTCGAGGGTCGGGGATTTCTGGCGCCGAATATTCTGGCACCCTGCCCGGCTCCAAGCTGGCCCGTCAGGTCGGCCGGACAGCCGGGCAGGAGGAGGATAGCGCGCCA
Source organism: Natrix natrix natrix (assembly GCA_029891615.1). Classification (NCBI taxonomy): domain Eukaryota; kingdom Metazoa; phylum Chordata; class Lepidosauria; order Squamata; family Natricidae; genus Natrix; species Natrix natrix. The sequence continues at coordinate 76,261 of JAKRSK010008578.1, read as the reverse complement.
GTCGGCGCGGCATGGCGGCTGGCGTTTTAAGCCGGCATGCCGGCTGGCGTTTTTTGAGTCGGAGCGGCAGAGCAGCGGAACGCCAGCGCCAGTGGAGCAGCGATGCGGTAAAGACCTGAGCGGAGGGGGCGGAGAAGGTTGGAGGAGGTTAGAGGACGGCGGCGGTGGTCTGTTTGACTGGTCGGATTTTGGTTGGAGACATTCAGAAAGATGGTGGCAACCCAGGAGAGCCGAGCGGCCCGAATTACGATCTAGGGGACGCTGAGCTCCAAACTGGCCAGCGATTGTGATTCTAGACCGGCGAGAGGGCCGTGGGAAGGAGTGTGAGGCCCGAGGGAGGCCCGAGAGACCCGAGGCGCCGAAGGGAAGAAGGGAAGGAGAGTGAGGCCTGAGGCGCCGGAGGAAGTAGAGAGTGGAAAGATCGGTGGAAGGGCTGCAGGGAGGCCGCAGGGAGGCCGATGCAGCCCTCCCGGGCCCAATAACAACGACTATGGGTGGCCAAATGGACGGAGGACTATTTACAACTATGGCAGGCCATGGAACGGAGGCTTTGGAACATCAGAGGCCCATGCAGAAGGTCAGACCCCGTGCTTTGCTGTGCTCACTACTACCCCCCCCCACTCATTTACCACCTACTTATTATGGGCTATCCGCCCTACCGCCTATTACGACCTACCGCCTATTACGAACTACCTTTTAGCTGCAGTCTTTTATCCACCAGCTGGCTATTTTATTTCCATCAGCCCATCATTGCCATCCAGATGTGGACTATCTTCATCAGCCTATCCCCTTGCCTGGACTATCCCCTTGCCAGGACTATCCCCTTAGTGGGAATTGCGGCTGCTGATGCATATTAACATCGACAGCTCCCACTTGATGAACTTGGCCCTGTCCAATATGTTATACACGAGGCTAGACCTGCTACAGCTACGAGAGTCCCCCCTCTCGCAGTTATGGCCTCCTGCCCTTTCGAGGGCCCACCTTGAGGACGGGTTCATTAACCCAGAGAGGTGGAGGAAGCGCACATTGAGGGGTTTTTTAATTAATTGCTTTTTAAAAATTGTAAGGGGTTCCAGGGATGGGGGGGGGGAACAGGTCAGGAGGGATGGGAGAGCCAGGCATCTAGGTGTGGTCGAAGGAGGAGGGAGCGGAGTGGGGGAGGAGAGGGAAGATAGCATTCCTGTGCAGGGCTCCTTGATACCAACGGTCGTGGGGAGGGGCAGGTGCGAGGACAGATCAAGAGCGCGTAGTCGGTTGGGAGACCGGGGTTTTTGGTCATACCCGGTCGTTTGTACCAACCCCTGCATACTAGGTGGTCAGGATCTACAGACCCAAGGCCTGAGACTGCTGTTATGCAACGCGAGGTCCGTTGTCAATAAGGCCCCCCTCATCCACGATCTAATTTTGGAGGGGGAGCCGGACCTCGCAGGAATAACTGAGACCTGGTTGGGCCACGAGGGAGGCTTACCCCTCGTGGAAATGTGCCCGCCAGGTTATCGAGCATTTCACCAGCCTCGGGCCCAGGGAAGGGGCGGTGGGGTAGCAGTGATTATCCGGGAAGACTTGGAGCCGAGAGAGTTCACTGTGCCACAGACATCCGGGTGTGAGTCCCTTGTCGTGAGATGGGGCCCAGGGAGGCAGTTGGGCCTGCTGATAGTATACCTGGCTCCTCGCTATACATCAGCGGCCCTGCCTGAACTCCTCGAGCTGATCTCATCGGTGGCGGTTGAGACCCCCAAACTTTTAGTGATGGGGGATTTTAATCTGCCGTCGATGGGAGAAGCGTCTGAGGGGGTTCGGGAGTTCATGGCTTCCATGACAGCCATGGACCTGACCCAATTAATTCAGGGCCCTACTCACGAGGGAGGCCACACGCTGGACCTTGTCTTTGTCTCTGGCCAGTGGACGAGTGATCTGGGAATAGGGGATCCAACTATTATTCCCCTGTCATGGTCAGATCACTCACTTCTCCGGCTTGACTTCCCCGGTGCTACCCCCCGCTGCGGGGAGGCGGAACCGGAAGGTATTAGATGGTTCCGCCCCAAGCGCCTGATGGAACCAGATAGGTTCCAGACGGAGCTTGGGCCACCTCCTGTGGACCTGACCCGCCCCCGAGTGGAGGACCTGGTAGACGCATGGAATAGTGCGACTACCGGGGCCCTAGACCGGGTGGCGCCTTTGCGGCCTCTCCTGCGGCGACGAACCACCCTGGCCCCTTGGTTTACCGAGGAGCTAAGGGTGATGAAACGCCACAAGAGACGCCTAGAGAGTCGTTGGAGATCCTCCCGTTCCGAATTTGACCGAGCACAGGCACGAGCCTATTTGAGGACGTACCTTGTGGCATTAAGAGCGGCCAAACGTCAACATTGCGCCGCTCTTATTGCGTCCGCAGATAACCGCCCTGCCGCCCTGTTTCGGGTGACTCGCTCCCTCTTGTTTGAGAGACCGCGGGAAGCCCCTTTACAGGGCAGAGCAGAGGAGTTTGGGAAATATCTACAGGACAAAGTCGCTCAAATCCGGATGGGATGGGCCCCTTTCAGTGGTCCAGTTGAGACGCCCGAGGCGAGTCTTGAGGGACCGCTCTGGGAGGAGTTTGACTCGGTTGCCATCGAGGATTTGGACAGGTTGCGTGGACGTCTGCGACCTACCACATGTTTATTGGACCCGTGTCCCTCCTGGCTTGTACTGGCATCCTGGGAGGTTACGCGCGACTGGCTCCTGGGCCTAGTGAACGCTTCGTTGGGTGAGGGGTTTCTGCCGGCCGCCTTGAAAGAGGCGGTTGTGAGGCCCCTGCTCAAGAAGCCTTCCCTGGACCCAACGGATCTAGTCAATTATCGTCCAGTCTCCAACCTTCCTTTTTTAGCGAAGGTTGTAGAGAGTGTGGTGGCACAACAGTTCCCACGTCACCTGGAGGAGAATGATTATCTAGACCCGCGCCAGTCCGGCTTCCGACCCGGGCACAGCACGGAGACGGCCTTGGTCGCGTTGGTTGATGATCTCTGGAGGGCCAGAGATAGGGGTTGTTCCTCTATCCTGGTCCTATTAGATCTCTCGGCGGCGTTCGATACCATCGACCATGGTATCCTGTTGCACCGGCTAGAGGGGCTGGGAGTCAGGGGCACCGTTTTACGGTGGTTTGGCTCCTACCTCTCTGGCCGGACGCAACGTGTGTTGGCAGGGGAGCAGAGATCGACCCGGAGCCCCCTCACATGTGGGGTGCCACAGGGGTCGGTGCTCTCGCCTCTCCTGTTCAACACATACATGAAACCGCTGGGCGAGATCATCCGTGGTTTTGGGGTGGGATATCATCTGTATGCTGATGATACTCAGCTATACATTTCCACCCCGAACCACCCCAACGAGGCCGTTGAAATGATGTCCCGGTGTTTGGAGGCCGTACGGGTCTGGATGGATGGCAACCGACTAAAACTCAACCCTTCCAAGACGGAGTGGCTGTGGCTTCCGGCCTCCCGGTTCAACCAGTTGCTTCCATCTCTGGCCATTGGGGACGAGCAACTGGCCCCCATGGAACGGGTGCGCAATTTGGGCATCCTCCTGGATGCCTGGCTGTCCATGGATGACCATGTAACAGCCGTGGCAAGAGGGGCATTCCATCAGGTTTGCCTGATGCGCCAATTGCGCCCCTTATTGGACCGGGATGCCCTACGCACAGTCAGCCATGCGCTAGTGACGTCTCGCCTGGACTACTGCAATGCTCTCTACATGGGGCTTCCCTTGAGATGCACTCGGAGACTGCAGTTGGTCCAGAACGCGGCCGCGCGGGTGATTATGGGGAGGACTAGATACTCCCCTGTAACACCTCTCCTGCGCGAGCTGCACTGGCTTCCTGTAGTCTACCGAGTGCGTTTCAAGGTTTTGATTATGATCTTTAAAGCGCTTCATGGCACAGGACCTAGTTACATGCAGGATCGCATCCTGCCCCATACATCCCTACGACCAATCCGCTCACACAGAGAGGGACTTCTTCGGGTGCCGTCCGCTAAACAGTGTCGGGGGGCGACACCCAGGAGCAGAGCCTTCTCTGTGATGGGCCCAGCCCTGTGGAATGACCTCCCCCGTGACATCAGGATTATTTCCGATCTCCGCTCCTTCCGTGTACAGCTGAAGACCCACCTCTTTCAATTATCTGGCCTGGCTCAACCGTAAATTTTTTCTTATTCCTCCTGACAGTCCTTTTAAATTTTTAAATTGTGTTATTACTAATGGGGTATTTTAATGGTGATTTTTAACTGTCTAAATGTGATGTAATTTGTTACCTCCTCCGTGCATGTATGTCTTTGTATATGTGTATTGGATGTTTATGTGTTTGTACATATGTTTTATGTTTTATATGTTTTATTGTACGCCGCCCCGAGTCCTGTCTGGAGAGGGAGCGGCTAATAAATTCAAATTTATTATTATTATTATTATTTGGGGACAGCCAGAGGTGGCATTTGCCGGTTCTCCGAACTACTGTATTTTTCGGAGTATGAGACGCACCAAGATTTTGAAGAGGCAAATTTTAAAAAAAGGTTTTGCACACTGCAGACCTTCCAAAAACTGCCTGGTTTTTTTTTTTTTTTTTTTGCAAAAATGGGCCTGTTTTTGTCAAAAAAAAAGGGTATGTATAGACTTTAGGAGGCTTATAGATTGTTCCTGGGGGCTCGGGGGCAAAAACAAGCAAAAAATGGCATGTTTTTCACTCATTTCTGCCCTCTGCAGCTCCCAGGAGCAGACTGGAAGCCTCCTGAAGGCTATGCACTGCTATTTTGGTGAAAGGGGTGGAGTTTCAGGAGGCCAAAAATGCTGTATTCAGTGTATAAGACTCAGATTTTCACCCTGTTTTTTGAGGGGAAAGGGTGCGTTTTATACTCTGAAAAATACGGTACCCAAAATTCTCACTATGATTCTCCAGAACCTTCTAGATTTCACCCCTGCTACAGGGGCTTTTTCTGAGCCTCCAGAAGGGTGAAAACGGCCTCCCCGGGCCCCCTTCCGGCCTTCCTGAACTTCTGGTAGGCCCGTTTCTTGCCCTCCCGGAGCCTCCGTGCATGCCCTGCACTTACCTGCACCCAAAATGGGCCGTGTGGGGACTCCTGGGAGGGGAGGGGAGGGGAGGGTGGGGCCAGCCAGGAGTGGGATTTGGGGGTTCTCCAAACTGCACAGAATCTTAGCTAGAGGTTCTTCTGAACCCCTGCAAACCCCCAGCAGCCCACCCCTGATTCGGCAATTCCTGTTTAGTTTTAAGTTCCCCTTTTTCATTTAAAATATCTTCATATGTTACAATTTTTCCCAAGCTTATCACCAGTGGATGTATCAGTGCTTCCATTGTTGAAAGCCAGGCTGGTATTTTCATATAATGTTTGGCTTTAACTTTTTCCCATACTAGGAGTAGAGTATTCCTTACATCATGTCTTTGAAAGTATCTATAGATACTCACGGCTGGCACCCTGATGTCTGAAACCTCAATTCTATCCCCAACCCACCTACGGCCAATAATTCGTTGGAAGCTGAGAAGCGATAATAGTTGCGAGAGCAAAAGCGCCTTTTGAAGCTTGAGAGTGGCCTTTGGCAGAGCTGCCACCTCGGGAGCAGAGTCTCAATTAGAGAGACTTTCTCGTCTCTGATGAAAAAGGAAACAATAAGAAATCGTGTCTTTTGTTGACTTTCATCATGTCTTCGGTGTAACAAGGAGCATTTCTGTTCTTGCGCACCAGATCATCAATCATGGACATCAGTTCGGCCACGTGAGCTTCTCGTTCTGCCCCTTCAGCCTCGTTGTTGAAAGCCAATATTCGGTTCCCGCATTCAGCAACATATTTCCTCAGTTTTTTATCTCTGGAAGATATAAAATTTTCTAGAGATCGACCTTCCAGGACCTCTTTGCAGGTGAGCAAGAGGATTGTGTAATCATTGGCTTTAGGGCCAAAAACCTCTTTGATCAGCTGAGCCACGTAGATCTCCTGGGAGCAACGCAAAGGATGAGTCACCTGCAGAATCACGTGGGGACCCGGGGAGCAAAACCTCACACTCTTGCTCACTTCTGCAGCAGTATCCTTGTCTGGACGATGGGTATGGAAAAAGCCAGGCGTATCAACAACCACAACCTTCCTGCCCTTCAGCTGCGTCTCCTCCTTCTGGCATGCTTCTGTTACTGACCGAGATGACAGCCCAAACTCAAAGACTTTGCTTCCCAGGATTGTGTTTCCTGTCGCACTTTTCCCATTTCCCCATTTGCCCACCAGGACGATCCTCCGTTCAGGCCCTGCAACCCAAAGGGGAGAGGAGAGAAGAAGGGGACTGGTCAGCAGTGTATGGCCATCATAGCTTCTCCCTCCACCCAGGACAGTAACTTCCACCCCCTCCACCCACCTACCCCCAGGGTTCAAGTCTTTACCTTGAATGCTTCCAGGCATCTCCAGACCAGTCGCACAGCACAAAATCCGAGATTTCTGCATGAAAAGCAAAACCAAATCAGCCAAAGGAGAGGCCGCCTTGCAGGGAGGTTGACAAGAACTCCCTTCCCTCAGAAGATACAGGGAGGAAATGTGTTGCGTTTGTAAAAGAGAGTAACGTATGTAACGTTCCACCCATTGGTCCAATTTCCAGGCGGGAAATTGGAGGACTTTCAGTGGCTGACCTGCCTGGACAGCTCCCTTTAAAAGAGGTGAGGCAGCAGGTAAATAACCCCTCATCTGAAGGGTATAGGAGCCCCCAGACTCCTTGATAAACTCCCTGATAAAAGCATTAATTAAGTCTGCATATTAAAAGGACTTCTGTAGCTGGCATAGAAAATATTACACATCTTAGTGACACATAAATTACGAAACGCTTCATGGTAGGGTACAGAAAAACAGATGTTGTAAGATAAGGAATGAGGAAGTGGCATTTAGCATTGTAATCAACTTTATGTAGAGAATGCTTAGGCTAACAAATCATTTCTCTTTTTTTTGTACAATGTTAGCATTTTCTACTTCTCTTTCGTTGTAATCAACAAATTCACTTCTGTTTCTGTAAAATGCCAAAGAGAATATTTGTAACATTTTACTGTAAAAGCTGTGATAATGATGAATCCAAAATGTACCTCCCCTTGACCCTCCTTTTTCCCTTGGACGAACACGCCTGTGTAACCCCCTAAATTCCGAAAGGGTATTAAAGTTCTGTCCTGGCCTAGCCAGGGCAGTTCAGACTTTGCTGTGTTAAACGCTCTGAACTCTGATGCATCATTAAACCTGTTTCTCTTTTACCTTGTGGTCTCACGTCCTATTTTTGGCTGACTGAGGTTTCCTGCCGCAGTCTGCCGCAACAGAGGGAGTTATGGAGAAGGAGCTGACCTTGCGGCAATACGGATGTGTGATCTCTGAGCTCCGAGATCACAGCCAATACTTTTACTGCTGGGTGGTCCATCTGGACCTAACCGTCCCGAAGAGATGGTGACAGCGAAGTGTATGTCTTGCTGATCTCAGGAACATCACAAAGTCCCTGATTGATTCAAGAGAATCTCTTCTAGCCAGCGATAGAAGCCCAGCCCCAAGCTGCTGAAGTTGGGACAGCTCCGCAACTGGGGGAAAGCAGAAAGAGAAAGTGTGTCCATCTGGTGAGGAAATTTTATTTTTACAAAAGAGACTGCCCAAAAAAGATTAAAATCAAATTAAACTTGTAAAGAAAAGAAAAGAAAAGAAAATAAGCGGCAAATTTAAGCTATTTTGGACAGTGTGTTATCCTTTTTTAAAATTGTCTTCTATGGATGGAAGTTTTACAAACACTTCTGACTTTTTAAAGTGAAAGTATTGGCTTTTCTTCTACTTTTTTTTTTAACCTATGGATTAATTTTTTTTTCCACAATACTGGCTTGGATAGGGTTTTTTTTTCTTTTCTTTTGTCCCATTTAAGAGTCTTGTTTCTTTTAAGCTTGGCATATAAAAAGGGTGTAAAAGGAATATAAAGAGAGCAGTAACATCAGAGGGAAAAGAAGTTACACTGCCACTTGGAGATTGGAGGCTGAGTTCTGGAAATATTTTTCTCTCTTTTTTTTTATCATTTTGACCTTGCACTTCAAAGGTTTTACCTTGCAAAGAGATAAGATGGGTTGTTTAATCAGGTGCCCTTTGGATGTCTCTTTGGCAGCGAGAGAGAAGTGAAAAACAAAGCTTTGTTTTCCAACTTGAATGACAGTGTTTATAAATTGGACAATGACACAATACCAAGAAGAAACCATAACATTACAACAGATTATGTTTGAAATTCAAAAATTATTAGAAACATCAGAGAGAATTGAGAAGAAATTGGAAAATATAGATGGTAATATAGCAAAATCTGATGAAATTGAAAATAGCCAGCTAATGGAAAAAGTGGAGGTTAGAGACTCAAAACCCAAGGGAAAAATGAACAAAGAGGCAAGATAACTGTGGATATTGACAGTGATCTGAGTGTGGTTGGAAATGGAAAGAATGGAACATGGAAAGGGAAGAGAGATGAATAGGAGCTCTATCCCAGATTTCAAGGTATAGAAGGAGAAAAAAGAGAAGAGTTGATGGATGTAAGGAGAGGAACTTTGACAAAAGCACTACTGATAACCAAAGATAAGCTGATTAAAGAAGCTGATGGAGGGTTTCGATAATTTATAAGACATGCAACAAGCAACAAGGTGCGAAGAGAAGTCCACACAAAGTTGATTAAGGAAATAACCAGAAGATTAATCCCACATAAGGCAAAAAAAATAAGGCTGTACTACTACTGGAAAGACACAGGTTGAGATATGAAAACTGTTAACAAAATATTAGCTAAATAGTTAAAATTAGAGCATTATGTTAAAAATGAAGTGATAATGGATATAGCTAGATAAATAATTGATAATGATATAATGTATACATATACATTGGTTTGACAAGAGGAAATATGGTATAAATTTTTAAATGGTGACCATGAAAGGAAGTTTTGAAACTTAGTTATGTATGAAAGCCTATAATATTGAAATTGGATATAAATTGTAAACAGTGATTAAGAAAGGAGGTTTAGAAACTTTGTTATCAAACATAATTAATTTATATTTAGAACGTTTCACAAAGATAGAATGTGGTTGGATGATATTGAAAATAGACAATGGAATGCCATTATGTGGTTTTGCTTTGAATTTTGGAATATTTGTTATAAAGGGATGTTAAAACAACTATAGTCATATGAAGGATGAGGTATGATGATAGTAATATATATATATAAATATATTTGATGTAAAATATATAATTTGATATGGATTTTAGGTGATGACTGTGGAAGGGATGCACAAAAGTTCTTTGTAACCAATTGACACACTTTTTATAATTTGTAATGGAATATGTTTTTATGGTGTTTGTTGTGTCTTGTTTGTTTGTGTTTATTCAAAAAAATAAAAAATTATATATATAAAAAAGAGGGAGTTACCAGGAAGCCAGGCGCTTTTTTTCCTCATGTATCCAACTGAAAATAAAGAGCTGTTTTGGCTATTGACACATCCTGCCTCTTCCCTCAGCCCACTCTTTAATACTGGCGATGAAGGTGGGATACTGAAGAGATCAAAGGACAACGGACTGACCATCTGTGTGGCATCAGCGGCCAATCTTCGCAGCACACAGCAGCCTGCACCGGCCATTCCAAGATGATCCACCAGCGCGTTCAACCCTAATACCGAGGAATGGTCTTCCTATATGGGTCATTTTCAAATGTTTATGGAGGCAAATAATTTTCAAGATCAATCGGATAATAGGAAAAGGGCACTTTTCCTAAGTTATTGTGGACCGTGAATTTACAAGATGGCTAAATCCTTAGCAGCACCAATCTATATAGAAACCCTATCAAGGACAACTCTGCAGAAGATATTAAAAGATCATTATGTCCCCTAAGCATTGCCACTCATTAGCAGGCACGAGTTTTACCACAGATGCCAACAGGAGGAGAGACAACCAATGATTTCATTGCAAACCTGAGGGAAATTGCATCCAAATGTCATCAATTTAGAAGAAATGATGCGGGATAGGCTCATTCTGGGTATGAGGAATCGGCCCCTACAAAAACGACTGGTGGAAAGGGGCATCATGTTTCAAGCCACCCTAGACAAAGCACGGACAGCCAAATCCTCTGATAAATCCACAGCAACCATCAGGAAATCAAGTAGTGTCCATTTGGCATGCAGAGCGGCTACTGGGCAACAAGAGAAAACAGGATCCGAATAAACCATCAATAGGGAAGATGAAATTCATCACATAACTTCCGAAAGGAAGGTAGGACATTTGGAAGTGGGGAATAAACAATTCTGGTGTGCCGGGTATGTGGGAAACCATCACAGGTCGGCATATAAGTTTAAAGATGCCACATGCCATTGATGCCAATGGAAGGGACACATAGCAGAGGCTTGCCAAGCAATACAGCCATGTTCCTTCCACCAGAGATATCCAGTTTCCACAAAATGGCTGTTTGCCCCACAACCAGGGTTCCGAAAGGCACCGAGACGGAGGGATCAGTGAAGAGAGAGCCACTACCCAGAAACAAGGGAGAGCCACCCAACAACCATGGGGAAATCTGATGATTGTACTGCAGAGAAATTCCATGTTACGATCCACATTGAGGGATCCCCATGTAACATGGAAGTGGACACTGGATCAGTCTTCACCATCATGTCCTGGCAGAAAATTAAGGAACTAACCCCACAAATGGAGAAGAAACACCTAAATCCACAGTGAATATTAAATGACTACCAAGAGAAAGGGATTCCCATTCTTGGAAGAGCATCAGTCCAAGTAAAATTTAAAGAGTTCAGTGGACCATTGCAGCTGACATTGTGGATAGCAACCGACCCAGCCTGTTGTGGGTAGAATGCTTCAGACCCCCAGGGTTGGGAATGACCGGCATCCATGCTGTACAAGGAGGCGACTTTGAGAAGCTGCTAACCGAATTTGGGGATGTCTTTGATGGGAGTCTTGGCAAGTATAAGGGAACCCCTATCTCTTTCAATCTAGACCCCAAAGTTACCCCTGTCAGAATAAAGCTATGAAGGGTTCCTTTTGCTCTCCAGCCCAAAATAGATGAACAATTAGACAAACTAATTGCCCAAGGGATTTTGGAGCCGGTTGATCACGCTCAGTGGGAGACACGGATCATCATGCTGATCAAGCCAGATGGCTCAATCCGCATCTGTGTGGACTATAAATGCACAATAACTAAGGCATTGCAACACAGTGCTTATCCTGTGCCTGTTGTGCAGCATTTGTTGAATATTTTTGGAAAAAGGCAAAACTTTTGTCAAAATTGACCTAGCCCAGGCATATCAACAATTGCCTGTGGATGATGCCACTGCAGGAGCACAGACCATTGTAACCCATAGAGAAGCATTTAAATGCTGCCGATTGCAATTCAGGGTGAACGTGGCGCCTGGGCTGTTCCAAAGCATAATAGAACGCCGCCTCCTCGGCATTCCTGGGGTGGTGCCCTACTTTGACAATGTTCTCATGTCCACAAACAACAAAGAACAATTAATTCATCGGTTAAGGATAGTTCTAAGTCAGTTTCAAGAAGTCGGATTTAACGTTAAAAAAAGAAAAATGTCAGTGTCCCACAAGTCGAATTTTTAGGACATTTAATTGATGCGTTGTGCATTCACCCTACCAATAGCAAACTCAAAGCTATTAAGGAAGCCCCTACCCCAAAGAATCAAACAGACTTCCAGGCATTCCTAGGCCTTTTAAACTTTTACAGCATTTCCTGCCACAGAAGGTGACCGTTGCCGAACCACTACATAGATTACTCGATAAAAAAGCAAACTGGACCTGGGGACACAAAGAAGCATCTGCATTCAGGGTGGTAAAGGAACTCTTAACCTCTAAAAGCATCCTGGTGCGATACACTGAGACTCCTCCCCTTATATTAACATGCAATGCCTTCCCATTTGGCTGTCCTCAGCCATCGGATGCCAAATGGCAATGAAGCACCAATTGCTTTTTATTCTAAAACACCATCTAAAGCTGAGTGGACCGACCAATCCCAAACATCCTGTCTCCACGTATGACAGGCAGCCTACCTCTTCCTGGCAGCCTACCAATACCGCCTGCTCCATGGGCAGGCAAAGCCATCCACCACACCAGTGGCCTCAGCTGGTGCCCACTGCCAGGCCTCATTGAAGACTCAGCCCTAGTCACACCCATCCTCATGATTGATGATTTGGACACTGGCCCTGTCACATCGGTTGAGATTGCGAGATATTCAGCCAAAGACAAAACTTTGGCATGAATTTTGAACTGGGGGTGGAGAGGGTGGCCGGAGGAATCAGTGGGGAGTGAGTTCAAACCATTTAAGACTTGTCAACTTGAATTGTCTGTGTTAAAGGGGTGTTTGCTCTGGTGGGAGAGAGTCATGATACCACAAAACCTGGGGGAACTGGTTATTAGAAGGGAGTCACCCAGGCATCGTCAAAATGAAGGCATTAGCCAAGAGTTATTTTTGATGGCCGGGCATGGATAAGGACATAGAGGAATGGATTGCTATATGCCGGCCTTGCCAGGAGTCCAGGCCAGCTCCACCCAAGGAACACACACAGGAATGGGAAACCCCAGAATCCCCATGGTCCAGGATACACATTGACTTTGCAGGACCAGTACAGGGCTAAACATTCCTCATAGTGGTAGACATGTATTCAAAGTGGCTTGAAGTGATAATCATGTCCACTACTACAGCAGAAGCGTTCATTAAGGTGTCACAGAGATTATTCACAACCCATTGTTTTCCAGACATATGGACAACGGGCCCCAATTCACCATAAATACATTTGAAATATTCTTAGCGGGGCAAGGAATCCGACATGCATTGTCAGCACCGTTTCATCCAGCCACTAATGATCAAGCAGAACAAATGTTTAGATCAACAAAAGAGGCGCTGGACCAAATGGGCCCCAGGGAACTGTCCAGGTAACATTGATACATTTCTACTGGCACAACTCATAACCCCTAATGCCACCACAAATCGTAGCCCAGCAGAGTTACTAATGGGCAGTAAACTAAGATCCCAACTAGACAGGTTGCACCCCAGCTATAATGCTGAGGCACCCCCTGACTCAATACCCCACCCCAGGTATGGGGTGGGGGACTTAGAGGTATGGGGTGGGGGACTTTGTCTATGTCCGAAGTTATACTGGGGGCAAAACCTGGGTTCTGACAAAAATAGTCCATGTAACTGGGCCCTGATCATACCAAGTGGAATTAGATTACGGTACGGCCTGGAGGAGGCATATTGACCATCTCTGGGGACGCTGGGGACACTCTACCCTAAAACAAAAGGGGGACAAACCAGCACTAACAATTGCAGGCCCTACCTCAAACTCAGAACGTTCAGAAGTTTCGGAAAACCAAAACAGAAACACACTGACACTAATCTCAAGCCCACAGCAGTAACGTACACACTCACCCAAAGAAGCAAGAAGCATCCAGCAAAAGGTTCTCAGGGACCAGTCCCAGTGGAGTCGGCCACGCCCCATAGCGAGTTGCAGACCATTCCTCTGGCCGACTCCGGAGAGGCAGCACACCTGACTGTTCAGGCCACCGCTGGTCAAGCAAAGGAACCACGCAGGTCGGGTCGCACACTGCAAAGACCCACCTACTTCCGCGAGTAGGGAAGTTAAACATGATGATTGGTCAGCGCTCCTTCCAGGAGGGGAGGGGTGTTATGTAGGTAAAAAAGAGTAACATACGTAACATTCCCCCCATTGGTCCAATTTCCAAATGGGAAACAGCTCCCTTTCAAAGAGGGAGCTACCAGGAAGCAAGCTGCTTTTTTTCTCGTGTATCTGACTGAAAATAAAGAGCTGTTTTGGCTATTGACGCGACCTGCCTCTTCCCGCAGCCCACTCTTTAACAAATTGGAGGGGGGCTAAGAAGGGCCACCCCCTCCTCACTGCCCTCAAGTCTGATCCATCTGATCCTTTCCCCCCATGCCACCCTCCTTTCTATGCAGCCCTTCAATTCTTGGGACCCTGCACTTTGGGGGTTTCAGGAATAGGGGAGGGGGTGATGTCAGAAGTGGCTGGCAGCTCCCCATAGCCAGCTCCATTCTTGAAGGGACCCTGTTCTCTTGGACTTTAGCTGCTCCTGTTGCAGCTCCAGATCATCTTCCTCTAGGTTCCCCCATCCCCCCCCTGGCCAACCACTCAGGAACACCCCCTGCCCTATGGCTCTTCTCCCTGAGTGGGGAGCGGGGGACTTTGGGGGTCTTCCTGTCCAACCCCCTGCTCAAGCAGGAGCCGCTATATCATTTCACACAAGTGGCTGTTCAGTCTTTTCTAAAAAATCTCCAGAGATGGAGCACCTACAACTGGTATCAGCTATTCTTCTCGTACCTCCTCCTCCTTTCCCCTCCTCCTCCTCCTCCTCCTCCTCCTCCTCCCCCTCTCAAGTTACCTTAGCAGGCCTCCCCATAGGACATATGCAAGTGATTGCCTCGCTCCATTGACTGAGCCCCACTGGAGTCACAGCTGCACATCGGAATTGGTACTGAAGATTTAGGTGGACATCTTCCAGGGTGAATTGATCGTTAGGGTTTTTTCCAACGAGACTTTTCCAATTATCTTCTGCAATCCAATATTCCACCTGGTAACTGGAGACTGAAGGCTTCCTGATGGCTGCCGGATCAATACTGATCTGGAAACTATTTGGGTGCAATTGCTCAACCTTAGGCGGGGGAGGACTTCTGAGAGCAGCTTCCAGCTCCTGTTGTTTCCTGAGGATCTCCATGGTCAAGGTTAAACTCTTGGTCTCCACCATTTTTAATGAGTCTAAGAAATCCTTCAAGCTGTCAGTGTTTATTTTCCAGAACATTTCAAAAGCAGCATTGTGGCTTCCTCCGTATTCTTGGGGAGCAAAGAGGGCTGAATGGTTGAATCTGAAGTGCAGAGGGATTCCTGACTCATCCTGAGTACAAGGAAGGTCAGCCTCCTTGAGGGCCTCCAGGACAGGTGGGGTCCCCCCATCCGCAAAGGTGATCAGGAGTTGCACATTATCCTTCATGTCTTTTCCCAACATGGAGAGCATGGAATCAAAAATGCATTTCTGGGCATGAATTGGAGGGGCAAGGAAGGCCTGGGCCACCAAGCAGATGGCATCAATACGGTCATTGACCCCTGGGGTGGAGAAAAACTCCAGGAGCTTATCATCAAAGAGTTTGTCTTGTTCAGTGTCTCTTGCGCTTCCAAATCCTGGAGTGTCAATTATTGTGAGAGAATAGGGAATTTGGAAGCCCTTCTGATGGTTCACCACGTAGGCTGTGACTTCAGACGTCCTGCTTCCAGCTTTGCTTCTCTGAGTGGTTTCATGAATGAGTTTGAATCTGAAATTGTCTTCCCACTGGACACCCAGAATATAATTGATCATCCCATTCATCAGAGTGGTTTTTCCACTCCCTGAAGCTCCCATCACCAGGATCACTTTGTTGGGCACTTCCAGGTTCTCCTTTCCAAGCTGGTACAAGAGAGAAGAGGTGGAGGCATCTGAGGGGACTTTCTCCAGAGGAAGGGCAAACACTAACGGCTGTCTGTCCTCCACCAGGGAGCTTTCCTGAAGGAACTGGTGGGCTATGTTGTCTGCATCTTCTTCCTCCAGTGATGTGGAGACCTCCACCTCCTCACTGGGGACACTCAGAGCTCCATTATCACACACGGCAGACACCCGTATTCTAAATGCTGTCTGGGGCTGCAAACCTTCAATAGGGTAAAACTCTGTTTTTCTCCCAGTCCGTTTTTCAGTCCATTGGTCCTTCCCAACTCCAGCCTCCACCGTTCTGTACTCCACCTTGTATTCCTCAACCATAATTCCTGAGACAATGATGCTGGGACTCATCCAGGCCATGGAGATGACAGAAGATGCCACAGTGACCATTCTCAATTTCTCAGGAGGGCTAGTGGGAAGGGTCTTTATGGGTGGACTCAGGTCACTTCTTTTACCACAGCCTACCTTGCAACAAGCAGCATACTGGAACTGGTACTCTGTGTCTGGAGTCAGATCTTTCAGCAGGAACATCTCTTTGGTATCCTCTGTCCTCACAGTATTCCATTTTTCTTCCCCTGAAACCTTGTACTCTACCACATAGCTGGAGATTGTAGCCTTTCCATATTTAGCTGGCTGAAACTTCAGCTGAATGCTGTCATGTCTGAGTTCACTGATCAGGAAAGGGAGAGGTTCTGAAGGTAACTCAAAGTTCTTGCTGACTAGCTCTCCATCTTCATAAAGGTATATTGAAGGTCCTGGAATGTCCACATCAGGGAGAGAGGCCACAACAAAGCAGACCTTCTCATTCTCATTCTCACCTCATTCTCACCTATTCCAAGCAGCTGGCCTGGCTCAACTTTGATCTAACCATATCGCTCCTGACGGGTTTTTAACTGGGTATTTTAATTATATTTAATTATCTAGGGGTTTTTAAATACTGTATTTTAATTGTTTTTATTTATCAGCCGACCTCCTCCTGTGTGTGTCTCGGTATATGTATCTGTTATATGTCTGTTTTGTCTACATATTTATTTCATATGTTTCATTGTACGCCGCCCCGAGTCCTTCGGGAGAGGGTGCAGCTAAGAAATAAATATCTATTATTATTATTATCATTGGGTTGGTTGATACTGAAGTAGTCCTTGATGGATTTGGCAGCTTGGCGAGCATTGCGGGTCCACTTTTTGTCCTCAAACCAGGCCATGTCTTCCTCCTGCCCAAGAGTGGATCTTGTGGCCTTAGCTGATTCTTGCAAGAATTGCTCCTGAAGCCAGTCCTGTAAGCTCAATAGAAATGGCTCCTTTTTATATAAAGAGGTGAATATAAAAGAAACCACATATCCATTCTGGGGGTCCAGAACTATTTCTTCCAGCTTGTTCTGAGATGAGATAACTTCCATATTATTTAGAATAATCAGATAAGATTTGATAAAGTTAATTTCTCTTTTTTTGGTGTTTAGAAATTCACAGAGTCTTTGGCTGTTGAAGGGCGACTGTTTGACGGACGTCAAGAGGTCCCCTAGAGTCCCTTCCTCCTTTCCTCCTCCCCGGATGCAAGGCAACATTCTGGCCAGCTGTTTCTGGAAAATCTGCCTATGTTGCTTGCACAGATTTTTGAACTGCTGGATCTTCTTCTTGATCTCAGGGAAGGTCTCAGCAATGGGATTCTTGGCTAGATCGTTACTTTGCATCTGGATTTCATTGAGTTCCTCCAAGATCCTTTCAGTATCAAAGATCAACATTAGGCTGATTTCACGGACTATCTTAGCAGCTCTGGTGTCCAGCTTGGTCAGCGGGTAGAGCCAGACCCTCATAGGCACAGCCTTCTCCCCATGTTCCCCTAACAATTTTGGGAGAGTTTCATAAGCTGTGATGGCATCTTGCAAAGTCACTGGATTTTTCTCCAAAGAAAAGTCTCCGTGGAACTTGCAACTAAAGTGCAGAGCATTCTCTTTCTCCTCCTCAGTCAATTTGACCTCTGCTTCTCACGTGATGGAAATCAGCTTCTTGACTGTAAGCTGTAGGCTTCCTTGAATATTTTTCACCATTTCTGTTGAAGAAACTTCTCGGTCAAAGACGAAGAAAGCCTGAGCTCCATAGAGGATGGCGGTGACCACATGGTGCCCTGCTCAAAGACGGCTGGGTAAGAGACATTCTGGATTCCCAGGTGGCTCATTGTCAGCTGTTCATACTTGGTGGTGGTTTTGTACTGGACGGTGACTCTGGCCTGTTGCTTGGACTTCTTGGTGTCATGAAGATATTTGGCTGACCCTCCCACTTCAACCAGCCCTCCCAGGAAACTGGCCTTGAGGGAGGCTGAGATGTCCAGGGCGGAGGCCTTGTCATCAATGCTGTCAGATGCAATGATTTCAGATTCAGTCTTGGGCTGAGGCTTGATGGTCAGGTCCTTCTGAAGAGAACTGTAATCCCAAAGGGTGACTCCTGCATGGAACAGAAGAAAACAGAGACATGAATTGAACACCATCTTCCAAAACACCTATAGCTGGTCAGAGGACCTCCAGCAAAATGGGACAAAGGAGACATCATTTCCCTTAGAAGGTTCCTTCATTTGGTTTGTCCATCCATCCCCATAAAAGCTTCCCATTTTGCAAAATACAGCAAAGTCAAAAGGCATTTGACAGAGTAGAGAGGAATGGGAATTGCTCTGCACATCTTGCTCTCGTGGCCTATCTCCGACTCCCTGGAGAAACCATGTCTTTCATCAGGGTTTCAGAGTCTTCTTGTCAGCCTCTGTTTCGCAATTGCTTTCGGATGCCATTGAAATGGGGGAGGGGGGAGAGCATGGTATTTGGGAAGGGAAGTTTTAAGTACAGGAGAGATTGAAAATAGGGAGTTTTGTTCTCACCATCTACTGCTCATGTTGGAGATAGTGGATGAGCCCACCAAGGCCAACTGTCCCGCATACCAACCTGATGATGTTTTTTGAAGATGGATCCCACATGACACCTGAGGGATTTACAGATTGGACAAGGGATGAGGGTTTGCAGGGGGAGGGGGTTGGGTTACATACTGATATCTTTGATTATGCACGCTTTTGCCTCAGATCTTGCTTTGCTTAGCTGCTATCTTTTCATAACCACTCAAAGTACTCTTAATTCTGCAAAATGGAGTTAAGTGGTTTCTTTCTTGGTTACTGATGGAGGCTGCTGTGACTTTAAGCAAGATCTCACTTTCGCACTCATCCCGGAGCTAACACCTTCCGAGGGGAGTGTAAATTGAACCAAAACCTTCAAAGAAATGTCTTATCTAGGCAGCAACCAGGAGGAAACATGGGGGCAGCTGCATCCTCGTGTCCCTTGGAGACAGAGCAAATGGCGGAACTGAATTTGGAGGAACGATCCGTCCGCCCCAGGTGGTCGTTGGGAGTGGGACAGAAGTATGACCCTGAGTAAATTCCAGCTGGAGTTACCAGAAGGCCACATCTGTGGCCAGCAGCTGCTTGGCAGGATGCCAACTAGGAGAACCTTATGATGTCCAAGGCTATGAAACTCTTTCAAGAGGCTTGGGAGAAGTGATGCTTACAGGAGAGCGGTCCTGAAAGAGAAGCTGAACTTTAGCCACACCGGGTGGCTAAAGTTGCTCCACTTGGTGTGAAATTTGGTGGGGACTCAAAAGACTTAGGATTTTTCCTGGTCCATGTCTGGAATTTCATACAACAGTTCGGAGAGGATCTCCCCAGAGAAGAAGCCAAGGTAAGAGTTGTTACCATGGTGCTGGAGAATAAGGAAGCGGCATGGATGGTTGCCCTGCATAACAATGACTCCCCACTACTGAGAGACTATTATAGGTTTATGGCCGCCCTGAGGAAATGCTTTGATGACCCGCTCATAGAGCGGAAGGCCAGAACCAGAATGAAAACCCTTACCCAGGTAAAGAGCCCAGTGGCTGAGTATATAGAAGAGTTTCATGAATTATCTGTATACATGCAGGGTTGGTCAGAAGAAGCTTTAATGGACAACTTCATGGATGGCTTAAACAAAGATATATACCAGAACTGTGTAAACGGGGGGGGGGGGGGGGCGTATCTTTCAACTCTGGTACGAATTGGCAGCAGATGTGGAGATAGATCTAGCCAGAGACAAGTACCGTGAAGACAGTGAGAAAGACAAAGCTACCCCTCCCAACCCCCCCCCAAGGAATTCCCAAAGGAAGGAAAAGCTGGTCTACAAGCAAGCCCCCATCGATCGCTTGCTTCTGCTGCGGGAAGGAGGGGCACCGGGCAGCAAATTGCTGCTCCAAGATGGGCCCAAAGCCCCCGGCCGGGGGGGAGAGGAAACCAGACAAACAACCCGGGAAGAGAAGGGACACCGCCATGAAAGGGGTGGAGCCTGTGGTGCAATTCCCTCCCCATCCAAGAGAAGAAGAACCGTCCTCCTCATCGGAGGAAAGTGAAACCGAACCTGACGACGACCATCTGGTCAGTTCCCGCTCAGGCCCCATGACCATCCCAGTTGAGCTAAAATTGCCCTCTAGTGGAGCCCAAGCAAAAATGCTGGCCCTTTTAGATTCGGGATGCACACGCTGCATCATTAGCCCAGAAGTAGTGGAAAAACAGGGCTTAAAACTAAGAACTTTGAAAGTCCCCATTGCTTTTTGCCAGCTAGACGGATCTATAGCTGTGGGGGGGGGCTGCCCATTTTGTGACTGAACCAATAGACATGTGGATGGGAGATTACCAAGAGACATTAAGTTTCATTGTGGTGCCGGGAATGGACCGGCCTCTCATACTGGGCTTACCCTGGTTACGTAAATGGAACCCATGCATCAACTGGAAGAAAGAGTGGTTGCGCATCTGATCCGCTAAGCCCCCTGAGGGAGAAGTGAGGGTTCCCAATATTGCCAATGCTGAACCAAACTTAGCAGCCACAGTGCAGGAAATAATTGAGGGGGAAGAAAAAATCCCAAAAGAATATTGGGACCTAAGGGACGTTTTCAGTGAAAAATCCTCTGATAAATTACTCCCTCACTGCACAACAGATTGCAGCATTGATATCCTCCCGGGGGTAAAACTTCCAAAACCCCAGATTTACTCAATGACCCCACACGAAATGGATGAATTACGGAAGTTTATTGACAAAAATTTAAAAAGAGGGTTTATTGAACCTGCTAGCGCCCCTGTTTTGTTCAGAGAAAAGAAAGATGGCTCCTTTCGTCTCTGTGTGAATTACAAGAACCTTAACACAGTATGCGTGGAGAATGTTTACCCCCTCCCTCTGATGAAAGATATGTTGGCCCAATTGGGTAAAGGAAAGATCTTCACAAAATTGGACCTAAGAGAGGCCTACTACAGAGTGAGAATCAAAGAGGGAGATGAATGGAAAACTGCTTTTAACTGCCCAGTTGGGTGTTTCCAATTCAGAGTACTCCCATTCGGCCTACAGGGGGCACCGGCTGTTTTCATGCAATTAATAAATGAAGTTTTACATGAACATCTATACAAAGGCCTGATGGTCTACCTGAACGACATCCTTATTTACACGGAAACGCATGAAGAACACGTGACATTAGTATGCTCAGTACTCAAGAAACCTCGGGCCGCAGAACTTTATGCCAAATTGTCTAAGTGTGAATTTCACCAGGAAAAAAATTGATTACCTGGGCTACCGCATTTCCCACAACGGCATCGAGATGGACCCAGCAAAAGTCCAGGCTGTCACTGAGTGGGTGCCCCCTCGCACCCGCAAACAATTACAAAGCTTTTTGAGATTTGCAAATTTTTATCACCAATTTATCCCCTCTTTCGCCAGCATTGCTCTGCCCATTACAAATCTCCTAAAGTCGAAAGGAGAGGCCAAGCCCAGACCAGGCAAGCCTTTGAATTGGACTATGGAGTGTCATGCTGCTTTTGAGAAATTGAAGCGACTCTTTGCAGCGGAACCCGTTTTGAAACACCCGGATATGGATACACCATTTATCGTTCAAGCTGATGCTAGCGATGTGGTGGTGGGGGCAGTATTACTTCAAATGAATGCTGATGGGAAGCTGCAACCATGCGCTTACACCTCTCGAAAATTGACAAGAGAGAGAAAGACGATGGGCTATATGGGAGAAAGAAGCTTTTGCAGTCAGATGGGCTTTGATGACCTGGAGACATTTCCTGGAAGGGACTTAACACTCTTTTGAGGTGTGGACTGATCATAAAAATTTGGAAGCTTTAAAGACCCCTTGTAAGCTATTTCCTAAACAAATGCGTTGGGCGCAACATTTCAACCGTTTTAACTTTACCCTCAAGTACATCCTTGGAAGGAAGAATTTCATGGCTGATGTATTATCTAGACTTCCATAATACAACAGCTCGAAGCTGAGCGTAGTTCACCCAGTCATCCCAGCGAAAAATCTTGCTGCCCCAGTAGTTACCAGAAGCCAAAACATTTCAAATTTAGAGGTCATGACGGACCTCATAGGAAAACTCAAGGAAGGCCTTGAGTCTGATGACTGGTTCAAGGAACATTCAAATGAAAGTACTATGAAAGATGGACTAGCTTGGGTAGGGGCTAAATTGTATGTTCCTGCTAACCTGAAAGCTATTGTTCTTCAGTGGGCCCATGATTCGCGAATGGCAGGCCATTTTGGTTTTGTAAAGACTCTACATATCGTTAAGAGGCAATTTTGGTGGCCTTCGTTGAAAAAAGACATTGAGACCTACATAGCCAGTTGTCCAGTTTGTGCTGCCGCGAAGCACCCACCAGGAAAGCCCCAAGGCCTTCTCCAAGGTGTGGCCTGTCCGGAAGTCCTATGGAAGGAGATATTGATGGATTTCATTGTTGAATTGCCAGAGAGTCTGGGAAATACCGTGATTTGGGTTATCACCGACCTGTTTTCCAATCAAGTTCATTTTGTTCCCTGTTCCAAAATCCCTTCGCCTAAGTCTTTAGCTAAGTTGTTTATTTCACATGTATGCCGGCTGCATGGAGTTCCTGAATGCATAATTTCGGATAGGGGGGTCCAGTTCACTTCCCTCTTCTGGAAGGAGTTTCTCAAGTTAATTGGCTCTGACCAGGGACTAAGCTCCACCCACCATCCTCAAACTAACGGAGCTTGCGAATGGACTAATTCTGTTTTGGAAAAGTATCTCTGGTGTTTCATCAATTATCAACAAGATAACTGGGCTGAACTGTTACCACATGCTGAGGTGGCATACAACAACTCTGTGCACAGCAGTACGGGTTTGACCCCTTTTAGGGTCATGTTTGGACAGGACTTTGTACCGATTCCTGAATTACCCCAGGAGAAACCGCAAATTTTGTCCCTCTCCGAGTGGAGTGACCGGATTCGCCGAATTTGGCCCATGACCCGCAAAGCATTGGAGGCTGCTCACCGGGCGCACAAGAAACAGGCTGACAAGAAAAGGGTGATGCAGAGAGAGTACAAAGTAGGAGATTGAGTGTTTTTATCCACCAAGTTTCTCCAAACCACCCAGAAATCAAAGAAACTGGGGCCGAAGTACATCGGTCCATTCCCTATAGGGAAAATCATTAATCCTGTTTCTGTACGATTGGAGTTACCAAAGCATCTTAAGCGGATTTATCCTGTGTTTCATGTAAAGCTGTTGAAACCAGAGCACACTTCTTCTTTTCGTGCGCCCCTACCTGAGCCCTATGTCCCTCTTCTTATTGAGGGAGAGCAACACTTTGAGGTTAAGGAAATCTTGGACTCCAGGAAACATAGGAATCAGATTCAATATCTGGTATCCTGGAAGCATTCCCCCCCCCCTCCCAAGCTGAATGGGTTGATAAATCCAATGTCAGGACTCCTAGACTCTTGCGGAAGTTCTACGCTGCATACCCTGATAAGCCTTGAGCACATTTGACATGTAAATTTCTTATCTTGTCTTGTTTCTATTGTTTTCTTTTCTTGCAGGGATGATTTCCTTTCCTGAAGGAGAGCCGGATGTCAGCCTCTGTTTTGCAATTGCTTTCGGATGCCATTGAAATGGGGGAGGGGGGGAATCATGGTATTTGGGAAGGGAAGCTTTAAGTATAGGAGAGATTGAAAATAGAGAGTTTTGTTCTCACCATCTACTGCACATGTTGGATATAGTGGATGAGCCCGCCAAGGCCAACTGTCCTGCATACCAACCTGATGATGTTTTTTGAAGATAGATCCCACATGACACCTGAGGGATTTTCACATTGGACAAGGGATGAGGGTTACCAGGGGGAGGGGGTTGGTCAAATATTGATATGTATGATTTCGCCTGCTTTTGCCTCAGATCTTGCTTTGCTTAGCTGCTATCGTTTCATAACCAGTCAAAGTACTCTTAATTCTGAAAACATGGAGTTAAGTGTATTCTTTCTTGGTTACTGAGGGAGGCTGCCGTGACACTTCTTCTCTGTTCAGACATGCCCCCCCCTTGCCCACAGCAGTGTTGGTGGGACAGATACGAATTCCCAACCAGAAGGTTTTACTTATTTAGCCGCTACTAGCAGGCCATGTGCCCAGGAACTCAACTCTGTCCCTGGGCTGAGCCTGTGCATCTCTGGCAGTGCCCATTTCCCTCCCTCCTTCCCTCCTGAGACCCATCAACTTCTCCAGCTCCTACCTGGGATGAGGGCATCCTTGTGACAGTCGTAAAGCATCCCCAGCTGGAAGGGGCGGCCCAGTGCTGGGGTCTCAAGGGCATTTTCTCTCTGGACCATGCTTGGATCCTGCGTGTCGCTGACTCTTCTACTGACCTGCAAGAGACAAGAACCATCCATAGGAGGCCGTGACTGACCGATGTCTCTATGAGTTGTGCTGGGGACGCTACATTCTCCTTCTTGAAGCCCCTCCCCCAGGTTTCTCCCTACTGCCGCCTATACTGAAAACAGTTCCAAGAAAGGGCTATTGGGTTCATGGCCAGATGACCATCCCTGTAAAGAGTTTGGAGAAGGGGGTTTCTCTCAAGGAATTGGGCCGCCAGTCCAAATGAAGTCAGAGATACTGACACTGAATGTGGTTTTGTGTAAATGAATATCTTGATGGTCAATAAGAGGTGCAAACAGGAGCATCGTTCGGTAAATCAACACAGCAGGAACATCAGGAGGTAAATCTCAGAGAGATCTTTTGGGCACCGGGGCCCAGTTTCGTGGAAGACATTTTTTCCATGGACCGGGGAAGAGGGGGTAGGAGGATCAAAGGTGGGATGCAGCAGGTTCTGGCCAGTCTGGAAACTGGTAGCAGAAATTTTGGGTAGTTCAGAGAACCAGTAAATACCACCTCTGACTGGCCCTGCCCCCATCTGATTGGGAGAAACGATAGTAAAAATTTTTGAATCCCACCATTGAGGAGGATGGTTTCACACGCTACGTAGTTCCCGCAAACGCTCAGACGAAACTTTGCTCACAGTTGCTAATAGGCTGTGGACCAGTATCGATACAAAGCCGGGGGCTGGGGACCACTGTCATACAGGACACACTGGGCATAAAGACAGGAAACTCCCCTTGTCCTGTCCTCACTAAACGTTAGTCTGTGTGCAGGTCGACAAGAACACATTCCACAATTCTACTCCTCTCTATTTCGCCCTCCCAACTCCCAACTACTACACTAATGAAACAGCACAGTGAAATAAAAGAGAGTGTGGCAGGCCAAAGATCCTAAAAAGGGATATAACTGCAGGCCTGACACTCACTTTACTCCAGAGCTCCCCGATCTCTGTTGGCATGGGTCATGCGGGCACCAGAGATACCATGTTGTGTCACCAGGAGCACAACTCCCCAATAGCGTTAGCATTGTGTCATGCCAGCGCTAGTGATGATATGAGAGTTGTGCGGGCTCTAGAATCGCTGGGAGCACACACTCCCCCCTCTGGTGCGAGTATCATGGCATCGCATGGGCCCTATCATTGTGCCTGTACCCACTCACGCTAGGGTCACAGCTAAGAGGATCAGAGGTCCAGAGACTAAAACATATCAAAAACAGTTGGAGGATTTGGGTTTGGCCAGTCTAGAGAAAAGAAGGACTAGGAGGGACATAGCAGTCTTCCAGGATTTGAGGGGCTGCCCCAAAGAAAAGGGGGTCCACTTGTTCCCCAAAGCACCCAAAGGCAGGACGAGAAACATTGGATGAAAACTCATCCAGGAGAGAAGCAACCTGGAATGAAGGAGACACTTCCTAACAGGGAGGACAATTAACCAGTGGAACAGCTGGCTACCAGAAGTTCCCTCTGGAGATTTTTGAGAAGAAGAGACTGGACAGTTCTTTATCTGAACTAGAAGACCGCCAAGGTCCCTTCCGTTATTCTGTAGTTCTGTAAGTCTCTCCTGCCTGAGCAGGGTCCCTCTATTCTGATTGATCCATGCAGTTCCTCTCTTCACCAGGAGAGGGCGAGGCAAGCTTGGGACTCTGCTTCTCCATAGGGAAAAGGCTGCCTCAGTTTTGGTGTTCAGGATTTGGGGGGGGGGGAGCTGGAGAAGGGAGTTCCTCCCTCCCCTAAAATCAAGGCTCCCCACTGAGCATCCCTTAATATTTTTTATTGGGGGGAATAACTCCCCCCCCTAAAGAATGCACACACGCACAAACATGTACACACCTGCAAACATCTTCCTTTCCCCTTCCTGGATGGGATGCCCCCTTCAGCCAAGCCCCCACCCTGTCCCACCCTGTCCCCTGTCTGCCCACAAGAGGCTTTAAGGAAGGAGGAAGGAGAGCGAAGCCCCAATTCCTACCATTCTCCTCTCACCCCCACCACCCACCCCGCTTGCACGGAGGGCAAACCCTGATCCCTCCAGGGGTCTTCCAACAGTTCCTGGGGGAGGACTTGGGGTGAAGGGGGAGATGGAATTGGGAATCCTAAGGGTATATGGGGGGGCTTTAGGTCTCCCTTCCCTGCTCCCCGATTATTTGTCTGCCTGGACAGAACTCCTCAGAAACTTCAGAAAAGGAGCAAGCCCCCTCCCCAAATGACCTGGAATAATTCCCCCCCCCCAACAACACAGGTGCTTCTGTGTCACCTTTGTTGTTAAGTCACCTGCTGTTCTCTCCCCCTCCCTCCGTTGCCTTTCCAACAAGGAAGATGTTGATCCTGAGCGCATTCAGCCTGTCCCATTCCTAAAGTTAGGATCTCAGCTGCTCATCTCCTCCTTTTTCCCTTCTCTGCTTGCCTTTCCTCAAGGAGGGTCTCAGCTCTCCCACCCACCCATTAGCGTCTCCCAGAAAGGAAGGGCCGCTCGCCCGCAGGTCAAAGGGGCAGCTCTTTAGCCTGCTTCCCACCAGAGGCCCAGAAGAAGCCCTTCCCTCAACCAACTCTGCTCGTCTGCCCCTAACCTGGGGGTCTCATGCTTTCGGGGAGGGGTCTCACCTGTTTGGAAGGATTGGGAATCCCCGGCGGAGGGTAGATCTGCTCCTGCTGCTCGATCTCTCCGTCCTTTTAACTGCTGGCAATGGGAACGGAGCCCAATGGTTCAAAAGCTGTGGGAAGCCGCCAAACATTCTTGGCTGCAAGATGGCATCGCTCAAAGTCTTCTGGGGTTTCCTTTCCATCCATCTGCATATCCACCCATCAATCCCTCATGATCTCCTGAGGAACGGTCAGTTGCAGAATACTGTCTGGGGGGAAGGAGTGTGAAATTACACTGTCCACGAGGTGTGTCTGTCTGTGTGTGTGAGAGAGAGAGTGAGTGAGCCAAAGAGTACTTAGAAACTGTCAGGATGACAAATAGCAACCAAAATTAAATCAGAGTCTGAGCCAAATTATTCCTCAAAGTTCCAATTATATATACATATATATTTGCATTTGTGCTGATAAATAAATAAAAGGAGACTAGTATAGATCTATTTAAAGCTATTTAGCTCTCATCAGCTAGCCATAGCCTTACTGGGATTCGAACCTGGGCTGTTTTTACATGTTAGGCAGTTGTATTAGCCTCTAAACCACAAGCTCTCCTCCCTTATCAGCTGAGCCTAGGAAATAGTTAAGTGTTATGTCAAAGCACCTGGTATAGCCAAATATGGGAGGGAAAGGCAAAAGGGAAGCAGTATGCTCCCTCCCATATTTGGGCATACCAGGTGCTTTGACATAACACACACACACACACACACACACACACACACACACATATATAACTTTGAGTCAGTCTTGACTCCTGGATTATTTCCTGCAGTTTTCTTGGCAAAATATTTGGAAGTGGTTTGCCATTGGCTCCTTTCTAGGACTGAGGTAGAATAACCAGTCCAAGGTCATCCAGCTGGTGTCAGCCCTGAAGCTGATTTGACAGAGGCCATTTTGAGGCTTCAGTGTTGCCACGCTGGAGCTGAGGGATAGGGAGGGGGGAATAGAGATAGCTGGTTTTGTAGCCTAAACAAAACACTTTCTCCTGGGAACCAAGGACATTCTCGCACCTGGTTAGAGAGAGGAGGAGTTACTAGGCAACTGGACAGTACATTGATTGGACCATGTGACTGATTGTTTGGGGAATGGGAAAAATGTTTAATTACCATATTTTTCAGAGTATAAGACACATCTTTTTCCCTCAAAAAAGAGGGTGAAAATCTGGGTGAGTCTTATACACTGAATACAGCATTTTTGGCCTACCAAAACCCTGCCCCCTCTGCAAAAATGGATGTGCAGAGAGTTTGGGAGGCTTGCAAATCCTGAGGGCTGGGGAGGGCAAAAAAGAGCAAAAAACGGGCCATCTCCCCCTGCCCAGTGGTGGGTTCCAGACCCCAGCGCAGCCTGTGGTTTTTCGGGTGTGTTTCAAGGTGTTGGTTACTATCTTCAAAGCGCTCCATGGCACAGGACCTAGTTACCTGCGGGATCGCATCTCACCTCATACATCCCTGCGACCAATCCGCTCTCACAGGGAGGGACTCCTCCGGGTGCCGTCCACTAAGCAGTGTCAACGGGCGGTGCCCAGGAGTAGAGCCTTCTCTGTGATGGGCCCAACCGTCTGGAATGACCTCCCCCCCGATATTAGAACTACCACCGACCTCCGCTCCTTCCGACAGAAGCTTAAGACCCACCTGTTCCAATTAGCTGGCTTAACTGATTTATAGTCCCATTTAACCTCCTGGCAAACATCTTATTGGGTAGTTTTTAAGGGTATTTTAAGGGTATTTTAATGTTTATTTGTATTTTAATTTAAATATTGTACAGTCCACATCCTACCTCCTCCGTTTACCTATTTGTATATTTAAGTATACCCATATTTTGTATTTATACTGTTTTAATATGACTGTACACCGCCCCAAGTCCTGTTTAGGAAAGGGTTGTCACGATGTTAAAAAGTTTGCTAGACATGAACTGACTGAACTGATACTCAAGAGTTAAACTAAGAAAGCTTTATTGCGCAGGTCATAAAACAAAGTTATCTGAAAGTGATTTATTGTGCATGCTTCACACATTCCAGAACTCATTCCTTTGTTCTTTGTCCGGCTGCCAATTTTGCAGACGGAGCTTTTATTATCAAAATGTAACAATTAGTTAATTTTCTGTTTTATTTACTTTTATTAAAGTTTGTTTATTAATTAGAATATACTTCTCAAAGACTTTTATTTCTTTTCTTAACATCATCAATGATATGCTGAAGGGAATCAGCCCGGTCCATTGATCTCATTTTTCTCCAGGGTGTTTTTTTTCCCCTGACAAGGGTGCGGTTTATAAATTAAAGTTTATTATTATCGAACGAGGCTCGAGACGTTGGAGGCCGAAGAAGGCTTGCGGGAGAGCCGTAGGCCGGCCGGAGCAGCGCTCGGGCCTGGACCAACAGCGGGGGGGTCGTTGAAATGGGGGGGCAGGCCACGACAAGTCCAGCCCTTAAAGATCTATGGAGTCTGGAGCCTGGAGCCTGGCAGAGGGAGGAGACCTGTGGCACCAGGGGCAGGAGACATAGTGCCAGGAGGCAGAGGATTTATCAACCCCTGCCATCAACCCCTGCCATCTGCCATCTGCCTGCCAAGACTGTGCCCAGGTGTCCCTCGTTAATCATCAACATCTTTTTACAACTACCTGCCCACTTGTCATTGTGACTATTTACAACTGCTCCCGAGCTAACTGTTGTGTGTGCCTGCATGACTACCCCCACCATCTTTCACCAGCCCACTATCAAAATCCATCAAATATCCATTTAAACCATCTGCCTACCTACACCACAGATTGCCTCCCGGCCTCCATCTTTCTACCATCTTCCTACCACCTACTCTCCATCTAGTTACTGTCTTCTCATCATCCCCTTATTTATCATCTGATATGGAACCTGGCTTGCTGACTCATTTTAACATCCATAGCACCCTGGCCCTGGTTACAGCGCTTCCAGTATATATTCGAGGTCAGACTTGCTCCAGCTGCGGGAGTCCCCCCTCTCGCAGATATGGCCCTTTGCCCTTTCAAGGGCCCACCTTAATGACGGGTTTGTTAACCCCGAGAGGTGGAGGAAGCGAAGACTTAGGGGGTTTTTAACTAGATGTTTTTTATCCATTTTAGGGGGTTCCAGGGTGGGTGGGAGGGATCAGGCCAGGAGGAGGACTTTAGCCAGGCGAACAGGTGAGGTCAAGGAGGGAGTGAGCGGAGTGGGGAGGGGGGGGGGAAATGACATTCCTACAGAGGGTTGTTTTATTCCAACGGTCGTGGGGAGGGGTGGGTGCGAGGACCGAACAAAATCTCGTAGTCGGTTGGGAGACCGTGGCTGTTGGACATGCCCGGTCGCTCGTACCAACCCCCGCAGCGTAGGTGGCCAGGACCTACAGAGCCAGGGCCTGAGGCTGATGCTCTGCAATGCAAGGTCCGTTGTTAACAAGGCCCCCCTCATTAATGAGTTGATCTCGGAGGGGGAGCCGGACCTTGCAGGGATAACGGAGACCTGGTTGGGCCACGAGGGTGGTTTGCCCCTCGTGGAGATGTGCCCGCCAGGTTACCGTGCATTTCATCAGCCGTGGGCCCTGGGTAAGGGTGGTGGGGTGGCGGTAATTATACGGGAGAGTCTGGAACCGAGGGAGTTCACTGTGCCACAGATCTCCGGGTGTGAGTCCCTTGGTGTGAAATAGGGCCCAGGGAGGCAGTTGGGCTTGCTGATTGTATACTTGGCTCCTCACTATGCATCAGCGGCCCTGCCTGAGCTCCTCAAGCTGATCGCAGAGACGGCAGTTGATACCCCCAAACTTGTGGTTATGGGGGATTTCAACCTGCCGTCGACGGGTGAAGCATCCGAGGTGGCTTGGGAGTTCATGGCTTCCATGACAGCCATGGACCTGACCCAATTAATTCAAGGCCCCACACACGAAGGTGGGCACACACTGGACCTTGTTTTTGTATCTGGACAGTGGACAAGTGATCTGGGAATAGGGGATCTAGTTATTACACCCCTGTCATGGTCAGACTACTCATCTCTCCGGCTTGACTTCCCCGGCGCTACCCCCCACCGTGGGGAGGCGGAACCTGATTGTCCCAGATGGTTCCGCCCCAGGCGACTGATGGAATCGGATAGGTTCCAGACGGAGCTTGGGCCACTTCTTGTAGCCCTGACCCGCTCCCGGATGGAGGACCTAGTGGCCGCTTGGAATAGAGTGGCTGCTGGGGCCTTGGACCGGGTAGCGCCTTTGCGGCCTCTCCTGCGGCAACGAACCACCCTGGCTCCTTGGTTTACCGAGGAGCTGAGGGTGATGAAATGCCACAAGAGACGCCTAGAAAGCAGGTGGAGGTCCTCACGCTCCAAATCTGACCGAACACAGGTAAGAGCCTATTTACGGACCTACCTTGTGGCACTGAGAGCGGCCAAACGTAGACACTGTGCCGCTCTTATTGCGTCCGCGGATAACCGCCCTGCCGCCCTGTTTCGGGTGACCCGCTCCCTCTTATCACAGAGGCCGCGGGAAGCCCCTTTGCAGGGTAGAGCAGAGGAGTTTGGGGAATATCTGCAGGACAAAATCGATCAGATCCGGTCAAAGAGTCGCTTTAGTTTTTTGAATGCGGCCTGACATTTCATAGTCCATTTTAGTGGCTTCCCCGGTTTGGGTTTGGCCTCTTCTTTTGATTTAAGGAGATTTGTAATTGGTAGCGCAATGCTGGCTAAGGATGGAATAAATTGACGATAAAAATTTGCAAATCCCAAGAAACTCTGTAATTGTTTGCGGGTACGGGGGGGTGCCCATTCGGTAACGGCTTGGACTTTAGCTGGGTCCATCTCGATGCCACTGTGGGAGATGCGATAACCAAGGTAGTCAATTTTTTCCTGATGAAATTCACATTTAGACAATTTGGCGTAAAGCTCCGCCGCGCGGAGTTTTTTGAGAACTGAACGCACCAATGTCACGTGTTCTTCACGTGTTTCCATGTAAATAAGGATGTCATCAAGATAGACTATCACGCCTTTGTATAGGTGGTGATGCAAAACTTCATTTATTAGTTGCATGAAAACCACTGGTGCCCC
This sequence comes from Natrix natrix natrix, assembly GCA_029891615.1. Classification (NCBI taxonomy): domain Eukaryota; kingdom Metazoa; phylum Chordata; class Lepidosauria; order Squamata; family Natricidae; genus Natrix; species Natrix natrix. The sequence continues at coordinate 44,401 of JAKRSK010008578.1, read as the reverse complement.
CTGTAGGCCAAAAGGGAGTATTCGGAATTGCAAGCAACCGAGTGCGCAGTTGAAAGCAGTTTTCCATTCATCTCCCTTCTTAATCCTGATTCTGTAATAAGCCTCCCTTAAGTCCAATTTTGTGAAGATCCTCCCTTTACCCAAATGGGCCAACATGTCCTTCATCAGAGGGAGGGGGTAAACATTGTGTACAGACACTGCATTTAAATTTTTGTAATTCACACAGAGGCAAAGAGAGCCATCTTTTTTTTCTCCAAATAGCACTGGAGCTGCCACTCGGGGCCTGGCCGGTTCCATAAACCCCCTCCGTAAATTTTTATCAATACATTTCCGTAATTCGTCCATTTCATGGGGGGTCATTGAGTAGATTTGGGGTTTTGGAAGTTTCCCCCCTGGGAGAATATCAATACTGCAATCTGTTGCCCGGTGAGAGGGTAACTTATCAGAGGATTTCTCACTGAAAACATCCTTTAGGTCCCAATATTCTTTTGGGATTTTCTCCTCCCCCTCAATCTTCTCTTGTCCTGTGGCCGCTAGGTTAGGTTTAGCATTAATGGGCTTTGGAACCACCACCCCTCACCCTCGGGACGTGTTGCGGATCAGATGCGCAGCCACCCTTTTCGCCAATTGATGTGTGGGTTCCATTTCTGTAAGCAAGGTAAACCTAGTATGAGAGGCCGATCCATTCCTGGGGTGACAATAAAATTTATTGTCTCTTGGTGAGTTCCCATCCACATGTCTATTGGCTCAGTTACAAAATGGGCAGGACTTCCCCCAGCTATTGAGCCGTCCAGCTGGCAAAAAGCAATGGGGACTTTTTTTTTTTTAAACAAAGTTTTATTGGTTTTTTAAAAAAAAAATAGGCAAAAAGGTAGTGAAATGGTTACAAATTTTGGCAGTTGCGATGTGCGGTAGGTGCCCCCTCCCTCCATACTCATAATATACATTTACACAAAATTCATTACTAAATAGTAATATATAGTCAGCATATGAGTTCAATTAATAATTTCGATCAATTTATGTCAAGCAAATTTTCTTATTCATTTTTGTGATCTGAGTTTTCTCGGTATTGCCCCATCTCCCCCCGCCGCCAGAGCTCCGGCCCCTCCCGTGTCCTGTATGTCTGTTGTAAGATCATCTGGTTTTTCTAGGAGTGCTTTATTTTTTTCCATAAAGGCCTGCGCCTCTATGGGTGTATTAATTCTAACTCTTGTGTCCTCCCAGAATATTAACATACCTTCAGGCATCAACCATCTGAACCACACCCCCTTCTGGTATAGTTTATTCGCTAATTGCGAATAGCTTTTTCTTTTCTCCCTTTCTTGGGGATCTGTTTCAGAATGGTTATTTCCCTATCTTGGTATTTCAAAGCTTGCCCAGCAATGGGGACTTTTAAAGTTCTCAATTTCAGCCCCAGTTTCTCCACCACTTCAGGGCTAACAATGCAATGTGTGCATCCTGAATCTAAGAGGGCCAGCATTTTCTCTTGCACTCCAGTAGAGGGCACTTTTAGTTCTACTGGGATAATCATGGGGCCCAATCAGGAACTTACCAGATGTTCATCGTCAGATTCGGTTTCACTTTCTTCTGATGAGGAGGATGTTTCCTCCCTTAGGGTGAGATGGAACTGCACAGTCGTCTCCACCCCTTTCATGGTGGTTTCCCTTCTTTTCCCGGGTTGTTTGTCTGGTTTTCTCTCTCCCCCAGTAGTAGGTTTTGGTCCCATCTTGGTGCGGCACTTTGCTGCGATGTGCCCCTCCTTCCCACAACGGAAGCAAGTGATGACTCGGGGCTTGCTAGTAGACCAACTTTTCCCCCCCTTTGGAACTCTTTGGGGGACCTTAGGGGGGGGGGGGAAGTATCCTTCTCTTTTTCACTGTCATCACGGTACTTGTCTTGGGCCAAATCAATTTCTACATCTGCTGCCAATTCATACCAGTCCTGCAATGTGCCCCCCCCCCCCCCCCGTTTACACAGTTCTGGTATATATCTTTGTACAGACCATCCATCAAGCCATCCAACAGGGCCTGTTCGGACCAACCCCTCATATAAACAGACAGTTCATGAAATTCTTGTATATATTCAGCAACTGGCCTGTTTCCCTGGGTGAGGGTTTTGAGCTTAGTTCTGGCTTTTCGCTCTGTGAGAGGATCATCAAAGCGTTTCCTCAGGGCAGCCATGAACCGATTGTAATCTCTCAGTAGGGGGGAATTTGCATTATATAGAGCAACCATCCAAGCAGCCGCTCTATCTTCTAATGCCAGGGTAACAATTCTTACCTTGGCTTCTTCTGTAGGCAATTCTTCGCCAAACTGACGCATGTAATTCCATACATGAAACAGGAAAAATCCTAAATCTTTTGCCTCCCCACCGAATTTCGTTCCAAGTGGAGGAACTTTGGCTGGGATGGCTCTGGCGGCTGCTGCTACTGGGGTTGGGGCTCGTTCATCTTGCTCATCACCCCTATCCGCGGCCCCAGTCTCTTTCGGGCAGAACAGACCCTCTGCAGTTCTCTTCTCTGTTTCTGGGGGAAGGTCTTCTCCCCCAGGATCACTCTCATGTAAACATCGTCTCTCCCATGCCTCTTCGAAGAGTTTCATGGCCTGAGACATCATAAGGTTCTCCCCCTCGACCCCCTGCCACTCAGCAGCTGGTTGTCTCTGTCTCCTTGTGGTGACCCCAACTGGAGTTTCCTCGGGATCATACTTCTGCCCCACTCAAAATGTCGATCTGGGGCGGACGGATCGTTGTTCCAGGTGTAGTCCAGCCATTCGCTCTGTTTCCAGAGGGCAAGAAGATGCAGTTGCTCCCATGTCATCCTCCTGTTCGCTGCCTGGCTGGGACATTCTTTTGAAGTTTGAATTTTTATTGCACTCCCCTCGGAAGGCGTTAACTCCGGGTTGAATGTGAAACTGAGATCCTGCTTAATGTCAGGGCAGCCTCCATCAGTAACGAAGAAAGAAACCACTCAACTCCATTTTTCAGAATTAAGAGTATTTTTACTGGTTATGAGTAGAAAGCAGCTAAGCAAAGCAAGATCTCAGGCAAAAGCGCATGTAATCATATATATCAATATGTGACCCAACTCCCTCCCCCTAGTGATCCCAACCCCCAGTCCAATCCGCACACCTCACAGGTGTCCTGTGGGCTGCACTTTCAAAACCCATCATCAGGATGGTATGCCAGACGGTTGGCCTTGGCGGCAATTCCACTATCTGCAGCATGCTCAGTAGAATGAAGTAGTATGAAGAACGGTTGCAGGAACTGGGTATGTTTAGCTTAAGAGAAAGAAGGACTAGGGGAGACATGATAGCATTATTCCAATATCTCAGAGGTTGCCACAAAGAAGAGGGAGTCAAACTATTCTCCAAAGCACCTGAGGGTAGAACAAGAAGCAATGGGTGGAAACTAATCAAGGAGAGAAGCAACTTAGAACTGAGGAGAAATTTCCTGACAGTGAGAACAATTAATCAGTGGAACAGCTTGCCTCCAGAAGTTGTGAATGCCCCAACACTGGAAGTCTTTAAGAAGATGATGGATAGCTATTTGTCTGAAACGGTATAGGGTTTCCTGCCTAGGCAGGGGGTTGGACTAGAAGACCTCCAAGGTCCCTTCCAACTCTACTATTGTATTGTATTGTATTGCATTGTATTGTATAGATGGTGAGAAAATGACTCCCTTCTTCATTCACTCCTGTGTTTAAGCTTCCCCTCCCAAATACCATATATCTCCCCCCCCTCCCCTTTTCAATGGCAGCCGGAAGCGAGCAGCAAAGCAGAGGCTGACATCAGCATAATATAATTAATATAATATAGTATAGTATAATATAATTTACATAGTATAGTATAGCATAATATAATTAATATAATGTAGTATAGTGCAGTACAATACAATACAATACATAATAATATTGTTATTAATATAATAAGAATAATGTAAAGGAAAAAGGGGCCCTGTCCCCATTGGATGTGTGGTCCTTACGATGCCCCACCAATCCTAGGGGGAGCCTCTGAATTGATTCAAGGGACGCGACCCTGACCAGGAACGCTCGTCTGCCCCGAAGGTCCCTCTCCAGGGGAACCTCACCCTCACCCGAGAAAGGGCTCGTTTGGAGACCAGAGACCAATTCCGCACTGCCTGTGGAGGCTGTCCCTGCCTCACTGCTTTCTTCGGAGGATCCATACTCAGCCAAACCAAGACAAGCATCGGGGGGTGGGAATGACCCCTGCCCACATCTTGCATCCCCTCACAGAGTCATTGCTCAGTGTCTCCCCTCGCCGGAGGTCAACAGAAGCATCAGCGACACAGAGGAGCCGAGCATGGCCGAGGGTGGGGACGTCATTGAGATCCCAGCTGGGCATGCTTTATGACTGTCGCGAGGATGCGCTCATCCCAGGGAAGAACTGGATAAGAGGCCGATAAGAAGGCATCCCCTGCGGGATTTCAGGAGGGAGGGAGACGGGCCCTGCCATCAATACTAAGACATGCACTGTCCCACTCACTCACTCGTACACATATCACTGGCTTAGTGGGTTTACCAATATTTTCCCCACAACTCCCTTCACTAAAAATCCCGAACTGTCCAAACATAAGTCCAGCCACAAAGAGATCAAGGCTAGTCCACTGAGCAACGGCCAGTGTGTCCACCAGGCATCAGAAAGCTTCCCAATAAAAATAAATCCATTTGGCCAAATTAAATCCACAACACAAGTGGGTTCATGAGGCATGAAAAATCCAGAGTTCACAAGGCATGACCCAATGTCGGGGCATGGGGTCATTTGAAAGCAAGGCAGGAATCACGAAAACCAGAAAACACACCGCTAGGAAATGGACACACTGTTCCCAGCATCGCCTCCATCTGGCTGCTGTGCTAAATAGCCAGCTTCCAGTGCAGCCCATCAAGAGAGGCCAGGCTGCTTCCTCGTGAGTAATCTGGCTGACTTTTGCAGCTCCTGCTGCCAAAGGTCCGACTAGCAACACCAACAAAAGCAGGCACTCTCAAGAACATTGTAATCCCCAAAGCAAAACTTTATCGGGTACACAATTTTGGGACTAAAGAATCAAAACCAGGTCTGGTTTTTCCTGCACAATGCTTGAATGGTTAAACAATCACTTCTCCTTCTTCCCAGCCATGGCTGTTCACATTGTCTGATTATGATGCGTCCTTTTGTTTTGAGAACAGGTTACTCTTTGTCGGACACCTGCAGCCGGGTTCTTGGCTCTCATGGTCTGTCTCTGGAGGGTCTACATTCCTCCCCCTTCCCTCCCCCCAAGTTCTTTGGCAAGTTGAATAGCAATAAGACGCAAAAGTTTCAAAAGCAGTTCCATCTTGACACCTTCCTTTTCTCAGTCCTATATGTTCTTGATGTCAATTAAATCTGGCAGAGGCCATTTTTCTATTCCTCAGTTGCCATGCAGAGTGAGGTGGGGGGAAGGAAGATGGAATGCTTTGCTAGACATAACACAGAATTTTCTTGTGGGAATCAAGGTCATCTCTACAGGTGATGGATAGAGCCAGTGGAGGAGTGCCTGGAGAGCCCACCAATTAACCTAATTGGCCAATGTGACCTGGGACTTTTGGACAGGGAGTTATTTCCTATTTTAATTATACTGAAACCATGGGAATGTTTAGAGTTGGTTTTGCATTTGACCATAGTGATATAATGTATTCAATAAAGAAGTTCTTTGAGGAAGATTCAAGTGTTTGAATGTTTATCCAACCCTTGGGCAGGAACAAAGCAGGGTATAACACTCCAAACAAAGTCACTGAAATGGTTTGGAAAATGGTTAAAAAAGGGAGTTGAAACCCCACCCAGGATGGCAATGGGGAAGGACGTTGATTCTCAAGTTGTGGTGCTGGTGCTTTCCGTGGGGGGGGGGAGGGAGATCTCAATGCAGAAGAAGCCTCTGAACCCCTGATGAAAGACATGGTTTGTCCAGGGAGTTGGAAATCTGCCTTGGGATCCATATGGTTATAGTAATTCCCATTTCTCTCTACTCTGTCAAAGGCCTTTTAATGCTCACCAAATTGCCAAATTTGTTCAAGACTTTTTCAGTATCAATCAATCTCTGGTACTGTTGGAAGAAATGTCCTTCTGGGTTCGCCCCCAAGTGGGGAAAAATACACTGGAGGCATGGAGGCTGCTTACAAAGATGGTTTAATGGAGGACAGGACTGCATGGCTGGAGGTCCTGGGGAAAAAGGTGATCACATGCTTCCAGGTGTTGGGTGAAGAAGAAGAAAAGGGAAGAAGAAGGGTCAAAGAAGGGCTTGCAGGGCTTTTTATAATCTGTTCGGTCCCACCTGTTTCCTGTTCCTGTGTAAGAAATGTATTCTGACTGGTTTCAGACTCACATGGGCCCATGCAGGGGCAACCCTCTAGGCTGAGTTTTGAATCCAGGTTTGGTTGAGTTCTCAGATGCCATGTGGTCAGTTATATTACCATGCCTTTATTCCCTTCCCCATGGAGCTGAAGGGTAGAACTCTTTTATTATGTAAAGTGGACTAGCTTGGCCTTTAATGACTCATGGAGAAAAGGTGGGGGCAGGAAGCTGCAGGGAGAGTTATCTTGTCTTTTTGAAACATGTTTCTTTTCACATCCAGAGAAATATTCTGCCTTTTCAATATTTCCTAGGATATTTCATTTTTCTGGGAAAGGGCTGGGTGATAACTTCCAACAGTACCAAAGAGCATCAAGGCAGGTCATCCATGATGTTCTTTCTCACCCCTTTCTGTTTTCCGGGGATGAATTCATATTTTCCCAACTGCTGCCACCTGTTTTCTGCAAGGTTGAGTCGGTACTCCTGTACTTCAGGGGTACCCAACTCATGGGCTGTGAATGAGCCATGGACCACCAGGAACCGGGCCACACAAGTGAGCAAAACTTCAACTGTGTACATGATGGATCCAGGCGACATATGGAACTACAAGCACTCAGTCCATGGGAAAACTGCCCCCCCACCGAACCAGTTCCTGGTGCCCAAAGGATTGGGGGCAGCTGTTCTATGTCATCTTCCTGGGGCAATACCTGGATTCCCTAGGAAGGGCATCTCTGTTTCAGTCGGAGATCTTCTTATTAAATCCCCTCGTTTTTATTCACAAAAGAAGCTTTGTCTTTGGGGGGGAGTGTCAAGGGGACTGGTGAGGCTCAACCTAACCAGCTCTGTGCTGCAACATGATGAAAAGCCAGAGGGGAAGAAGGGGAGGGGGGTCCAATCGTCCTGGAGGAGGGAGACATGGAATCCAGTAGCTTTTACTCCAAGGGTGGGTCAGAATGCAGGGTCTCCCCGAAAGCTTTTCACTCTGGGTCCAGGGAGGGGGTCCTTCTGGGTGGAAATCGGGCTCCTGCTGGGTCCTTCCCATCTCTTAGCGTCCTTCAACTCCACTCCAGATGCTTTTCTCCACTGATTCTCTTTGGGTCTCCTGGTCAGGCAAGAGGAAGAAGGACACGTATCCAGCAGCCACATTTGCAGCAGGAAATTTGGGTCTGTCTCCTGAACAAATTTGGCTGCTGGACACGTGTCCTTCTTCCTCTTGCTTGACCAGGAGACCCAAAGCATGTTGCTGAAGAAGGACAATGCTCCACCTGGTTCCCACTGAGGATGATGGACCACATCTTATTTGAGGTTGCCTGTTCCATGCCCTCCCATTCCTTCCCCAACGTGGACCAAAATCCTGCAACCATTCTTCCTAAGTTTTAGTCTCCAGGGTTTAATCAGCTTAGTTGCTCTTCTCTGCACTTGTTCCAAAGTCTCAACATCCTTTTTGAAACGCAGTGATCAAAACTCGATGTGGCATTTCAGGTGTGGCCTTACTAAGGCTTTATAAACCGGTACTAGCACTTCCAGTGATGTTGATTCTATGCCTCTGTTTATAAAACTGGTGATCGTGTTAGCTTTTTGGCTGCTGTGAGATGCAATCTGGCAGTTACATTTATTGATGGCTTGCAAGGGTTTTACAATCTCTGACCTCTGTTCCCATCATAAAATCGTCAGCAGTTCAAAGGACGGAGAGATTGAGCAGAGGAGCAGCCACGGAGAGGAGGAGATCCACCTGCCACCACGGATTCCTGATTCCTCCGAGCAGGTGAGGACCCTCCCAGAAGCGCTGTGACCCCCAAGTTGGCATTTGCTGGGCCAACGGAGCAGAGTGGGGTGAGGGCAGGGCTGTTCCTGGGTACCTGGTGGAAAGCAGGTGGGTCTTGAACTGGGTTGGTAGCTGCTTTTACACGAGAGCAAGCAGCTTCTTCTCTATCGGAAACGCTCCGGGGTGGATAGGACACCAGAATCCCTCAATGTTGGGCAGTTTCCACAGGACAGAAAAACGGGGGATTTAGCCATAGATGTGACACAGAAGCACCTGTGTTCTTGGGGAGGGGAAAATATTCCAGGACATTTGGGGAGAGGGGTTGCTCCTTTTCAGAAGGCTGCTGAATCCTGTCCAGGTAGCTAACAAGGGAAGAGCTGGAATGGGAGGGAGGGAAGGAGAGGACACTTCATCCAAAGCCCCCCCACCATTATGACTCTTAATCCCCCCTCCCGACTCCCCAGGAATTTTTCCAGTGAGATTCCAACTCTGCTCCTTCCAGAGGATCAGACTTTGCTCTCTGTGCTGGGGGAGGGGAGGGGGTGGGGGGAGAGAATGGGAGGGGCCAGAGAGAAACCACTTTGCTCTTCTTCCTCCTACCCAGAAGGTCTGCAGGGGAGGCGGGGCTTGGCTGAACCCCCAAGGTTGAGGGGCTCCTTCCAGGAGGGGGGAGGAGGAAGTGGGCAGCCGTGTCCATGTGTGTCTTCCTCCTCAATCTTATATTATTTCCCATTCAATTGTATTTCATTTGAGTTTCACCATTCTTAACTTTCTTATTTTACTCATAACTATTATTTTTGAGTTTTGTTACATTCCTTCATTGATTCTTGTTTCTTTCCTCCATCCACCTATACCAGAGTTGTGAATGCCCCAACACTGGAAGTCTTTAAGAAGATGTTGGATAGTTATTTGTCTGAAACGGTATAGGGTTTCCTGCCTAGGCAGGGGGTTGGACTAGAAGACCTCCAAGGTCCCTTCCAACTCTACTATTGTATTGTATTGTATTTATCCCATATCTACTATAATTCTGATTCTTCTTTTCCTTGAATTTCTTTAGTTAGTTTGTCCATTTCAGCACAATCCATAACTTTTCGTATTATTTCATCTTCACTTGGAGTTAGTTTGTTTTTCCATTTCTGGGCAAAGGCAATCCTTGCCGCCGTAGTTATATGTAGTAATACAATACAATAATAATACAATAGTAGAGTTGGAAGGGACCTTGGAGGTCTTCTAGTCCAACCCCCTGCCTAGGCAGGAAACCCTATACCGTTCCAGACAAATGGCTATCCAACATCTTCTTAAAGACTTCCAGTGTTGGGGCATTCACAACTTCTGGAGGCAACTTCTGTTCCACTGATTAATTGTTCTCACTGTCAGGAAATTTCTCCTCAGTTCTAATTTGCTTCTCTCCTTGATTAGTTTCCACCCATTGCTTCTTGTTCTACCCTCAGGTGCTTTGGAGAATAGTTTGACTCCCTCTTCTTTGTGGCAACCTCTGAGATATTGGAATAATGCTATCATTATTAGTATTAGATTAGTATTAGTATTAGATTTCTTTTCTGTATTTCGCAGACATTATTCCTAGTAAAAAAATTTCCGGTTTCCATTCTATTTTAACCCCCGTTATTGCCTCCAGCCAATTTTTGATCTTTTTCCAAAAACTTTTAGCCTCCTCACAGGTCCACCATAAATGGTAATATGTTCCGTGTATCGATTCGCATTTCCAACATTTTGGGGAGGTATTTGTTGAGATTTTCGCTAACCTTGTTGGTGCCAGGTGCCATCTATAAAACATTTTGTACTGGTTTTCCTTGTATGCAACTGAGAGTGTCATTTTTAAATTTGTTCCCCAAATTTTTTTCCCATTTGTCTAATTCAATATTATATCCAAAGTTCTGCGCCCATTTTATCATTTGTTCTTTCACAATTTCCTCTTCCATTTTATACTTCAGGAGAAATTTATATATTCTCCCTATCATCTTTCTATCTGAGCTTTGAATAATTTTATGCAATTCGTGTGGTTCTGTTTCAATGTCATATAATTTGGTATCTTTATTGTATTCAGTTTTGATTTGAAGGTAAGTTAGCCAGTCAACTTTCATGTTTTGTTCTGCCAATTCTTCAATTGTTTTTAAGTTTCCCTGTCTATCAATTAAGTCTCTATATCTTAGCATTTTGTTCAAATCTATAACATTTGGATGAGTCGTCCTTTCTGTCGGTGATAGGCAATTCGGAATTTTCACATAGTGGGATTTTTTTTTTATTTTGAGCCATTTTTGCAATACCGCTCTTCTAATTAAATGATTTTGAAAGTATTTGTGCGTTTTATTTTTATCATCCCATAGCAATGTATGCCAGCCTGCTTGCAAATCATGGCCTTCCAGAGTCAAAATTCTTTTATTCTTTAGCTCTATCCAATCCTTCACCCATGTTATTGATACTGCTGATGCGTATACATCCCAATTTGGTAATGCTAAACCTCCCCTCTCCTTGCTGTCTTGCATTGACTTTAGTTTAATCCTCGCTTTCCGTCCCTGCCAAATAAACCTAGCTGTTATTTTGTTTAATTCTTGAAAGAATTTTTTATCCCGATTAATAGGTGCGGCTTGCAACAGGAATAAGATTCTTGGTAAAATATTCATTTTAATTGTCGCTATACGTCCCATGAGTGATAGTTGAATACTTTTCCAATTTTCTAACTCTTTCTTTATTTGTATCACTAATTTATTATAATTATCGTCTTTAATTGTGGAACATTTTGCCGACACCCAGATCCCCAAGTATTTCACTTTCTTAGTTATTTGCATTCTGGTTGTTACTTCCAGTTCCTCTTCTTGCTTTTTTTGTCATGTTCTTAGTTATCATTTTTGTTTTGCTTTTATTGACCTTTAATCCTGCCACTTTGCCATATTCTTCTAATTTTTGAATTAATTTCAGACTAGATTCTAATGGGTCCTCTAGAACAAATACTAAGTCATCGGCATAGGCTTGGGCCTCATATTCTTCATTTTTGAGTCTCAAACCTTTTATTCCCTGGTCCTTCCGAATTTCATTTAATAAAATTTCCAAAGTCAATATAAAAAGCAAAGGGGAGAGGGGGCATCCCTGTCTGACTCCTTTTTTATTTCAATCTTCTCTGTTAATTCTCCATTCATCAGAACTTTGGCTGTCTGATTGTTATAAAATCCTCCTATCATATTTATAAATTTTTCTCCGAATTTCATCTCATCCAATAGTGTTATTATAAATTTCCAGATTACGTTGTCAAATGCTTTTTGTGCATCAAGGAAAACCAGTACCATTTGATTTTCTGGATGCGCCTCGTAGTACTCTATTATATCTAGGATGATTCTCGTATTATTTCCAATGTGTCTGTGAGGTAAAAATCCGTTTTGGTCTGGGTGTATTCGTTCATTTAAAACCTGTTTCATTCTTCCTGACGTAATTGCTGCAAATATTTTATAATCGGAGTTTAGTAATGAAATTGGCCTGTAGTTTTGAATTTCTTGTAGGCTGGTTTCTTCTTTTGGGATCAGCAATATTATTGCTTCTGTCCATGATTCAGGTATCTTGTCTTTTCCCAAAACTTCATTAAACACTTCCACTCCTAACTCTTCCAATATTATTTCATTATATTTGTATAACTCCACCGGTATTCCATCTGGTCCTGGAGTTATATTATTTTTCTGATTTTTCAAGACTAGCTCCACTTCGACTAACGTTATTGGCCTGTTTATCGCCTCCCTTTGCTCTTTTGAGATTGGTGTTATCTTTTCTGTGTTTAAATAATGCTTTAATTTGTTTTCCTCCATACTGCCTTGTGTGTATAGTTTTGTGAAGTATTTATGAATAATATTCTTCTTTTCTTCTGCTTTGTATTGAATTCTTCCCTCATCATCTTTTAATTGATATATCATCCTTTTTTCTCTTTCATTCTTCAATCTGTATGCCAGCCATCATCCAGGTTTGTTGGCTTGTTCAAAGTAATTTTGTCTGGCCGCTTTAATTTTCTGTGCTAATTTCTTTTGATTTATTAAGTTGAGCTTATGTTTAATTATCTCTCTTTTTTCTTTTTTAATTTTATTCTTTGGGTCTTTCTGGAGTTCCTCTTCAACTTCCATAAGTTCTTTTTGCATACATTCTTTTTGCTCTTTTTGTATTCTAGTTTTTCTCGCCATGTACGCAATCGTGAAGCCTCTTGTGTATGCTTTCATAGTGTCCCAGAGATTTTGAATTGAGGTGTCTTCTTTTTTACTTATTCTAAAAAATGGTTTTAATTCTTTCTCCGGCATTTGAATGTATTCTATTTCGTTAATAATATTTGAATTCATCATCCATCTTTTTCTTCTTCTTTGACCTTTCCATCTTAATTTTATTGGATTGTTATCTGTCCACTCATTTGCTTCTATTTCAATTTCGTCTACTTGATTGCATAGACCAGATGAAATCCAAGCCATGTCAATTCTTGATAGTGACTGATGGGGGTTCGAATAAAAGGTATATTGCTTTCTTGTTTTGTGCTTTCTCTCCAAATATCATGTAATTTATATTCCATTGCCATCTCAAAAAAGGATTTGGGTAGTGTATTTTTTTGTTTTATTTTTCTCTTTGCTTTCATAGTCCATTTTTAATCTACTATTGCCTTATAATCCCCAATTAAGCAAATATTTTCATATTCTAATTCGTTTATTTTGTTATGTAGTTTCCTATACAATTCCTCTTGTTTCTGATTTGGTGCATATATGACTATTAATAATATCAGTTTTTCTGTTGTCTCTAATTCAATCATTAGTATCCTGCCTTCTTCATCAGAGTAGACTTTTTTGGAATTTATTTTTTCTTTTATATAGGTTGCTATCCCTCTTTTTTTTTTCTGCTAGTGCTGTGTATAATTTCCCTATTTTTTTGTTTTCCAGTAAATTCTTATGTTCCCTTTTAATATGCACTTCCTGTATGCAGATTATATCTACCTTCAGTTTCTTAAGTTTGTTAAACATCTGCGCTCTTTTTTTTGGTGCGTTCAGTCCATTCGAGTTTGTTGAGATAATTGTTATTTCCTGGTCCATCTTTAGATGGGGTATTTTTTCTTGCTTCTATACACTAATACAATAGTAGAGTTGGAAGGGACCTTGGAGGTCTTCTAGTCCAACCCCCTGCCTAGGCAGGAAACCCTATACCGTTTCAGACAAAACTTCTAGTTTGTATCTGACTTTTCCCTCTCGTGCCCTCCTTTTCTGCTCTCTCTCTTTCTTGCCTCTGTTCTTCTTTCCTGTTTCTTTCCTTGTCTTCTGATGTTTCTTCCTCTTGACTTCTACTTTCTAGGTCCTCTCCACTTCCTTGTTCTTCTTCCCCTGTACAGTATTTCTCATAGAATTCCTGTGCTTCTTCTACACTCTCTATCCTATACCTTTTTCCTTGCCAAGACACCAGTACCCCTTCTGCTACCAACCATCTGTACATTATTCTGTTTTTATTTAACTGATTTGTTAAAAATTGGTATTGTCTACGTCGTTCACGAATTCTCTGTGGAATCTGTTTAAGCGGGATCAACTCTTTTCCCTGGTATGTAATCGTCCCTTCTCTGGTTTTTTTGTATACTTCATTTCTTGTTGTTTTTTTGGCAAATCTTACATGCACTTCTCTCGGGAGCCTATGTCTTCTGGCATAATTAGTATGCACATGGTAAGCTTCATCAATATCCCCTCTCAACTCTTGTTCTTTTCTCTGTAGGATTTCAGTGAAGATTCCATTCATTTTTCCTTTCAGGTCTTCCTAGTTCTCTTCCGGTATGTTTTGGAATCTTAAATAGAATGCAGCTCTTTCATTTTCAAGTTGAAAATGAAAGACGGAGTGGCTGTGGTTACCGGCGCCCCGGTTCAACCAGTGGGTTCCATCGCCGGCCATCGGGGGCGAACAACTGGCCCCCGTGGAGCGCGCACGCAACTTGGGCGTCCTCCTGGATGCCCGGCTGTCAATGGATGACCAAGTGACAGCCGTGGCAAGGGGGGCGTTCCACCAGGTTCACCTGGTGCGCCAGTTGTGTCCCCTACTGGACCGGGACGCCCTTCACACAGTCACCCTTGCGCTTGTGACGTCCCGACTGGACTATTGCAATGCTCTCTACATGGGGCTTCCCTTGAGATGCACCCGAAGGCTGCAGCTGGTTCAGAATGCGGCCACGCGGACAATTGTGGGAGCTACTAGATACTCCCATGTAACACCTCTCCTGCGTGGGCTGCACTGACTACCTGTGGCTTTTCGGGTGCGTTTCAAGGTGTTGACTATCATCTTTAAAGCGCTCCATGGCACAGGACCTAGATATCTGCGGGATCGCATCCTACCCCATACATCCCTGCGGCTGATTCGCTCTCACAGAGAGGGACTCCTCCGGGTGCCATTCACTAGGCAGTGCCAGCAGGCGACGCCCAGGGGTAGGGCCTTCTCTGTGATGGGCCCGACCCTCTGGAATGACCTCCCGCCCGACATCAGAATGACCACCGATCTCCGTTCCTTCTGCAAGAAATTTAAGACCCACCTGTTCAACTTAGCTGGCCTGGCTTAACCGTAGTTTTAATCTTTCTAGCCTGTATTTTAAATTTTTAGGGATAGGTTTTTAGGTTGTTTTTTAATTTTTATCACTGTACATCCTAACATTTAATCTGATTTTAGGGGTATTTAAGATTATTTATTTTGTATATGGTTTTATCTTGTCGTCTGTACACCGCCCCGAGTCCCTTCGGGGAGAGGGGGCGGTCTATAAATTCAATAAATTCAATTCAATTCAATTATTGATAACTCTAGTACTTTATTCACTTGTCAATATTCCAGTTCCATTTTTTCTATCTTCTGATCTGTTTGTTCTGTTTTTGTTTCGATGTTCTGGATTTTCTGTTTGTTGATTGCTAAGACATTCTGTATCCTTTCAATTTTGTCATCCACGGTTTTAATATTTCCTTTCAATTCTCCCATTTCATTTTTCATTTCTTCATGATTCTTCCTTGTCTCTTCATGATTTGTAGACGTCATTTCTTGGTTTTTCATCAGTGTCTCTTGTATCATCTGGAGCATCAATTGCATACTCTGCATTGTTGGTGCTGGTCCCGTTGTTCCTGCCATTGTTCCGCCTTTCTCCAGCCCCAATGCGCTCTCAATTGATCTTTGATTTGAGGAGAGGGGTGTTGCTGAGATCATATTGGGTATGGTTTTTTTAACAAACTTTCCTGAAGTTGCCATTCTTATCCCCCTATTTATCCTTGTCCACAATTGCATATAAGTTCTACTTTACTTCTACTTTATCAGCAATATCAATATTATCAATAATTATATATCTCAATATTTAGCAATAATTAATCTTCCTTAATATCACATTTCAATATCTAAACATTCCTATCTATTATTCCATTCTATTTTGATCCTTAATTATCATATATCCTAGAGTTATATATCACACAGTTATCTTATACAAATAGATGTCTCTCAATTATATCAATTATAAAGGTATTCAATTCTAGTAATAAGTTTCTCTCTATGCATATATATCAGCTTATGTCACTGTTAAAGTTTCTTGTGTCAGATCGCAGGCCTCAAATTTTTGATCCACTAGGTGTCATCCTCTGTTCAGTATCCCTGTTAGTGTCAATCAGTTAATGCAACAAGTCCACCGACAAAGGAAAATAGAGGGGGGGGGGGTAACGCAGCCCATCCGTTGCTTCTTCTCCTTCCTTCTGGGGCTTTGGAGAATAAGTGGACCCCCTTTCCTTTGGGGCAGCCCCTCAAATTCTGGAAGGCTGCTGTCCTGTCCAGTCCTTCTTTTCTCTAGACTGGCCAAACCCAAATCCTGCAACCATCGTTCGTGTCTTCCTGTCTCCAGGCCTTTGATCACCTTCGTTGCTCTTTGCTTTTTTCAAGAGGCAACTGGACTTCTTAGTTTTTCTTTAAAGAAGTTTCGCTTCTCCTCCAAGAAGCTTCTTCAGCTCAGTTCTTACTTGATCTTCTTTGCACTTTTTCCAAAGCCTCAGCACCTTTTTGGTGATGTGGTGATGAAAACTGGATGCAGTGCTTCACCTGTAGCCTTACTACGGCTTTGTAAAGCAATTGGGGAGGCTTTGGGGGGATTTCAAGTGGGCTTTTATCCCCCTCCCCAAAAGAAATCTTGGAGATGCTACTGATTCTCACCAGGGACCCTTATTTTTTAGGGGAAAGAAATCAGATATCTGGATTTCCCCTCCATTCCCCCCCCCCCAAGAATCCCCATCACCAAAACCAAAGCAGCCTTTTCCCTATGGGGAAAACAGGATATAAACCCTTCACGAGAGGGCGTCTCTCATGGTGAGGACAGGAACTGCAATCATCACAACTCCCACTAGAAAGAGGATGGGATAGGATAGGATAGGATAGGATAGGATAGGATAGGATAGGATAGGATAGCATAGCATAGCATAGTATAGCATAGCATAGCATAGAATAGAAGTGAAGTGAAGTGAAATGAAGTAAAAACAAGGTCACTAGCAGTTTGAATTGTTTTCAAAGGGAAACCAGACATGTGGATATCACCAAATTTATTTTATTTTATTTTTCAAAATTTATAGACCACCCCCTCTCCCCGAAGGGACTCGGGGCGGTGTACAGGCATCTCATTAAAAACAGGTACAAAAGATAAATACCCTTAAATATATTCCCTTAAAAGCGAATTAAACCTAAATTCAACTGTACAGAATAATAAAAGTTAAAATCACTAAAACACATACCCCTAAAAATTTAAAAATACAGACTTGAGGGACTAAAATTGGTATTAGGCCAGGCCAGCTAAATTGAACAGGTGGGTTTTAAGCTTCTTATGGAAGGAGTGGAGGTCGGTGGTAGTTCTGATATCCGGGGGGAGGTCATTCCAGAGGGTCGGGCCCATCACAGAGAAGGCCCTACTCCTGGGCGTCGCCCGCTGGCATTACCTAGTGGACGGCACCCGGAGGAGTCCCTCCCTGTGAGAGCGAATTGGCCGAAGGGATGCGTGGGGCAGGATACGATCCCGCAAATAGCTAGGTCCTGTGCCATGGAGCGCTTTAAAGATGATAACCAACACCTTGAAATGCACCCGGAAAGCCACAGGTAGCCAGTGCAGCCCGTGCAGCAGAGGTTTTACGTGGGAGTATCTAGTAGCTCCCACAATTGTCCGCGTGGCCGCATTCTGAACCAGCTGCAGCCTTCGGGTGCATCTCAAGGGGAGCCCCATGTAGAGAACATTACAGTAGTCCAGTCGGGACGTCACAAGCGCATGGGTGACTGTGCAGAGGGCGTTCCGGTCCAATAGGGGATGCAATTGGCGCACCAGGCGAACTTGGTGAAACGCCCCCCTTGCCACGGCTGCCACATGGTCATCCATTGACAGCTGGGCATCCAGGAGGACACCCAAATTGCGTGCCCGATCCACTTGGGCCAGCTGTTCACCCCCAATGGCCAGTGATGGGTGCAACTGGTTGAACCGGGGTGCCGGTAGCCACAGCCACTCCGTCTTGGACGGGTTGAGCTTGAGTCTCCCAGGATGCCAGTACAAGCCAGGAGGGACATGGGTCCAGTAAACATGTGGTGGCTCGCAGTCGTCCACGTAACTTGTCCATATCGTCGGAAGCAACAGAGTCAAACTCCTCCCAGGATGGCACCTCAAGACCTACCTCCAACGTCTCTTCTAGACCGCTAACGGAGACCCACTCGCTGCGAATCTGAGCGATTTTGTCCTGCAGATATTCCCCAAATTCCTCTGCTCTACCCTGCAAGGGGGCTTCCCGCGGCCTAGGAGGGAGCGGGTAACCCTAAACAGAGCGGCAGGGTGGTTATCTGCGGACGCAATAAGAGTGGCACAATATTGTCATTTGGCCACTCTTAATGCCGCAAGGTAAGTCCGTAAATAGGCTCTCACCTGTGCTCGGTCAGACTCGGAGAGTGACGAACTCCATCTGCTCTCTAGGCGTCTCTTGCGGCGCTTCATCACCCCCAGCTCCTCGGTAAACCAAGGGGCCTGGGTGGTTCGATGCCACAGGAGAGGCCGCAAAGGCGCAACCCGGTCCAAGGCCCCGGCGGCTGCACTATTCCATGCGGCCACTAGGTCCTCCATCCGGGTGCGGGTCAGGACTACAGGGAATGGCCCAAGCTCCGTCTGGAACCTATCAGGTTCCATCAAGCGCCTGGGGCGGAACCATCTAGGACATTCCGGTTCCACCTCCCCACGATGGGGGGTAGCGGTTGGAAAGTCGAGCCAGAGAAGTGAGTGATCTGACCATGACAGGGGCGTGATAACTAAATCCCCTACTCCCAGATCACTCCTCCACTGGTCAGAGACAAAAATAAGGTCCAGTGTGTGACCTCCCTCGTGTGTGGGGCCCTGAATTACCTGGGTCAGGTCCATGGCTGTCATGGAAGCCATGAACTCCCGAGCCGCCTCGGATGTTACCCCTACCGATGGCAGGTTAAAGTCCCCCATGACTAGCAGCCTGGGGGTCTCCACCGCCATCTCGGCGATCACCTCGAGGAGCTCGGGCAGGGCCGCTGATGCATAGCGAGGAGCCAGGTATACAATCAGCAAGCCCAACTGTCTCCCTGGGCCCCATTTCACACATAGGGACTCACAACCGGTTATCTGTGGCACAGTGGACTCTCTTGGCTCAAGGCCTTCCCTTACGATAACCGCTACCCCGCCACCCCTACCCTGGGCCTGTGGCTGATGAAATGCACGGTAGCCTGGCGGGCACATTTCCACGAGGGGGAGACCTCCCTCGTGGCCCAGCCAGGTCTCTGTTATCCCTGCCAGGTCCGGCTCCCCCTCCGAGATCAAGTCGTTAATGAGGGGGGCTTTGTTGGTAACGGACCTGGCGTTGCATAGCATCAGTCTCAGGCCCCGGCTCTGTAGGTCCTGACCACCTAGATTGCGGGGGTTGGGACAAATGACCGGCCGTATCCAACGGCCATGGTCTCCCAACCAGCTAAAAGATCTCGGCCTACCCTCGCACCTACCCCTCCCCACGACCGTTTGAATGGGAAGACCTTCTTCTGGAACACCACCATTCCCCCTTCTCTTAATTGCTCCGCTCACTCCCTTGTTAAACCCACCTGTCTGCCTGGCACTAGTCCCTCCCTCAGCCTGATTGATCCCACCCCCCACCCTGGAACCCCTTAAAAGACGAATAAAAGATCTAATTAAAAAACCCCTAAGGTTGCGCTTCGTCCACCTCTCTGGATTGATAAATCCCTCATCAAGGTGGGCCCTCGAGAGGGTGGGGGGCCATACTTGCGAGAGGGGGGACTCCAACAGTAAGATGAGGACTGCCCTCAAGTACATGGTAAGATTGCATTTCCGACAGTTTGGTTGGGGATGTTTACAAGTCATTAGTTCCAGTGAGGGATAACGGCCCAAGCCTTGGGTAGGGTGGTGAGAAGATCAAATCAAATAGTCAGCAGGTGATGATTAGTCCTGCGCCAAGGAGCCTCCTACCTCCTGTCTCTTGCCAGGCCTCCAGCGCCATAGTGCTCTTCCGCCAAGAGCTGCCAGCCAAAGCTGCCAGCCTCCGGCGCTCCTCCGATGTTCTTACTAGAGTGGGAGGGGAAGCAGTGAAGCTGGAGGAGGCCGAGTCGATGTTCCTGTAGGCGCACCTGCCCGGTCTCCTGTCGGCCACCAGCACCGCCGGCCTGCCGATCTCCTGCCAGCTTCTCTCTCCAGCTGACCGCTGGCCTGCCGGCCTGCTGATCTCCAACACCTCCAGCACCACCGGCCTGCCGACCTCCTGCCAGCCTCTCCAGCCTCTCTCGGCGTCTCGCAGCTCCCCAGCTGACTCCACAGCCGACATCGGCGCCCGGCGTCTCTCTCTGCGTTTCTCTCGGCATCACGCGGTATCTCTAGCTGACTCACAAGCTCACAAGCCGGCATCGGGTCTCTCCAGCTGGCTCCGCCTCTCCGCCTCCGCCTCTGCAGCGCCTCTCCAACACACCCATTTATGACCGACAGACCACCCTGAAGACCGACTGAGGTCGCGATGGAAAGCCAGGGTGGTCGCCCACTGGCTCTGGCCCTCAGAGACAGCAAAGAGGGCCAGGCAACACCCCCACCTCCAAAATGAGCCCCGCGGTCCATGCGGAACTCAAAGGCAGACCGCCATTGCCCCGGAAGCCGGAAGCCGGAAATCACTCAATCAAATCCATATGGTGGCTTTGGCAAATGATTTAGTATTTCAGAGCTGGGGGGACCTTGGAGGTCTTCTAGTCCAGCTTAGGCAGGAAACCCTGTACCAGTTCAGACAAATGGCTTCCCAACCTCTTCTTAAAAACCTCCCGTGTGGAGCATTTACAACTTCTGGAGGCAAGTTGTTCCACTGATTAATTCTTCTAACTGTAAGGAAACGTCTTAGTTCTAGGTTTCTTTTCTCCCTGATTATTTTCCACCCATTGCTTCTTCTCCTACCCTCAGGTGTTTTGACGAATAGCTTGATTCCCTCTCCTTTGTGGAAGCTCCTGAGAACGTACCAAGTTTGCAATGATACTAAGCTGGCAGGAATAGCCAACACCCTAGAAGACAGGCTCAAGATCCAGATGGATCTCAACAGATTTGAACCCTGGGCCCTATCTAACAAAATGAAACTCAATGTAGAGAAAAGTAAAGTCTTACACTTAGGCAAGAAAAACCAAAATGACCCATATAGACTGGGTGAAATTAGGCTTCATAGCAGTGACTGTCAGAGGGATCTTGGAGTCTTAGTGGACAACCAGCTAAATAGGAGCCAGTTGTGTGCAGTGGCAGCCAAAAAAGCCAATGCAATCCTAAGTTGCATTAATAGAGGGAAACAATCAAGATCAAGTGAGGTACTACAACCTCTCTTAGTAAGGCCACACCTAGAGTACGGCATCCGGTTTGGGTCACCACACTATAAAAAACGATGTTGAGACTCTAGAAAGAGTGCAGAGAAGAGCAAGCAGGGTGATTAGGGGACTGGAGACTAAAACATATGAAGAACAGTTGCTGGAACTGGGCTGGTCTAGTGAAGAGAAGGACTGTTAGGGATGTAACCCTAGTCTTGGCTTGGCAATGTATATAAGCCATGATTGTAACAAATGTAGCTGTTACTTTAAATGCTAGAGAGATGTAATTGGATGCTAATTGCTTTAACCAGCCATATAAGGAGGAAGGAACTATTACGGTTTCCTCCCCAGATAGTTCCTGATTGTTCCTGACTGTTCCTGTATGAGCTTTGTATTAGAGAGAAGACCGTGTATTGGATGGTGGCTAGTCTGTAACTAAGTTACCTGTCTACATGCTGAATTGTGAGTTGAGCAACTGTAACTTCAACGAGGTGTAAGTGGACTGTATATACTTCAACACTGCTGATAGTCTGTTTGGAGACTATTTATCCTATTTTTGTTATGCAGGTAAAGCTATTCTTTGTTTTACCTTTGGTGGCTGTGAGTGACTATTCAACGGCTTATTCCTTACTACGTTCCGCTGCTGAACTCTAGTCTCCTAACGGGGATAGACTTAACAAGGACCAGGGGAGACATGATAGCATCTTCCAGTATTGGAGGGGCTGCCACAGAAAGGAGAAAGGGGTCAACCTATTTTCCAAGGCACCCGAAGACCAGACAAAGAAGAATGGATGGAAACTAACAAGAAGAGGTTCAACCTGGAAATAAGGAGGAAATTCCTGACAGGGAGAACAATCAACCCAAGGAACAGAAGTTGCCTTCAGAAGTTGTGGGAGCTTCATCACTGGAGGCTTTCAAGAAGACATTGGACTGCCACTTGTTAGAAATGGTGGAGGGCCATGATGGTGAACCAATGGCACACATGGAGCCATTCATTAGGGCACGCGAGGCGTTGCCCTGTCAGCTCCAGGGAACATGCGTGTGCTGGCCAGCTGACTTTGGCCTTCTTTTGAGGCCATTTTTCGCCCTCCGGAGGCTTCAGGGAAGAGGCTGTTTTTGCCCTCCCCAGGCTCCTATGAAGCCCCTGGAGCCTGGGGTGGGTGAGAAAAGTGTGCCAAAAGCCTGGGGGTTGTGTGCGCATGCGCAGGGGGGATTCACACACACAACATTATGGGTGTGGCACTCCTGTGCATGAGCCCCCTGTGCTCCCCTCACTATTGGCACACAATCCAAAAAAGGTTAACCATCACTGGTGTAGGGTCTCCTGCTTGACCTATAAGGTCCCTTCCAACTCTGTTAATCTCTTAAGATATTGGAAGACTGCTATCATGTCTCCCCTAGTCCTTCTTTCTCTTAAGCTAGACATACCCAGTTCCTGCAACCGTTCTTCATATGTTTTAGTCTCCAGTCCCCTAATCATCTTTGTTGCTCTTCTCTACACTCTTTCTAGAGTCTCTACATCTTTTTTACATCGTGGAGACCAGAACTGAATGCCGTATTCCAAGTGTGGCCTTACCAAGGCCTTATAAAGTGGTATTAACACTGCACGTGATCTTGATTCTATCCCTCTGTTGATGCAGCCTAGAACTGTGTTGGCTTTTTTGGCAGCTGCTGCACACGGCTGGCTCCTATTTAAATGGTTGTCCACTAGGACTCCAAGATCCCTCTCACAGTTACTACTATTGAGCACGGTACCACCTATACTGTACCTGTGCATTTCGTTTTTCTTGCCAAAATGTAGAATCTTCTTGTTTTTCACCATTGCATTTCATTTTGTTAGATGGAGCCCAACGTTCACAAGGATACTATTAAAAAGATGTCATTGAAATAATTTTTGCCTGAGGAGTCGCTGATTTTGGCCCTCTGAGATTTCTGCACTGCCACCAGCTGTGCGCTGGGACTGCTGCTCCTACACCAAAGGTCTCTGTGGAGTTTTCCTTTCTCAGACAACCCAGAATGTGGGCCACCATCACTGGGGGGAATGTGGCTTGTGCCCACATGCTGCATCCCCTCACAGAGTCAACTGTCAGTTTTTGCCTCCTCCAGATGTTTCTCTTCTCTTGTAGGGCAGCAGAAGCATCAGCAATTGCAGGAGATGAGCATGGCCCTGGAAGAGGACACCAAAGAGATAGCCGCCCTGGGACGCCCCTTCCAGCTGGGGACCTTGTACGACTGTCGCAAGGATGCGCTCATCCCAGGTAGGAGCTGGAGGAGAGGCTGATGGGTCTCAAGAGGGAGGGAGACAGGCACTGCCATCAATGCACAGGCTAAGCCCAAGGACAGAGTTCAGCTCCTGGGTACATAACCTGCTAGTAGCAGCTAGCTAAGTAGGACCTTCTAGGTGGAATGCATATCCAACCCTTCACCAAGGATGCAGCAGGCCTGGCACTGATTATCAAACATACAACAGTTTTCCTCCCCTGAAGCACTGAAATGGTTTGGAAAACAGCTAATAAAAGAAGTTTAGGGTCCCCCGTAGAATGGTGAATTCAGGGATAGACTTCTGAAGTTGTGGAGCAGGTGACTCTGAACCCTTCGTGTAA
Source organism: Natrix natrix natrix (assembly GCA_029891615.1). Lineage (NCBI taxonomy): Eukaryota > Metazoa > Chordata > Lepidosauria > Squamata > Natricidae > Natrix > Natrix natrix. Next base: position 20,873 of record JAKRSK010008578.1, on the reverse strand, counting down.
ATATGGTGGTTCCTCCAGGGAGTTGCAGATCTTTCTTGCAATCAATAGATGCATAGCAATTCCCATTCCTCTCTACTCAGTCAAAAGCCTTTGGAATTTTGTCATGTTTCTCTGGTGATGATTGGACATAAATGGGGGAACCTTCAAGGGAGAAGATGTCCCTATTGTCCCATCTCTCAAGAGCTTCTCTATCCAATAACTGGTATTTTCAAGGTCTCGTTTCAATTCATCCTCCTATTTTCTTGTGCTCTGTGCAGGGGTCACCCTTTGGGACTACAACTCTCTTCAGAAGGACCTGACCATCAAGCCTCAGCCCAAGACCGAATCTGAAATCATTGCATCTGACAGCATTGATGACAAGGCTTCCGCCCTGGACATCTCAGCCTCCCTCAAGGCCAGTTTCCTGGGAGGGCTGATTGAAGTGGGAGGATCAGCCAAGTATCTTCATGACACCAAGAAGTCCAAGCAACAGGCCAGAGTCACCGTCCAGTACAAAACCACCACCAAGTATGAACAGCTGACAATGAGCCACCTGGGAATCCAGAATGTCTCTTATCCAGCCGTCTTTGAGCATGGCACAGCCACCCATGTGGTCACCGCCATCCTCTATGGAGCCCAGGCTTTCTTCGTCTTTGACCGAGAAGTTTCTTCAACGGAGATGGTGAAAGATATTCAAGGAAGTCTCCAGGATACAATCAAGAAGGAAATATCTGTCAGAGGAGAAGCAGAGGTCAAAATGAATGAGGAGGAGAAAGAGAATGCTCTGCGCTTTAGTTGCAAGTTCCATGGAGACTTTTCTTTGGACAAAAATCCAGTCACTTTCCAAGATGCCATGAAAGTTTATGAGACTCTCCCAAAAATGTTAGGGAAAGATGGAGAGAAGGCCGTGCCTATGAGGGTCTGGCTCTACCCTCTGAGCAAGCTGGACCTTAGAGCAGCTAAGATGGTCCGTGAGATCAGCCTATCTTTGATCTTTGATACTGAAAGGATCTTGGAGGAACTCAATGAAATCCAGATGCAAAGCAATGATTTAGCCATTGATCCCATTGCTGAGACCTTCCCTGAGATCAAGAGTAAGATCCAGCAGTTCAAGGATCTGTTAAAGCAACACAGGCAGACTTTCCAGAAAGAGCTGGCCAGAATGTTGCCTTCTATCCGGGGAGGAGGGCAGAAGGAAAGGACCCTGGTGGACCTCTTGATGTCCGTCAAACAGTCTCCCTTCAACAGCCAAAGACTCCGTGAATTTCTGGAAACCAAGAAAAGTGAAATTAACCATGTCAACTCTTGTCTGACTATTCTAAATAATATGGAAGTGATCTCATCTCAGAACAAGCTGGAAAAAATAGTTCTTGACCCCGGGAATGTGTATGTGGTCTCCTTTATATTCACCTCTTTACATGAAGAGGAGCCATTTCTCTTGAGTTTACAGGAATGGCTTCAGGAGCAATTCTCACAAGAATCGACTAAGTCCACAAAGTCCACTCCCGAGGTCAAGAAAGGCCTGGGCTGGTATGAGGACAAGGAGAGGACCCACAATGCTCGCCAAGTTGCCAAATCCATCCAATACTTTTTCAGTATCAATCAACCAAATGAGAAGGTTCGCTTTGTTGTGGCCTCTCTCCCAGATGTGGACACCCCAGGAGCCTCCACTTACCTTTATGAAGATGGAGAGCTGGTCAGCAAGAACTTTGAGTTGCCCTCAAAACCTCTTCCTTTCCTGATCAGTGAACTCAGACATGACAGCATTCAGCTGAAATTTCAGCCAGCCGAATATGGAAAGGCTGCTATCTCCAGCTATCTGGTAGAGTACAAGGTTGCAGGGGAAGAAAACTGGAAGACTACGAGGACAGAGGATGCTAGGGAGATGTTCCTGCTGAAAGATCTGTCTCCAAACGCAGCCTACCTATTCCGGTATGCTGCTTGTTGCAAGGTAGCCCTTAGTAAATCCAGTGACCTGAGCCCACCCATAAAGACCCTTCCCACCAGCCCTCCTGAGAGATTAAGAATGGTCACTGTGGCTTCTTCTGTCATCTCCATGGCCTGGATGAGTCCCAGCATCGTTGCCTCAGGAATTATGGTTGAGGAATACAAGGTGGAGTACAAAACGGTGATGGCTGGAGCTGGGAAGGACCAGTGGACTGAAAAAAGGACTGAGAGAAAAACTGAATTTTATTCCATCAAAGGCCTGAAGCCACAGACAGTGTATAGAATTCGGGTGTCAGCTGTGTGTGATAATGGAGCTCTGGGTGTCCCCAGCGAGGAGGTGGAGGTCTCCACATCACTGGAGAAAGAAGATGCAGAAAATGTAGCTCACCATTTCATTCAGGTAATCTCCCTGGTGGAGGAAAGGCAGCCCTTAGTCTTTGCCCTTCCTCTGCAGAAAGTCTTCTCAGATGCCTCCACTTCCTGTCTGATGTACCAGCTTGGAAAGGAGAACCCGGAAGTGCCCAACAAAGTGATCCTGGTGATGGGAGCAACAGGAAGTGGGAAAACCACTCTGATCAATGGGATGATCAATTATATCCTGGGTGTCCAGTGGGAAGACAATTTCAGATTCAAACTCATTCATGAAACCACCCAGAGAAGTGAAAGTGGAAGCAGGACATCTGAAGTCACAGCCTATGTGGTGAACCATCGGAAGGGCTTCCGAATTCCCTATTCTCTCACAATCATTGACACTCCAGGATTTGGAGGCCCAAGGGATGCAGAGCAAGACAACTTGGTTGAGAAGCAGCTGCTGGAGTTTTTCTCCACCCCAGGGGTCAATGACCGTATTGATGCCATCTGCTTGGTGGCCCAGGCCTTCCTTGCCCCTCCAATTCATGCCCAGAAATGTATTTTTGATTCCATGCTCTCCATGTTGGGAAAAGACATGAAGGATAATGTGCAACTCCTGATCACCTTTGCGGATGGGGGGACCCCACCTGTCCTGGAGGCCCTCAAGGAGGCTGACCTGCCATGTGCTCAGGATGAGTCAGGAATCCCTCTGCACTTCAGATTCAACCATTCAGCCCTCTTTGCTCCCCAAGAATACGGAGGAATCCATAATGCCTCTTCTGAAATATTCTGGAAAATGAGCTGTGAGAACATGAAGAATTTATTTTACTCATTAAAGATGGTGGAGACCAAAAGTTTAACCTTGACCATGAAGGTCCTCAAGAAACAAGAGGAGCTGGAAGCTGCTCGTAGAAGACCTCCCCCTCCTAAGCTTAAGCAACTCCACCCAAATAGTTTCCAGATTAGTATTGATCCGGCAGCCATTGGGAAGCCTTCAGTCTCCAGTTACCAGGTGGAGTATCGGATTACAGAAGAGAATTGGAAAAGTCTCCAGGCAAAAGGCCCTCAGGATCAATTCACCCTGGAAGATGTCCACCTAAATCTTCAGTACCAATTCCGATGTGCAGCTGTGACTCAAGAAGGGCTCGGTCAATGGAGTGAGGCGATTACTTGCGTCTGTCCTCTGGGGAGGCCTGATGAGGTAACTTAGGGTTGGGGGGAGGTGGAGGAGGAGAGAGTAGAATAGCCTGATACCAGTTATAGGGTCTCCATCTCTGGAGATTTTTAAGGAAAGACTGGACAGCCACTTGTCTGAAATGATATAGGATCTCCTACTTGAGCAGGGGGTTGGATTAGAAGTCCCCCACTCTGCACCCAGGGGGGAGAGCCATGGGGCAGGGGAAGTTCCCAAGGGGCAGAATTGGGTGGAGGTGGGGGAGGACACAGATGCAAATCAGCATCCTCAGCAGAGGCTGCTTGTCCAGGATTGAAGGGGATGCAAGAAAGAGCCCCCCCACAAAGCAGCCTCCCACCCCCCATAACGGATTGAATTCAGAGTAGACCACCTTGGAGGACTTGTTGGGAGGCCAAGGAGAGGGTGGTCGGAGAAGGGGGGAAAGCCGGGTACCTAGAGGAAGACAATCTGGGGCTGTATTAGGAGCAGCTAAAGCGGCAGGCAACATGGAGCTGGAGCATGGAGCTGGTTGTAGGGAGCTGCCAGCAACTTTGGACATCAACTCCCCCACCGTTCCTGATACTCCCAAATTGCAGGATCCCAAGAATTGAAGGGCTGCATAAAAAGGGGGGTAGCCCCCGGGGAAGGATCAGATGGGTCAGCCTTGAGGGCAGTGAGGAGGGGGTGGCAGCCCTTTTTTTATCCCTCCCTCCAAATACCTCCCTGTATCTTCCGGGGAAAGGGAGTTTTTGGCAACCTCCCTGCAAGGCAGCCTCTCCTTTGGCTGATTCTCTTTCTCTTTTCATGCAGAAATCCCAGGATTTGTGCTGTGCAACTGATCTGGAAAAGACTATAAGCATGGGAGGTAAAGTTTTGGCCCCTGGGGGTTTGGTGGGGTGGAAGTTGCTGTCCTGGGTGGAGGGACAGTCTATGATGGCTTTATGCTGCTGACCATGCCTCCTTCTTCTCTCCTCTCCCCTTTGGGTTGCAGGGCCTGAACGGAGGATCGTCCTGGTGGGCAGAAGCGGAAATGGGAAAAGTGCGACAGGAAACACAATTCTGGGGAGCAAAGTCTTTAAGCGTAGTACGTCATTTTGGTCAGCAACACAAGTATGCCAAAAGGAGGAAGCACTGCTGAATGGCAGGAAGGTTGTCATTGTTGATATGCCTGGCTTTTTCCATACCAGACGCCCACAGAAGGACACTGCTGCAGAAGTGAGCAAGTGTGTGAAGTTTTGCTCCCCGGGTCCCCACGTCATACTACACGTGATATGTCTTTTTTCTTCCTCCCAGAAGGAGAAGAAGGTGATTCAGCATATCAAAGAGGTTTTTGGCCTTAAAGCCAAGAATTACACAATCCTCTTGTTCACCTCCAAAGATGGCTTGGAAGGTCGATCTCTAGAACAATTTATATCTGACCAAGGTGAAGACCTGAAGAAATACGTTGCTGAATGTGGGAACCGGATATTGGCTTTCAACAACGAGGCCGAAGGTGAAGAACGAGAGGCTCAGGTGGCTGAACTGATGATTATGGTTGATGATCTGGTGGAAAGGAACAGAAATGCTCCTTGTTACACCGAAGACATGATGAACGTCAAGTAAAAACATAACTTCTGATTGTTTCCCTTCCCATCAGAGACCAGAAATTCTCTCTAACTGAGCCTCTGCTCCCAAGGTGGCAGCTCTGCCAAAGGCCACTCTCAAGCTTCAAAAGGCGATTTTGCTCTCACAGCTATTATGGCTTTTCTGCTTCAAATGAATTACGGGGGAAGGGAAGGGGGAGATAGAACTGAGGTTTCAGACATCAAGATGCCAGCTGTGGGAACCAAGGACACTTCATCAGGTGTTTACCAAGAGTTTCTCACAACAATACCAGGAGATTCCATTGGACAATGTGACCTGGTCCAATAGGGGGAGGGAGAACCTGAACTTTAGCTATGTGACTCTGGGTGGGGGAGGGAATTAGCTAGATCTGGTTTTGTCCTCCTCTTTGCCAATACGATGGACTTTTGCATTCTGAAATTGGATTGTGTCGACCGTGTTGGCTTTGGCTGGGTTCATCAGTTGGAACATTGAGCCCTTCTGTTTTGTGTTCCAATCCAGCCCTCACCACAGGTGTGCTGCTGCAGGCTCGGACGGGTTCGCCCGAACCCCTTGTTTAGGGGTTCTGCATGATTCAGAGAACCAGCAAATTGGACCACCGGCTGACTCTATCCCCACCTCTTTTGGGGGCCATTTTTGGATTTTTTGGGTGCAAAAAATGGCCTGAAAAAGCCCCCAAAATGGCCTCAAAACAGCCCAAAAACCCGGCCTGAAAATGGCTAAAAAACAGGCCGAAAAATGGGTGGGTGTGGCCAGCTAATGAAAAGATTAGCCCCAACCGGCTTACTCCTACTCGTTCCTTTGAGGTGAGTGGCTGGGAGCCGGAGCTGGGTGTGAGGAGTGATATCAACCACCCAGTCACATGACCAACCAGCCACATCTACCCAGCCAGAGAACCAGTTGTTAAAACTTTGCAGCCCACCACTGGTCCTCGCCACGTGACCTCTGAAGAACCAGAGTCAGATTCGTGGCCGAGTCTCCCTGAGCCAGAGTTGGTATTCAACCAGTTAGGACTAGTTCGGGTGAACCGGTACCAGAAATTTTAAACAGATCACCAAACCGGTAAATAATACCTCTGGCTGGCCCTGCCCCCACCCTCTCCCTCTCCCCACCCGCCCGCTTGCCCCACTTGCTTGCCAGTAGACTGCTTGCCCGCTTGCTGCTCGCCCACCTGCCTACTCGCTGCTCACCTTCTTGCCTGCTCGCCACTCACACACACACATGCCCTACATATGTTGCCTTTGCCATGCGGCCCAGCTAATTGCCTCCCCTTGCCAGTCACCTCTGTGCCTTACCCGCTCTGCTCAGCTCACCAAAGGTAAGCATGCCGCCTGCTCGCCCTTCGGTCAGGGGCCTGGGCCCATGGATCCCGAGGCTGAGGAAAATCAGAGAATGATCAATATGATCTTCATTGGTCAGTCTGCAGACAACATTAGGGCCAAAATAGTTTTTGTTAGGGATAATTACAGACTGTACAGTTATAGAGACTAACTTGATTCTGAATGTAACAACGGCAGCAAGATTGCTGGTGGCACAATACTGGAAGAAGGAAGAATTGCCTACTATTCAAGAATGGACGTTAAAAGTTGTAAACTTAGCAGAGATGGCCAAAATCTCAGCATATCTCAAGGACCATTCAGATGAGAAATAGAAATTGGAATGGAGAAGATGGATTGAATATATTCAAAATAAATATCAGACTAAAAAATTTCAATTAGCTTATGAGTGAAGGAGTAAGGAATAATCTATTTAAAGTTAGCTTAATAAAAGGGGAGTTAAATCACAAGAGGAGGCAAGATGTTAAAGTTAGTTTGTTTATGTTAGAGTATTATTGTTAAATGTTTATACCATGTATTTTGCTCTGGGAGGTTAGGGGGAGGGAGGAGGGTTGGGGTGGAAGGAGGGGAGGGAAAGGGGAAATATTTGTAAAGTCCATTAAAACTCTTTAATAAAAAATATATATAAAAACAGAAAAAAATAAAATTAAAAAAAAAACATTAGGGCCAAATTGCAGAGGACAGAGGGGGCCCCCAGGAAAGGCAATCTCTGAACTTGTGGAGTTAGCATACAAAATGTATACTAATCGGGCTCAAAACCTCAGAGAAGAAGGAACTTCAAAGGCCAAGAAGAAACACGTTTTTTCTCACCCAGGCTCTTAGACAGGAAGAGAGGGAGGCCAGGGGAACAACTGCCGGAAGAATTGTACGAGGAGGTAGTTTGTGGGGATCGGTAGTTAGGATGCCAGGCCTGGTCAGAGGAAGGGCACAAGGCCAAGGGCACCCCCCCCCACATGGAGTCTAACCAATGCTTTCGTTGTGGAGAGGAAGGCCATTGGAAGAATAAGAGTCACTTCCCCAACTCCCGATCCGTTGTTGGACGTGTTGCTTGATACCAGTTCAAGTAGATCTGTTGTAAATAAAATGTTAACAAAACCGAGTGCTGTCAACCTCATAGTCATGGGAGCATCAGGGGTCATAGTGGCAGCTGCTGTCAGGCCTGCAGTCATATTCCTTTTTAGGATCTTTGGCCTGCCACACTCTCTTTTATTTCACTATGCTGTGTCATTAGTGTAGTAATTGGGAGGGGGGAATAGAAAGGAGTAGAATTGTGGAATGTGTTGTTGTCATTCTTTTCTAGAAGCTCAAGGTCATCTTTTGTCTCCACACCTCTGCACCTGACCGGAACCAGCTGGGTGGAGATGCCAGCGTGGCCGAGGAAGATTGGACCATGTGATGGATTTGTGGGTGTGGGGATAAGATCATGAACTTTCAACGGGGTGGAATCTCAGGAAGCTTTTAGATTTGGGATTCCACAGATGTGCCAACATGTCTGTCCTATTAAATTGGAACTTTAAGGATAGCTCTGCCTTGGATTCTGATTTAATTCTGCATGATATTTGGAACGCTGGCAGCTGCTTTTCTTCAGCCTCTGGAAGGTAAAGTCAGTAAGACATTACACACACACACACACACACATACACACAGAGAGAGAGAGAGAGACAGAGAGACAGAGAGACAGAGAGAGAGAGAGTTTCTCTGTGTGGAAGACTGTCCCGTTGCCTTACTCGGGAGGAACTTGTTAACCAAACTCCAGGCAACCGTGACCTTCAAGGATGGGGAAATCAGAATGAAACCTCATGGAGGCTGGTGGCTTTGTCAGTTGTCAAAATAGACCAGGTGCCCATAGAAGTCAGGCAGGCTGGGAAACCCTGGGTCTGGGCAGACAGGGGACCAGGAAAGACAGTGTTCATATAACCAGTGTCAATCCCTTTAAAACCAGGAAGCCCAAGATGAGGACCAGAGCCGGTGGTGAAGACGTTACTTCAGTGGGGGTTGGTTAGACCCATGTCCTCACCTTGGAAGACTCCTGTCCCACCGGTCAAGAGGGCAGATGGCTTCTTGAGGTCTCCGTTGGGTGAATAACAAAACCACCACCTTGCATGCCGCCCTTCCTAATCCTTACACATCGTTGGGCCACATCAACCCACAGGATGCTTAGTTCACCGTACTTGACTTGAAGGAGGCTTTCTTTGGCATCCCTCCGGCTGAGGAGTCACAGGCCACTTTCGCTTTTGAATGGAGGGACACTGAGACGGGGGTCACCTCCCAGCATACCCGGACCTGACAACCGCAGGGATTCAAAAGCAGCCCAACCATTTTGGGACAGTGTTTGGCAGCTCATTTATATAAGCCTGAGTGGGTGAGAGAATATCCCCTGTTTCAATACGTGTGGGATTTGCTGCCCCAAGCACCAGAGGACAATGTCTGCAGGGGACTGTGGCCTTGCTAAATAGGTTGGGGACTTGTGGCTGCGGTGTGTTGGCTGAAAAGGCGCAGATTGCTCAGGAGGAGGTGAAATTTCTGGGTTATGGTGTTTCACAAGGGCAACTCAAAATTACCATATTTTTTGGAGTATAAGACGCACAAAGATTTTGAAGAGGCAAATTTTAAAAAAAGGTTTTGCACTCTGTAGATCTCCTGAAAATGGCCTGTTTTTTTCCCCCAAAAGGGCATGCATAGCCTTTAGGAGGCTTATAGAGTGCTCCTGGGGCCTGGGGGTGGTGGTGGTGGAAATTGAGCAAAAACCTGGCCCATTTTTCGCTCATTTCTGGCCTCATTTTTGCCCTCCCCAGCCCCCAGGAGGCCTCCTAAAGTCTATGCACAGCCATTTTGGTGAAGGGGGTGGGGTTTTGGGAAGCATGAAATACTGGACTTAGTGTATAAGACACACCCAGATTTTCATCCTCTTTTTTGAGGGAAAAAGGTGCATCTTATAGTCCGAAAAATGTGGTAGGTTCCTGGCCCAGACCAGCATCTTACTTCAGCAAGCAGATTGACACCGTGGCCTTGGGCTGGCCAGCATGTCTGAGGGCCTTGGCTGGCACGGCACTCTTAGTGGAAGAAGCCCAGAAGCTGACTCTGGGTCAAGAACTGACAGTCAAGGTCCCACATGGGGTCAAGGAGGTCATGGAAGTGAAAGGAGCATGTTGGATGACCGGTGGCAGACAGGCTAAATATCAGAGTATTTTGTTGGATGCACCGGCAGTAACTTTAGAAGTTGGTCATACTTTAAATCCAGCTACCCTTCTGCCACAGGTGGGCTCAGAAGTACAACATGATTATGTGGAGGTCACAGATTCGGTCTATTCAAGCCGATCTGATTTATCAGATGAACCACTAGAAAATGCCGATTGCGAGCAGTTCATTGATGGCAGTAGTTTTGTCCCGAATGGTATCCGCAAGGCTGGTTATTCAGTGGCCACACCCTGGGAGGTAGTTGAATCCGGACCCCTTCCCCAAAGCACAACTGGCTGAGGTCAATATCAAGGGCCCCCCAGTTGGCCAAAGGGAAGAGGGTTGATGCCTACACAGAAAGTAAATATGCATTTGGAGTTTTTCATGCGCAGGGGGCTCTTTGGAAAGAAAGGGGGATGCTCACTGCCTGGGCTGGATGGGGGGGGCAATCAAACATAGGTCCCAGATCATAGAATTGCTGGAAGACAAGGGGAGAGATGGCCTGTTTTGCATTGGTTTCTTTCCTGGCCTTTTTATCCTCAATCACGTGACCTCCAGGCAGCACAGGTGCCCGAGATACGTTTCACTTTCGCTTTCCTGCTGCTTGGATGTGTTCGCTTTCTCAGTGCCTGGGATTGGGAAGTGGAGAGGAGGGGGAGGCGTGTGGAGGTTGGGGATCCAGTTACGGTTGCAGGTGGTCCTCAGCAGAGGTTCGGGCAAACCTGTAGAGGCTCCGCCCACCTACTCAGACGCTCTGCGCATGTGGATGTGGGCGTGCGCACTCCGGGTTCCGAACCGGTAGTGAAGGCAAGAGAATTTCACGGCTGGTCCCCAGGCAGGGGGCGCACTCAGGGAGAACAAGCAGAGCAGAAGATTTGCGATTGTTAGATTTGGAAAATCTCAGAACTGGAAGGGTCTCTTGAGGCCATCTAGTCCAGCCCCTGCTCAGATCAATCGCCCACCCTGGAGCCTCACATATCTTCTCTGGGTCTTCTCTAGGACTCCTCAAGGTCAACGTGTCTCCTGCTCTCCAACCTCTTTTAAGGTTAGGAACCTGTTCTAAGAGTTGAACTACCTTCAAAATCCAATCAACGCAATTGGCATCTGCCTTTCTGGGACATGGATGCCCACCTGATTGGGCAAATCTGCTCTCTGTTTGGGGGAGGGGGATCTCCTGGCCTCAAATCCTACAGATCCACTGCCCGAGTTACCAAATTTGTGGATGTTACTAAGCTGGCAGGAATAGCCAACACCCTAGAAGATAGGCTCAAGATCCAAATGGATCTCAACAGACCTGAACCCTGGGCCCTATCTCAGAAAATGAAATTCAATGTAGAGAAAAGTAAAGTCTTACGCTTAGGTAAGAAAAAACAAAAGGACTCATATAAACTGGGAGAAACCAGGCTTAATAGCAGTAACTGTGAGAGAGATCTTGCAGTCTTTGTGGAGCTAAATAGGAGCCAGCCGTGTGCAGCGGCAGCCAAAAAAGCCAATGCAATCTTAAGTTGCATTAACAGAGAGATAAAATCAAGATCAAGTGAGGTACTAATACCACTATGTAAACCCTTAGTAAGACCACACTTACTGCATCCAGTTTTGGTCACCACACTATAAAAGAGATGTGGAGACTCTAGAAAAAGTGCAGAGAAGAGCAACCAGGATGATTAGGGGACTGGAGACTAAAACATAACGATGAACAGTTACAGGAACTGGGCATGGCTGGTCTAGTGAAGAGAAGGACCAGGGGAGACAAGATAGCAGTCTTCAAATATTTGAGAGGCTGCCACAGAGAGGAGATGGGGTCAAGCTATTTTCCAAAGGTCAGACAAGGAATAATGGATTGAAACTGAACAAGGAGAGATTCAACCAGTCGAGGCCATTTTCACCCTTCTGGGGGCTCAGGGAAAGCCCTCCCCCCCCCATGATGCAGGAGGCTAGGTAGGCCATGCCCACCATGGCCACATACTCTGAGTAACGGGCAGAGAACCGGTTGCTAACATTTTTCAATCCCACAAAAATGACCTCTATCCTGAGTCCATATTGACTACTGGAAGGTGTTGTAGAGGAGCACAGAGACGGCGTCACACAAAATACGTGGCAGCTGTAAAGAAAACATGGATTCATCCCAGGGAAACAGGAAGGGGTGAGAAAGAACCTCAAGGCTGCCCTCCCTTGATGCTCTTCGGTGTCAGAGGGAGTGAAGGGGAGACGCCTTCAAGATTCTGCTACTATAGTCCATATCAGGAATCTTGAGTTCTAATATTTCTTGTGTTGGTGGATTCCCAGCCTGATATACCTCAAAGGATTGACAGATGGGAAAGCCCCAAGGAGTCTCTGCTCCTGAAGGGACCTGGGTCCGGGATGGTAGAGAATTAGGCTATGGGGCCGGATGATACTGGAGGGGATGGATTTTCTCATGTGCTTGAAGTCTCCTCACATCTGAGGGGAGAAACCAGGTTCTCTAAGAGAAGGGATTGGCTCAGGGAGACTCAGCCATGAATCTCTGACTTGGGTTCCTCACAGGTCACATGGTGAGGGCTGGATTCGAACACCGAACAAAAGGACTCAACATTCAGACTGACGAACCCAACCAAAGCAAACATGGTTGAGACTATCGAATCTCGGAATGCAAAATTTGATTGAGTACATCATACCGGCAAAGATGAGGGCAAAGCAAGATCTTGCTAATTCCCACCCAGAGTCACATAGTTGAAGTTCAGGTTCTCCCTCCCCCTATTGGACCAGGTCACATTGTCCAATGGAGTCTCCTGGTATTGTTGTGAGAAAGTCTGATAAACACCTGCTGAAGTGTCCTTGGTTCCCACAGCGGGCGTATTTATTTGTTTGTTTATTTATTTATTATTTATTTATTTATACATTTTTCTTTAACATGCGTAGGTATTTAATAAACAGAGTATTGTCTGGGTCATTTTACATATACATAATAATAGTAATAATAATATTGCTTGCTTGTATGTAATAATATTCTTCCAACTTCTACTTTCTACTTTTATTATCTAACCATTGATAAAAGAAATCCCACGTTAAAAAATATTCTGTATCCTTTATCTTTAATGTTAACCTATCTATTTCTGCACAATCTCATATTTTTTTGATTATATTATATTATATGAAGGAATTTCCTCATTTCCCCCAATGTTGGGCAAACACAATTCACGTTGCCGTCAAAACATCCATCATCAAATATATATTTCCTTTATTATATTTTTCTGGCAAAATACTTAAGAAGAATATTTCTAGCTTTAATATGTTGCTTTGTAATTTTCTCTAGCCATGAATGTCTTTTCATCCAAAACCTTTTTTGCCTTAGGGCAGATCCACCACATATGGGAATATGAACCCTTTGTATCTGGTTTCATTTCCAACATTTGGGGGACCTGTTTTTCAACTTCTTTGCTAGCCTTGCCAGGGGCAAATGCCACCTGTAGAACATTTTATACAGGCTGTCCTTAAGGTTTAAGGTTTAAGGTTTATTTAATTTATAGACCGCCCCCTCTCCCCGTAGGGACTCGGGGCGGTGTACAGACCATTCATAATCAAAACAACAAAAAATAACATAAGGCATAGAACAAAAACAACATACACACACTGTCTGTATATAAAACCCCAAAACCAATTTAAATAATTAAAAACAATTTTAAAACCCGTTTAAAACCCCAATGTAAAATTTAAAAAGCCATCCAGGAAAGTTAGTACTAGATGTTAAATACAGTTACGATTATAATTATAATTATAATTAGGCCAGACCAGCTACTCGAAACAGGTGGGTCTTGAGTTTCTTGCGGAAGGAGCGGAGATCAGAGGTGGTTCTAATATCGGGGGGGAGGTCGTTCCAGAGGGTTGGGCCCATCACAGAGAAGGCCCTACTCCTAGGCACCGCCCGCCCGCACTGTTTAGCGGAAGGTACCCGGAGGAGGCCCTCTCTGTGAGAGCAGATTGGTCGCAGGGATGTATGGGGTAGAATGCGATCCCGCAAATAACTAGGTCCCGAGCCATGGAGCGCTTTGAAGATGACGATCAACACCTTGAAACGCACCCAAAAGGCCACAGGTAGCCAGTGCAGCTCGCGCAGGAAAGGTGTTACATGGGAGTACCTAGTACTCCCCATAATAACCCGCGCGGCTGCATTCTGGACCAGCTGGAGCCTTCGGGTGCATCTCAAGGGGAGCCCCATGTAGAGAGCGTTACAGTAATCAAGGCGAGAAGTCACTAGGGCATGGGTGACTGTGCAAAGGGCGTCCCGCTCCAGTAAGGGACGCAATTGGTGCACCAGGCGAACCTGGTGGAACACCCCCCCTAGCCACGGCCGTCACATGATCATCTACCGACAGCCGGGAATCCAAAGCAAACATGGAGGATGCCCAAATTGCGTACCCTATCCACTGGGGGCAGTTGTTCCCCCCCAATGGCCAGAGATGGAACACATTGGCTAAAGCGGGGCACCGGTAGCCACAGCCACTCCGTCTTGGAAGGGTTGAGTTTGAGTCTGTTGTCGCCCATCCAGACCCGCACGGCTTCCAGACACCGGGACATCACCTCGACGGCTTCGTTGGGGTGGTTTGGGGTAGAAATGTACAACTGAGTGTCATCTGCATACAGATGGCACTCAACCCCGAATCCTTGAATGATCTCGCCCAGCGGTTTCATGTATGTGTTGAACAGGAGAGGGGAGAGGACCGACCCCTGTGGCACTCCACACGTGAGCGGCCTCAGGGTCCACCTCTGCTCTCCCGCCAACACACATTGCGTCCGACCGGAGAGGAAGGAGGAGAACCACTGCAAAACGGTGCCCCTCACCCCCATCCCTTCCAGACGACGCAATAGGATACCATGGTCGATGGTATCGAAAGCCGCTGAGAGGTCTAACAGGACTAAGATGGAGGAACAGCCCCCATCTTTCGCCCTCCAGAGATCATCCACCAACGTGACCAAAGCCGTCTCTGTGCTGTGACCGGGTCGGAAACCGGACTGGCGCGGGTCTAGATAAGTAATTTCCTCCAGGTGTCGAGGGAACTGCTGCGCCACCACACTCTCAACAACCTTCGCTAAAAAGGGAAGGTTGGAGACAGGACGATAATTGGCTAACTCAACTGGGTCTAGGGAAGGCCTCTTAAGTAGGGGCCTCACCACCGCCTCTTTCAAGGCGGTTGGCAGGAACCCCTCCTCCAGCGAGGCGTTCACCAGACCCAGGAGCCAGTCACGTGTAACCTCCCAAGTTGCCAGTACAAGCCAGGAGGGGCACGGGTCCAATAAACATGTGGTGGCCCGCAGTTGCCCGCGTAGCCTGTCCATATCCTCGGCGGCAACAGAGTCAAACTCCTCCCAGATAGGTACCTCAAGACTCGCCTCCGGTGTCTCCTCACAATCACTGAAGGGGACCCATTCGCTCCGGATCTGAGCGATTTTGTCCTGCAGATATTCCCCAAATTCCTCTGCCTTCCCCTGTAAAGGGGCTTCCCGCGACTTCTGTGAAAGGAGGGAGCGGGTCACCCGGAACAGGGCGGTAGGGCGGTTTTCTGCAGACGCAATAAAGGTGGCATAATATCGACGTTTAGCCACCCTTAGTGCCACAAGGTAGATCCGTAAATGGGCTCTTACCTGTGTTCGGTCAGATTCGGCACGAGAGGATCTCCATCTGCTCTCTAGGCGTCTCTTGTGGCGCTTCATCACCCTCAGCTCCTCGGAAAACCAAGGGGCCAGGGTGGTTCGCTGCCACTGGAGAGGCCGCAAGGGCACCACCCGGTCCAAGGCCCCGGCCGCCGCACTGTTCCATGCGGCCACCAGGTCCTCCATCCGGGAGCGGGTCAGGGCAACAGGAGGTGGCCCAAGCTCCGTCTGGAACCTATTTGGTTCCATCAGTCGCCTGGGGCGGAACCATCTAAGATCTTCTGGTTCCGCCTCCCCGCGATGGGGAGTGGCGTCAGGGAAGTCCAGCCGGAGAAGCGAGTGATCTGACCATGACAGGGGAGTGATCACCTGATCCCCTATTCCCAGATCACTCTTCCACCGACCAGAGATAAAAACAAGGTCCAGCATGTGTCCTCCCTCGTGTGTGGGGCCCTGAATTATTTGGGTCAGGTCCTTGTATGTAGTTGCCACTGTCGATTTAGAGTTTCTATCCCAAAGTTTTTGCCATTTTTCTAATTCCATAGTATACCCTCCCAAAAAATGGCCCAGGTTATCATTGTTTCTTTCACTTGCTCATCTTCCATTTTAAGGCTTCATAAATAGCTATATATTTTCTTTATTAACTTTTCACCCAGACCTAATAGTATCTGATCAAGTATTGTTGGCTCTTTATAGAAACCATATCTCTTTACATCTTTTACACATCTTGATTGTATTTGCAAATGTGGCCACCGTACGAGGTTCACCCGGATTGGGGGGGGGCTTCAAAATGTTTAGCAAGGGGTTCTCTGCCCGGTTGCAAGCTGGGCGTAGCCATGGTGGGCGTAGCCTAGGTGGCCTCCTGAACCACAGCAGGGCAGGGGGGTGTTTTTGCCCTCGGTGGGCTACAGAGCAGTGGTGAAATTCAAAATTTTTTATTTCCAGTTCTGTGGGCTTGGCTTGGTGGGTGTGGTGTTGCTTGGTGGGCGTGGCAGGGGAAGGATACTGCAAATTCTCCATTCCCACCCTACTTTGGGGCCAGCCAGAGGTGGCATTTGCCGGTTCATCGAACTACCGTATTTTTCAGAGTATGAGACGCACCAAGATTTTGAAGAGGCAAATTTTAAGAAAAGGTTTTGCACACTGCAGACCTTCCAAAAACTGCTTGGGGGTTTGTTTGTTTTTTTGCGAAAATGGGCCCACGTTTTTCGCTCATTTCTGCCCTCTGCAGCCCCCAGGAGCTCATTGGAAGCCTCCTGAAGGCTATGCACTGCCATTTTGGTGAAGGGGGAGGGGTTTCAGGAGGCCAAAAATGCTGTATTCAGTGTATAAGATGCAGTTTTTCACCCTGTTTTTTGAGGGGAAAGGGTGCGTTTTATACTCTGAAAAATATGGTACTCAAAATTCTCACTATGGTTCTCCAGAACCTGCTAGATTTCACCCCTGCTACACGGGCTTTTTCTGAGCCTCCAGAAGGGTGAAAACGGCCTCCCCGGGCCCCCTTCCGGCCTTCCTGAACTTCTGGTAGACCCGTTTTTTGCCCTCCCGGAGCCTCCGTGCATGCCCTGCACTTACCTGCACCCAAAATGGGCCGTGTGGGGACTCCTGGGAGGGGAGGGGAGGGGAGGGTGGGGCCAGCCAGGAGTGGGATTTGGGGGTTCTCCAAACTGCACAGAATCTTAGCTAGAGGTTCTTCTGAACCCCTGCAAACCCCCAGAAGCCCACCCCTGATTCGGCAATTCCTGTTTAGTTTTAAGTTCCCATTTTTCATTTAAAATATCTTTATATGTTACAATTTTTCCCAAGCTTATCACCATCGGATGTATCAGTGCTTCCATTGTTGAAAGCCAGGCTGGTATTTTCATATAATGTTTGGCTTTAACCTTTTCCCACACTAGGAGTAAAGTATTCCTTACATCATGTCTTTGAAAGTATCTATAGATACTCACGGCTGGCATCCTGATGTCTGAAACCTCAATTCTATCCCCAACCCACCTACGGCCAATAATTCGTTGGGAGCTGAGAAGCGATAATAGTTGCGAGAGCAAAATCATCCTTTGAAGCTTGAGAGTGGCCTTTGGCAGAGCTGCCACCTCGGGAGCAGAGGCTCAATTAGAGAGACTTTCTCATCTCTGATGAAAAAGGAAACAATAAGAAATCGTGTCTTTTGTTGACTTTCATCATGTCTTCGGTGTAACAAGGAGCATTTCTGTTCTTGCGCACCAGATCATCAATCATGGTCATCAGTTCGGCCACCTGAGCCTCTCGTTCTGCCCCTTTGGTCTCGTTGTTGAAAGCCAATATTCGGTTCCCACATTCAGCAACATATTTCCTCAGTTTTTTATCTCTGGAAGATATAAAATTTTCTAGAGATCGACCTTCCAGGCCCTCTTTACAGGTGAACAAGAGGATTGTGTAATCATTGGCTTTAGGGCCAAAAACCTCTTTGATCAGCTGAGCCACGTAGATCTCCTGGGAGCAACGCAAAGGATGAGTCACCTGCAGAATGACGTGGGGACCCGGGGAGCAAAACCTCACACTCTTGCTCACTTCTGCAGCAGTATCCTTGTCTGGACGATGGGTATGGAAAAAGCCAGGAGTATCAACAACCACAACCTTCCTGCCCTTCAGCTGCGTCTCCTCCTTCTGGCATGCTTCTGTTACTGACCGAGATGACAGCCGAAACTCAAAGACTTTGCTTCCCAGAATTGTGTTTCCTGTCGCACTTATCCCATTTCCGCTTCTGCCCACCAGGACGATCCTCCGTTCAGGCCCTGCAACCCAAAGGGGAGAGGAGAGAAGAAGGGGACTGGTCAGCAGTGTATGGCCATCATAGCTTCTCCCTCCACCCAGGACAGTAACTTCCACCCCCTCCACCCACCTACCCCCAGGGTTCAAGTCTTTACCTTGAATGCTTCCAGGCATCTCCAGACCAGTCGCACAGCACAAAATCCGAGATTTCTGCATGAAAAGGAAAACCAAATCAGCCAAAGGAGAGGCCGCCTTGCAGGGAGGTTGACAAGAACTCCCTTCCCTCAGAAGATACAGGGAGGAAATGTGTTGCGTTTGTAAAAGAGAGTAACATATGTAACGCTCCACCCATTGGTCCAATTTCCAGGCGGGAAATTGGAGGACTGTCAGTGGCTGACCTGCCTAGACAGCTCCCTTTAAAATATGGAGTTATGGAGAAGGAGCTGACGTCGCGATGATACGGACGTGCGATCTTGCTGAGTGGTCCATCTGGACCTAACTGTCCCAAAGAGACGGTGACAGGGAAGAGTACGTCTTGCTGATTTCAGGGATATCGCAAAGTCCCTGATTGATCCAAGAGAATCTCTTTTAGCCGGCGATAGAAGCCCAGCCCCAAGCTGCTGAAATCGGGACAGCTCCACAACTGGGGGAAAGCAGAAAGAGAAAGTGTGTCCATCTGGTGAGGAAATTTTATTTTTACAAAAGAGACTGCCCAAAAAAGATTAAAACTAAATTAAACTTGTAAAGAAAAGAAAAGAAAAGAAGCGGAGAATTTAAGCTATTTTGGACAGTGTGTTATCCTTTTTTAAAATTGTCTTCTATGGATGGAAATTTTGCAAACACTTCCTACTTTTTAAAGTGAAAGTATTGGCTTTTCTTCTACTTTTTTTTAACCTATGGATTAAATCTTTTTTTTTCACAATACTGGCTTGGATGGGGATTTTTTTTCTTTTTATTTTGTTCCATTTAAGAGCCTTGTTTCTTTTAAGCTTGGAATATAAAAAGGGTATAAAAGGAATATAAAGAGAACAGTAACATCAGAGGGAAAAGAAGTTACACTGCCACTTGGAGGTTGGAGGCTGAGTTCTGGAAATATTTTTTTCTCTCTTTTCTTTGATCATTTTGACCTTGCACTTCAAAGGTTTTAGCTTGCAAAGAGATAAGATGGGTTGTTTATGCAGGTGCCCTTTGGATATCTCCAAAGCACGGACAGCCAAATCCTCTGATAAATCCACAGCAACCATCAGGAAATCAAGTAGTGTGCATTTGGCATGCAGAGCGGCTGCTGGGCAACAAGAGAATACAGGATCCGAAGAAACCACCAATGGGGAAGATGAAATTCATCACATAAATTCCGAAAGGAAGGTAGGACATTTGGAAGTGGGGAATAAACAATTCTGGTGTGCCGGGTATGAGGGAAACCATTCCAGATCGGCGTGTAAGTTTAAAGATGCCACATGCCAGTGATGCCAATGGAAGGGACACATAGCAGAGGCTTGCCAAGCAATACAGCCATGTTCCTTCCACCAGAGATATCCAGTTCCCACAACATGGCTGTTTGCCACACAACCAGGGTTCCGAAAGGCACCGAGACGGAGGGATCAGTGAAGAGAGAGCTACTACCCAGAAACAAGGGAGAGCCACCCAACAACCATGGGGAAATCTGATGATTGCACTGCAGAGAAATTCCATGTTACGATCCACATTAAGGGATCCCCATGTAACATGGAAGTGGACACTGGATCAGTTTTCGCCATCATGTCCTGGCAGAAAATTAAGGAACTAACCCCACAAATGGAGAAGAAACACCTAAAGCCACAGTGAATATTAAATGACTACCAAGAGAAAGGGATTCCCATTCTTGGAAGAGCATCAGTCCAAGTAAAATTTAAAGAGTTCAGTGGACCATTGCAGCTGACATTGTGGATAGCAACCGACCCAGCCTGTTGTGGGTAGAATGGTTCAGACCCCTGGGGTTGGGAATGGCCGGCATCCATGCTGTACAAGGAGGCGACTTTGAGAAGCTGCTAACCGAATTTGGGGATGTCTTTGATGGGAGTCTAGGCAAGTGTAAGGGAACCCATATCTCTTTCAATCTAGACCCCAAAGTTACCCCTGTCAGAATAAAGCTATGAAGGGTTCCTTTTGCTCTCCGGCCCAAAATAGATGAACAATTAGACAAAATAATTGCCCAAGGGGTTTTGGAGCGGTTGATTACGCTCAGTGGGAGACATGGATCGTCATGCCGATCAAGCCAGATGGCTCAATCCGCATCTGTGTGGACTATAAATGCGCAATAACTAAGGCATTGCAACACAGTGCTCATCCTGTGCCTGTTGTGCAGCATTTGTTGAATTGTTTTGGAAAAAGACAAAACTTTTGTCAAAATTGACCTAGCCCAGGCATATCAACAATTGCCTGTGGATGATGCCACTGCAGGAGCACAGACCATTGTAACCCATAGAGAAGCATTTAAATGCTGCCGATTGCAATTCAGGGTGAACGTGGCGCCTTGACTGTTCCAAAGCATAATAGAACGCCTCCTCCTCGGCATTCCCGGGGTGGTGCCATTCTTTGACAATGTTCTCATGTCCACAAACAACAAAGAACAATTAATTCATCGGTTAAGGATAGTTCTAAGTCAGTTTCAAGAAGTCGGATTTAACGTTTAAAAAAGAAAAATGCCAGAGTGTCCCACAAGTCGAATTTTTAGGACATTTAATTGATGTGTCGGGCATTCACCCTACCAATAGCAAACTCAAAGCTATTAAGGAAGCCCCTACCCCAAAGAATCAAACAGACTTCCAGGCATTCCTAGGCCTTTTAAACTTTTACAGCATTTCCTGCCACAGAAGGTGACCGTTGCCGAACCACTACATAGATTACTCGATAAAAAAGCAAACTGGACCTGGGGACACAAAGAAGCA
>JAKRSK010008575.1:0-128410 GCA_029891615.1 Natrix natrix natrix | reverse complement strand
TCTGCTTAATGAACAGGAGATACGGAAGCTGTTTTGAGCAGAAGCGTTCCCATCTGCTGATGGGCAGGACAAAAAACATGCAAAATCAGGTTTCATGGATTGTGTGAACCAACCTCGGGAAGATTTGTGGTAGGGAGGAGTTGACCGCAAATGACCAAATCACAGCCTTCCGTGGTCAGGAAAGAGACTATCCTTGAAGATTAGACTCCCTGTCAGTCTCTGCTTCCCTAACTTGCTTTCGGCTGCCATGGCAATGGGGGAGGCATGGGAATACAGGAGTGATAGTCAAAAAGGGAGCTTTGTTCTCACCATCTTCTGCGCATGCTGATAGCTGATGTTTGGACCTGGTCAAGGCTAACCGTCCTGCATACCAACCTGATGATGCTTCTTGGAGATGCACGACACATGACACCCAAAGGTAATAGAAGAGAAGAGAGAAGAGAAGAGAAAAGAGAGAAGAGAATAGAAGGGAAGAGAGAATAGAGAATAGAATAGAATAAAATAGAATAGAATGAGAGTTGGAAGGGACCTTGGAGGTCTTCTAGTCCAACCCTCTGCTTAGGCAGGAAACAAGTTTGAAATGATAGCAGCGAAAGCAAGGCAAGATCTGATTTAAAACGTGCGAAAGTCACAGACTGAAAGTCAACCCGATTCCCTCTCCCCCAGGGTCTAGTACTGAGAGTCCAATCAATGTCCAGTATCATGTTATGGGAAGGCTCCTCTGCAGGTTTTTCTCCCATCTGGAGTCTCAGGACGGTTGGCCTTGACGGACTGTGAGCAACTCCACTCAGTAGCGCCATGAGTTCATGAGTCAAAACCTCCCTTTCAGTTCTCATGGGACTCCACCAGCTCACTTCCCCCTCCCAAATATCCGACCCCCCCCCCATTACTATGGCAATCAATAAGCAAACCTGCTGAAGAAACTCATGCCGGAGATCCGGCTGACAAAACAGTTTTAAGTTGAGGACTACCTGTGACAGAATTTTCCAAGGCTGCCTCATTTTCTCTTCCTCCTTCTCCTACACCACGGAGGAGCCAGTCACTTACAATAATTCGTTTAGCGACCGTTCAAAGTGACAACAGCTCTGAAAACCGATGATCATTTTTCACAGTTACGACTGTTGCGATATCCTCGTAGGTCACATGATCAAAATTCGGTGTGGTTGGCAACTGGCATGTACATATGATGGTTACAGTGTCCCCCGATCTGCTTTTGTGACCTTTGTTAAGTGAATCCAGATTCACTTAACAACCGTGTTCCTAATTTAATAATTGCAGTGATTCACTTAACAACGGTGGCAAAAAAGGTTGTAAAATGGGGCAAAAACTCACTTAACAATGGTCTTGGTTAAGCAATAGAAATATTGAGAGTCCATTGTTGTCATAAGTCGAGGACTACCTGTATTATGTGACCCCCAACAAAACTCTATAAATTGTCCACAGCACAAGGAACGGTGGAATTGCAAGGGAATGCTTTCACTCTCTGACATTCCCAGAAGTAGCCATGTAATCACAATTTATTTTTGAAGAACCTAAAGATAAAGATTCCCCTCGCACATACGTGCTAGTCGTTCCTGACTCTAGGGGGCGGTGCTCATCTCCGTTTCAAAGCCGGAGAGCCCGAGCTGTCTGAAGATGTCTCTGTGGTCATGTGGCTGGCATGACTAAACACCGAAGGCGCACAGAACGCCGTTCCCTTCCCACCAAAGCTGGTCCCTGTTTTTCTACTTGCATTTTTTAATGTGCTTTCGAACTGCTAGGTTGGCAGAAGCTGGGACAAGGAATGGGAGCTCCCTCCGTTATGCAGCACTAGGGATTTGAACCTGCCAACCTTTCTGATCGACAAGCCCAGTGTCTTAGCCACTGAGCCACCTTTGAAGAACCTAGAGGGCCACATTTGGGGAAAATCTAGGAAATGATCTCAGGAATAATAGGATTTCTTTCTTAGTTCAACATTTCGGTCCCTTCTCGGATTCTGGGCTGAAAAAAACCCCAGTATATGGAGTATACCAAGGGCCTCCATCCAAACCACCAGGATGGAGGAGGAAGAGCTGGTGAGCCTCTTGATGTCTCAATCCTCTTCTGCAGGACTGAGAGAATAACAGAGTTGGAAGGCACCTTGGAGGTTATCTAGTCCAACCCCTGCTCAAGTAGTGAAGGGGGACCCTATGGCACGCAGAGCCCTCTGTGGGCACATGCACCAGCTGCTCTTCTGGTTTCTGGCGTGGCAGCTGGTCTTCGCGGGCACCGGAGCACTAGAAAATGTCCTGAAAAATGCCCCCCAAATAGGCAGTTTTGGGCCAGTTTGTGGCTGGTTTTGGGCTGGAAAACGGCCCGAAAAATGCCCCCAAAACAGGCTGGCATACGCCGGCCAGCTGGTCTTTGGATTTTACATGCACATGCGTTCCGGTTTGTACACCTGGTGCCAAAAATGTTTGCCATCATTGCCCTATACCAGGGGTGTCCAAACTTGGGAACTTTAAGACTTGTGGACTTCAACTCCCAGAATTCCCCAGCCAGCCATGCTGGCTGGGGAATTCTGGGAGTTGAAGTCCACAAGTCTTAAAGTTCCCAAGTTTGGACACCCCTGCCCTATACCATTTCAGACAAACGGCTGTCTGGGCTCTTCTTAATAACTTCCAGTGATGGAGCATCCACAACTTCTGGTGGCAAGCAGTTCCACTGGTTAATTGTCCTCACTGTTAGGAAATTTCTCCTTAATTCCAGATTGCTTCTCTCCTGGATTAGTTTCCATCCGTTGCTTCTTGTCCTGCCTTCAGATGCTTTGGAGAATAGGCAAAGTCTACTCAAACTGAGCTCATGGAGAACATAGAAATAGAGCTGGAAGGGACCTTGGAGGTCTTCTAGTCCAGCCCCCTGCTCAAGCCGGAGACCCTCAACCATTCCAGACAAGTGGTTTGTCCAATCTCTTCTTAAAAACGTCCACCTACAACCTCTGACGGCAACTTTTGTTCCACTCGTTAATTGTCTTGTTAGGAAGCTGACCCCTTCTTCTGCTTTGGGGCACCCCCCCCCCCCCAAATATCGGAAGATTGCTATCCTATCATCCATAATTCTTGGAAATAAGGAGACTGGCCCTGCCGGGAAACACTCGATGGCAACATTTCCTCTTTGCATTCTGTCCAGGAATCCAGAATATCTGGGAGACACACACCAGGCGCAGGAGGACAAGGCTAGACATCCCAAACTTCCGATCGTTTCGTGCTTATTTTCTTTCCCCCCTCCACCCTCCTGGGAAAAACGTACCCTCCGGAGTGAACTCCGAGCAAAACCAGGCAAAACACTTGTTTTTCAATTAGAAATTTATTTATTTTTAATTACATTATGTAAGAATATTGCAGTCTATTTTACAAGTTGAAGGAAACGGGGGCGGTGGAAGAAAATGAGACTGGACCGGTTAAACGGAGAGGAGAGTTGGAATTTAAAAAATGGAGAGAGAGAAAAAAAGAAAGAAAGAGAGAAAGAGAGAGAGAGAGAGAGAGAGAAAAGGGGGGAGCTGAACAAGTGAAACTTAAAAGGAATAAAGGGACCATGAAGAAACCGAGTGGACAGGCAGCCTGCCGAGAAGGCGACTAAGTAGGGAGGCATAGAAAGATCTAGAAAAAACAACAACATCACCCCTCTAAGTCCCATTTACAATCTTGATCCTTCTCGCCAGCTGGGTGCCCCCCAAAAACCAGTCCTTCTCTCCCCCCACCCCTCCACCTTTCCAAATATCCAAGCAGAGGCTCTCAAGGTGTTGCAGGCTGGCCTTGTCCCGGGCAGGAGGGCAAGAGAAGGATGGGTGGAGGGGATGAATCTCGCCAGGCCCCTTACCTCCTAAAAAACAGTCTTCCGTCACTGGGGAGGAATTGGGGATTCGGCCCCGGGAATCGGGTGAGGGGAGGAACTAAAGCAGGCCCAAGCCCTGCCCCGGCTTTCTCTCAAACGTAGAACAGTCTTACTCTGGAAGTGCTGACGAGGAGGTCGTCGTCGTAAAACTTGGTTTCTATTATCACGTTCCCGCTGCAGAGGGAGAAAAGGAAGCGGGAGAAAAACACGTGAAATGGCAAAAGAGAGACAATTGAAGGCTTTAAAAACTGGGCAGTGTGCCCGAGACTGGGGCTCAGAATGTGCTAAGCCCGTGATACAAATAGAATAAGAAAGTTGGAAGGGACCTTGGAGGTCTTCTAGTCCAACCCCCTGCCTAGGCAGGAAACCCTATACCGTTCCAGACAAATGGCTATCCAACATCTTCTTAAAGACTTCCAGTGTTGGGGCATTCACAACTTCTGGAGGCAATTTCTGTTCCACTGATTAATTGTTCTCACTGTCAGGAAGTTTCTCCTCAGTTCTAAGTTGCTTCTCTCCTTGATTAGTTTCCACCCATTGCTTCTTGTTCTACCCTCAGGTGCCTTGGAGAACAGTTTGACTCCCTCTTCTTTGTGGCAATCCCTGAGTTATTGGAAGACTGCCATCATGTCTCCCCTGGTCCTTCTTTCTCTTAAGCTAAACATACCTAGTTCCTGCAACCGTTCTTCATATGCTTTAGCCTCCAGTCCCCTAATCCTCTTTGTTGCTCTTCTCTGCACTCTTTCTAGAGTCTCCACATCTTTTTTACATCGTGGCGACCAAAACTGAATGCCGTATTCCAAGTGTGGCCTTACCAAAGCATTATAAAGTGGTATTAACCCTTCACGTGATCTTGATTCTATCCCTCTGTTGATGCAGCCTAGAACTGTGTTGGCTTTTTTGGTAGCTGCTGCCCACGGCTGGCTCATATTTAAATGGTTGCCCACTAGGACTCCAAGATCCCTTTCACAGTTACTACTATTGAGCAAGGTATCACCTACAGTATACTGTACCTGTGCATTCCGTTTTTGTTGCCTAACTGTAGAACCTGACTCTTTTCACCGAGTGCCAAAAAGGGAGCACTTTGCGTGCATGTGTGCTTGTCTGGCCGCGAACAGGAAGAGGAGCGAAAATGTACTTCTGGGTTTTGACGCATGCTTGTGCATCGGCCAGCAAGTCTTCTGGTTATTGCTGCGCATGTGCGTGAGCCGGTCAGTTTCCGGCAGTGCCACATGCACAAAGGCCAGCTGATCGTCACAGGCACAGGAGCACCAGAAACCCAGAAGAACGGGTGACACCATGTGTGCCAAGCGACATGGCTCCACATGCCACTTCAGCACACATGCCATAGGTTCGCCATCACAGTGCTAAGGGATTTCCTGTTATTTATTTGATTTTTATCTTGCCTTCATTACTTTATAGATAACTCCAGGTGGCAAATACTCCTCCTTTCATCTTATTTTCACCGTCACCACAACCCTGTGAGGTGCATTGGACTGAGAAAAAATGACTGGCCCAAAGTCACCCAGTTGGCTTTCATGCCTAAGGCGGGACTAGAACCCAAAGCCATCTGGTGATTGGTCCAAAGTCACCCAGTTGGCTTTCATGCCTAAGGCGGGACTAGAACCCAAAGCCATCTGGTGATTGGTCCAAAGTCACCCAGTTGGCTTTCATGCCTAAGGCGGGACTAGAACTCACAGCCACCTGGTGATTGGTCCAAAGTCACCCAGTTGGCTTTCATGCCTAAGGCGGGACTAGAACCCAAAGCCATCTGGTGATTGGTCCAAAGTCACCCAGTTGGCTTTCATGCCTAAGGCGGGACTAGAACTCACAGACACCTGTGTTTCTAGGCCAGCACCTTAACCACTACACCAAACTGCTAACTAGTGAATTATTTCAGTTGCTGTCTATATTTATTTTGGGTATTTTTATTGTTTCAGATGGTTTTATTTATTTATTAATGGTTTTTATAGCTTTAGCACTGAGTCATTGGTTGAGATGGGTGGCTATAGAAGTGAAGGACTGAATGAACAGCCGAAATGACTTGCTGGAGCCTGGGATTGTGGGAGCCATCCAGCCAGGCTCCAAATGATAAAGAATTGATCATTTCAAGACCGAAGGAGCCAACCTCAAAGATTCAAAGCTAAAAGCTTGAGGCTGTTATTTTTATTTCTCTCCCTCCGGCTGGCTCCATTGATCCTCTCCTCTCCCCTTCTCTCCCTCAGGCTGGCCCCACAGAAGCCTCTCCTATGTTATCCCCTTCTCTCCCTTTCAGGTGGGGAGGAGAAGTAGAATGTCTAAATTCTCAGCCCGCAGGCCGGATGAGTCACATGCTGGCCATGCCCACACCCATGTGGCAGTTGGAACAGAGTTCTTTTCAGGTGGGGAGAGGGAGTGGAACGTCTAACTTCTTAGCATCAGAGCGTGTTAATAATAATATAAGAAATACTAAGGATCTGATGGTCATTTTGAAAAACCCTTTCTTAGCGAGCACCTAGAAGTCAAGAGGAACATAAGCGCTAAATTTCAAGTTTGTAGGCTTTACGGTTCTGGAGATTTTGTGATGATGCATGAGTGGTATTTCGCTTTTATATATAGAGATAAACTCCATAAAAAAAAATTAAACCCCCAAAAAAGAAATCAGGTGAAGCTCACCTGTGAATTCAAGCTGGGACATTTCGCAACTCCCTCCTCCCCCTACCAAAATAATAATAAAAATAATAATCTGAAAATTCATGTCTGCTCTGCAAACTCCACCCCTGATTGGAGCCTTCAGCTAAAGAACAGACTACTTCAACATCTGAATTGGGATCCACTCTGCCCTCTCCGTATTTTGGGAAGTCACTGACTTTGGCCTGGGGTTGTGGGAATGAGAAATGCAATCACTCACGTGAGAACATTCGCTGGCATCATTTGCGACTCTGGCGCTGCTTCTATCAAAGACTGCCAGGTGTTGGTGGAGTTTGGGATGACAAAGCCAAACTCGAAGAACCACTCTGCAAAAATAAGAAGGCGGTGAGCGCCATAAAGAGCCAAATTGTCCCCTTTTACGCCTGTCGTGCAACTAAGTAGTGGCCCTGAAGCTCGCCATCCCCCTGCACTTAAGTCTCATATATGGTCAGGATATGAAAAGGGCCAGAGAAGTGTTTTTCAACCTTGGTAAGTTTAAGATGTGTGGACTTCAACTCCCCGAATTCCCCAACCAGCACAGTGCATACATTTGTTGTTGTTAGTTGCAAAGTCATGTCCGACTCATCGTGACCCCATGGACCACGTTCCTCCAGGCCTTCCTGTCCTCTACCATCCTCTGGAGTCCATTCAAGCTCACGCCGACTGCTTCGGGGACTCCATCCAGCCATCTCTGCCATCCCCTCCTTCTTCTTTTGCCTCCATCGTTCCCAGCATGAGGGTCTTCTCCAAGGAGTCCTTCCTTCTCCTTAGGTGGCCAAAGTCTTTGAGTCTCCTCTTCAGGATCTGGCCTTCTAAAGAGCAGTCAGGGTGGATCTCCTCTAGGACTGACCTGTTGGATGGCCTTGCAGTCCAAGGGACTCAATGCAGAAGTTTTCTCCAGCACCAGAGTTTAAAGGCCTCCATTCTTTGGCCCTCAGCCTTCCTTATGGTCCAACCTTCACAGCCATCCATTGCAAGTGGGAAAACCATCGCCTTGACTAGACACACTTTTGTTGGCCCAGTGATGTCTCTGCTTTTTAGTTGGCTGTCTATATTTGCCATTGCTTTCCTCCCTTGGCTGGGTATATATGTAAGTATACATACATAAATACATACATATATACCCAGCCTATACCCAAATCTCCCTAGAATAAATTTAGTCTAAATAAAGTGTCAGCAAACACACACACAAACACAGTCACACACCTATTTGCTGACACTTTATTTAAACTAAATTTGTGCTATCAATGACCTCTGTAGATGCCATAATAAATAAGCCTTATTTATTATTGGTGCTGACTTCTGATAGGACCTAAAAATGTTAATTCTTTCTGCTACCTGTCCCCCCCCCCTCTCTCTTTCACTCTCTCTTTCCTTCTCCCTGGTGAAAACCAAGCCCAGATCCCTCTAGGAGAATACAACTGCACCTTCTAGACATTGTCCCTTGAAATAAACTTTCTGTTCCAGGCGGAATTTTTCCATCTGCTCCGTGGAGGAAAAATTCAGCTCCCGAGACACAGCCTTGCATTTCAAAATCTTCTTAGGAACTCGAGCTGGAAAAAAGAGAGAGAGCGAGAGAGAGAGAGAGAGAAAGAAGATAGTTGGTTGTTGGTAGAAAGTAATATTCCAAATAATAAGACAAGGCCTGCTGTGGCCAAAGGCATAAGAATGTCAGCATAAGCCAGGAGGCGCTTCCGAAAAAATTGTAAAAGAAAATGCAAGCAGTTGTGCCGAGCAGGCCTGCCGTATGATGCAATTGCTCGCCCGTTCTCCTATGCAACTAGGAAAACCCACAGCGTGTAGTATGGTCCCCCGTTGGATCCAGATTAAAGATGCTAAAATAATTACGGTAGAGAGGCACGGCGACCGTTCCCTGTGCCTTTTCCAAAAGGGTTTGTTTGTGCGTGGGGAAGAACGACACGGCTTGGAGACTTTTCATGAAGTCTTTCATTCGTTAGAAGAGAGGCGCCAAACGCAAAGTCATTTCCAACAAGGGCCTTGTCAGCTGTGGGAAGCAGCAGGAAGGGACCCTTCCCCAATTGGGCCGGCATAATGCAAGGAGTGGGTCAAAAGGAGTCAACATGGCAGTTGCAGTTGTAACCTCGAGGACTTGATGCCTTTAATGCAGTGTTTCTCAACCTTGTCAACTTGAAGATGTCTGGACTTCAACTCCCAGAATTCCCAGGCCAGCGAATGCTGGCTGGGGAATTCTGGGAGTTGAAGTCCAGACATCTTCAAGTTGACAAGGTTGAGAAACACTGCTTTAATGGCTATCATGATAGATACCTAACCGCCGGCTGGACAATGAGGCTTAAAATATTTCATCGGGGTGGCAAAATATATTAAGCCCAACTATCATGCCGGGCTTTTCAGCTGAAAAACTGACAGGTTAGAGACCCGAGCACTGTGAGATGGGGCCAGTGTTGTGGCCTGCCAGTGGCCAGCAGAGCTGGCAGCAGATTTAAACAGTGAGGAGGGTTGGGGAGGAAGATGGGCCAGTCCTGGAGTCTGGGGAAGGCTCTGAGGAGGGCTCTGTGTCGGAGGCAGAGAGGGGGCCAGGGCCGTCTGACAATTATCAGCTGCCTTCAGAGTCAGACATCAGTGGGACAGAAGAACAGCTGGAGCCTGTTCCCAGTGTGCGCATGCGCAGAGTTGCCAGATGAAGGAAGCAGCTAAAGAACAGGGGAGACTTGGGAGTAAGGCCACAGGTGGACGATGAATGGCCCCTCCCAGGGGAAACAAAAGAGGAGCAAAAGGGGAGTGGAGTTTGCAGGAGAACATTAGTTCGCTTCATTGGTTCCTGACTCTCCGAGGCTCCTTGCCAAGTTTTGCAGAGATCGGCCTGGCAGCTCTCCAAGCCAGATGAGGTCTGTGACTGTAAATCCTTCCCGGAAAGACTTTGCTGGATGAGAATGAGCAGAATTTACATGGAATTAATAAAAAGGTTTTTTGTCGGGACCAGGCGTTTGCTTCATGCTTTCGGGAAGCCTCAGTCAAAACAGTGAGCTCCGGTTCCTTGCTGCAGCTCCTGCCCACCTGGCAGTTTGAAAGCATGCAAACGCAAGTAGATAAATAGGTACCACTTCAGTAACAATGTTCGGCATACAGTCATGCTGGCCACACAACCACAGAAATGAGTGAACAATGCTGGCTCTCTTGGCCAGGAAATGGAAAGATGAGGCCACCACCTAGAGACAGACATGAATGAACAGGGAAACATACAGTTTTACCTTTACCCAGTGGGCAGTTGGGGATGTTAATTAGAAATACGTAGCCAGGCCTTTGAAGTGGCACATTTAAGGGTGACACCCTGAGTGGAAGTCTCACCCTTGACGGGAAAAGGAAGGAAGCAACGGTAGGAAAGTCCGTTTTTCATTCAAAAGTTCGGAAAGGATCTGAACTAAAAAGGGATTTGTGTCTTTCGATGCACCCCTCCCTCTCAAAGGACACCTGGATGGTCTTGTTGAGTTATCTTCATGGATAAACAAGCTGCCTCCGCTTTAATTCTTTCAGCCTTTTAATCAGGCTGTGGTTCTTGTAAATTATTCAGCAGGATAGTAAAATTATTCCCCCCCCCCCCAGGAGAAAATGATCTGTATAATAAAGACTTTAAGATCTGGATCCTAACGGCAGATATATATATTTGGGGGGGGGGGGGGAGCCAACAGCCAGATTAACTGATGCTGATGTTATCCATTCAATCATATCCAACTCTTCACTCTCGTTATAATCTTCCTTCCTTCCTTCTCTTCTTTTCCCTTCCCTCTTCCTTCTGTCTTCTTCCTTCCCCTCTTTTTTCCTTCCTTGCTCTCTTCCCATCAACACTCCTGCTGGCTGACAAGGAGTCCACTTCCCAGGCTGTTTTTGTGCCTGCTCGGCCAACAATCTTAGTAGCTGAGAAATTCCATGTACTCAGCTTGCAACAGTTCATTTAGTGAGTCCATTCAAAGTTACATCACTGAAAAAGGTGACTCGTGACCAGTTTTTCACACTTACAACCTTACAATCGCAGCATCCTCAGGGTCAGGTGATCAAAATTCAGATGCTTGGCGACTGACTCATATTTATGATGGTGGCAGGGGTCACACGGTCCCCTTTTGCGACATTCTGACAAGCAAAGTCAAATGGGGAAGCCAGTTTCCCCTAACCACCGGGTTACTCATTTAACAACTGTAGTGATTCGCTTAACAACTGGAGTAGAAAGGTCGTAAAATGAGGAGGGGGGAAACTCACTTAACATATGTTTCATACAGCAAGAGAAATTTTGGGCCCAATTGTGGTCGTAAGCTGAGGACTACCTGTATGTCCTCCTTCGTTGCAATGTGAGGCTACTAAACTGACAGCTAATAACTAGGTTATTTCGCTCCTTAGATGGGTTAAATGCAGCTCCCGCCACAGTTGCTATTTGGAACCCTGACACTCCGGGAGTTGAAGCCCTTATTCCTTGAGGTTGAGATACCCTGCCCCAGAAACTCCACGCGGCCCCATGTTACCTTCATGCTCCACTCCGGGGACGGAGAGATCTTCTGTTCCTTGCCAGAGGATTTTCCCGGTTTCTGCATCTCGGAGATTCATCCAATTTCTGTTTGCGCAAGAATTAAGGAGGAAAACATGAAAAGGAAACGCGTTCCCGAGCGGTAGCCTCAGTGTCAAAGTCTCCCAGCACTTGGAAAGGTGGACCATGTCCGAGAGACACGAGGCAAGATGGCTTCCATCGGGCGATGGGTTGGGGAAGCTACGGAACTGGGGGGGGAAACCTATAAAAACCTGCCTGCAATATTAAACGAAGCCAGCCCAGCTCTCCAGTGCGAGCAGAAACAGGTTCTTGGAGGTCCAAAGGATAAATCTGGAAATGGGCAAAATTCTGCATTCAATCCCCTTCCCCCCACCCCACCTAAATGCTCTCAGCGCTTGTATGCAATGTAATTTCATTTTAATGTAGGCCAATTACCCTACATTCAAAGTGACAATATTCTATTCTATTCTATTCCATTCATTATTCTATTCTGTTCTGTTCTATTCTATTCTACTCTATTCCTCATTCTATTCTATTTTCTATTCTGTTCCGTTCCGTTCCATATTCTGTTCTGTTCTATTCTATTCTATTCTACTCTCTATTCTATTCCCTTCTATTTCTATTCCATTCCATTCCTTATTCTATTCCGTTCCGTTCCATTCCATTCTACTCTCTTCCTTATTCTATTCTATTCTATTTTCTATTCTGTTCCGTCCCACTCCATATTCTATTCTATTCTATTTAAAATGGGTGAAGGTACTTCCAGTACTTGAGGGGCTGCCACAGAGCAAGGGTGTGTGTGTGTCAACTTATTCTCCAAAGCACCTGAAAGCAAGACAAGAAACAATGGATGGAAGCTTTTAGCGAGAGATCCAACCTAGAATTAAGGAGAAATTTCCTGACAGGGGGAACAATTATTTTATCTATATATGTTCCAGCATAACTCTGGAACGCCTTGCGCAATTTCAACCAAACTTGGTACACGGATGACGTACTCTCTGGAAACAAATACTGTGGGGGTAAGACACCCCTAGCGCTCCCTGGGATGTGTGTTCTGTTAAGATACAGCCTGTTGTGCCTCAAATTGGCTTCTACTGCACTGTCGTAAAATGGCTTCTACTGTACAGCGCAGTGGAATTGCCATGGTAACGGCTTCACAGTCCTCCACAAGGGGGCTCCCTCTGGTAAGGGGAAAATCCAACATTAGAAATTACATTCGGATCTGGACATTTCCCCCTGTAAATAAATACCTGGACAACCCCGGGTTATCAGCTAGTATTATTATAAATTACAGGTAGTCTTTGACTTACAACAGTTCATTTAGTGACTGTTCAAAATTACAACGGCACTGAAAAAAGTGACTTATGGCCGTTTTTCACTTACGACCATTGCAGCACTCCAAGGTCACGTGTTCAAAATGGAGATACTTGGTATTTATGAAGGTTGTAGTGTCCCAGGGTCATTCGATCCCCTTTTGCGACCTCCTGACAAGTCAACGGGGAAGCTGGCTTCACTTAACAACTGTGTCACTGCCTTAACAAACTGCAGTGATTCACTTAACAACCGTGGCAAGCAGAGTCGTAAAATAGGGCAAAACTCACTTAACAACAGCCTCTGCTTTGTGTCGATGGAGATTCTCAGTCTTCCAGGTCAGGGTTGTCCCAAAGGTGCTTTTTCTTCAAGAGGCAGCTGGACTTTCTGTTTTTTTTCCTTCGAAGACGTTTCGCTTCTCATCCAAGAAGCTTCTTCTGCTTGGATAGGATTCCATTCCCCACTATCCAGTCAGAGCTGAAGAAGCTTCTTGGATGAGAAGCGAAACATCTTCGAAGGAAAACCAGAAAGTCCAAATTGCCTCTTGAAAAAAAAAAACTCCACTTAGCAATGAAAATTTTGGGCTCCACTGTGGTCGTAAGTCGAGGACTGCCTGCACCGAGCTGCTCTTCAAGCTGCGGAAGGAAACATTTTGGGGAAGCCTTCTCCGAGCTAATGCCCTCCAGATGCGCTAGAAGGAAGCTCCCATAAACATATGGAAGTCGAACGTGTTTAGATGGTCTCCCGTCGGCTAGGCAGAAGGCAGAAGTGAAGCATTAGAAGACAAAAGGCATTTGAGTGGTTAAGGTGGCTGCAAGCAATTCAGTTTCAGGACGGATTGCAAACGCATTAATTCCGCTTTAATTGCTTATTTCCTTCCATCCTCTGCTGGGAACAAAAGAAGGGAATATGGGATCCTTACATAAAGGCTTCCAAAGATTTTCATCTGGAGGGAGGACAGATGTGTGCAGAGGGCACAACATTCCTTATAAAGGGGAATATTTGGAGCACAGAATTGAAATGGGGGGTCCTGGGTGCTCTCTGAGCTTGTTTCCCTCCCCCCCACACCATGTTTCATTACCTAACTAGGTAACATAGCATAGCTGGCTGGAGAATACTGGGAATTGAAGTCCACAAGTCTTAAAGTTGCTAAGTTTGGGGACCTCTCATCTAAACTGACAGCAAACACCACTCCTTACCAGCACTGATGATGTCACCTAGGTTGGATCATGAAACGTCTGCAACAAAGCAAGCAAGCTTAGAGAACACGAAGGACCCCTCAGTCCAGGGGTGAAATGCTACCGGTTCCGGCTGGTTTGCCCGAACTGGTAGTAAAAAAAATGCTACTGGTTCCTGAGAAAGAAAGAAGAAAGAAAGGAAGAAAAAGAAAGAAGAAAGGAAGAAAAAGAAAGGGAAGAAAGGAGGGAGGGAAAAAGGAGAGGAAGGGAGGGCTATAGACCTGGCACTAGACGCAGCTTCAGAGGAGACTCCAGGGCTGGAAGGGACCTGGAGGTCATCTAGTCCAACCCTGCCCCAGCAGGACATTGTTAAAGTGAGTTTCTGTCTTTTGACACCCCCGTCACATGACCCCCAACAAGCCACGCCCACCGAGCCACGCCCACAAAACCGGTAGTAAAAAAAAAAGATTTCACCACTGCCTTAGTCCTTATAAAGCCTGGGAGGGGAGGGGCAGAACACACCCTTTATTTCTATATTATTTATTTGTGCCTCGTCTTTTATTATTTTTATAAAGAACTTGAAGCGGCGAGTTAGTTGGCATCGTCCACTTTCCTTTTCAGCTTGCCCAGTTGGTGAGAGAGGTGAATTGCACACAAACGTCGGCGGCGGGCATCGGGATCCAAGGTGGTCCAGGGATTCCTAAAATTTTAGACCAGCTTTTCCAAATTTAAAGACAACCGAAGGGGAAAGGCTTAGGCCCTTTAAAGAAGGGTGGATTCTGGGGGCTGGTCCATCCTTGTAAGGTTGAGAACCACTGGGCTACAGTGCAGTTCGACTTCGACTGACAGCCACAATTTGAGTCCAACATGGCTGTTGCTAAGCGAGGCAGTTGTTAAGTGAGCTTTGCCTCATTTAACGACCGTTCTTGCGAGTCACTGTGATTGTTAGGTTAGTAACACGGTTGTTAAGTGAATCTGGCTTCCCCGTGGACTTTGCTTGTCAGAGGATCGCAAAAAGGGACCCTGGGACTGCTGCAACCGTCGTAAATACGAGCCAGTTGCCAGGTGTCTGAATTTTCTTCACGTGATGCTGCAATCGTCCTTAGTGTGAAAAGCTGTGAGAAGTCAATTTTTTTCCAGTGCCCTTATAAACTTCAAATGGTCACTAAATGAATGACTGCCTGTACATTAAACGCTAAGGATAAGGCAAAGGTTCCCCTCGCACATATGTGCTAGTCGTTCCCGACTCTAGGGGGCGGTGCTCATCTCCGTTTCAAAGCCGAAGAGCCAGCGCTCTCCGAAGACGTCTCCGTGGTCGCGTGGCCGGCAGGACTCAACACCAAAAGTGCACGGAACGCTGTTCCCTTCCCACCAAAGGGGGGTCCCTATTTTGCATTTTTTGCGTGCTTTCGAACTGCTAGGTTGGCAGAAGCTGGGACAAGTCACGGGAGCTCCCTCCGTTATGCGCACTAGGGATTCGAACCGCCGACCTTTCTGATCGACAAGCTCAGCGCCTTAGCCACTGAGCCACCCCGTCCCTAATGCGAAGGATGATGGGGCCCAAACTCAAGAATGAAGTTAAAGAAATGTGATTCATTCTTTTTTTTAAATTGTGGTTTTTTTCCCCCTATTTGATTTTGTTTAGGTCTTCCCCCCCTCCTGTTGGCAGGGGTCTCCAAACTTGGCAACTTTAAGCCTTGTGGACTTCAACTCCCAGAATTCCTCAGCCAGCTTGGCTGGCTGAGGAACTTTGGGAGTTGAAGTCCACAAGTCTTAAAGTTGCCAAGTTGGACCCCTGACTAGGATGCTTGCATGACCACTGGAGTCATAATCAGGCAAAGCTAAAGGCCAATGAAGCCCTGGTTACGGATGTCCCGGACCCCCCCCCCCAATAAGAAAACGGGGTTGCAAGGAACCCTCTGTAATGATTCCTGCCCATTTCCAAATGGCAGCTTTCCCCGGAATAAGGGAAGGGAGAGGATTATTTCCGAAAGACGAAATAATCACCACCTCCTCCAAGGGACCTTTGGGCTGAGTGTTTCCTGCCTCCCTCCCTTAAGACCCGGCTGTTTTCCAGGCAGCCTCTTCACCCAGGGACCTGGGGAGCCAACAGGGTCCTTCTCACCCAGCCCAACTCAGAAAAATAACACAAACGTCCTGGCAGAGCTGCCAAAAGAAGGGGGTGTGGTGTGTGTGGAAATCGGGATTTCTCTTCGACTCCTGTTGTAGATATGAAAAGTTGGTTGGCAAATGATGCGTTGGGCCTCCCCAGCCTCAGTTCTCCCGGAGACCCAGTTCTGGCATCGGAAAGTTCACCTTTCCTCCTCTTGTTCCCAGTACCAACTGCAGTACACTCACTTAACAACAAAAATGTTAGGTCTCCATTGTGGTCATAAATCGAGGACTACCTGTCATCGTGTGTTCAAGTGACTTTTGTGATGGTCTTGTTGGGCGCCAGTAGTGTAGCTACAGGTTGTCCTCGACTTACGACCATCATTGTGCCCAATATTTCTGTCGCTAAGTGAGAAATTTGTTAAGTGGGTTGTGCCCCCTTTGCGATCATGTGATCCCCTCTTGCGACCTTCTGAGGGAAGGGGGAAGCCAGATTCACTTAAAGACGGTGTTAGTAACTTAACAGCTTCGACAATTCGCATCGCAACTGGGGCGAGAAAGGTCATAAAACGGGGCAAAACTTAGTTAACAACCGTCTTTGTTTAACCACAGAAATTCTGGGCTCCGTTGTGGTCGTAAGTTGAGGACCGCCTGTAAAAAAAAATCTCCTGCAACAGTTGGATATTTAGAAACGCTTCCTCAGCCCCAGAAGCCCTGGCAGCCTGCTAGGAGCATGCTAATATCATGGCAACGGCACGACATATGTGTCTGCTTGGCCCCCATAGGATCTGTGCTTCCACAACGGGGGGAAAAACACCAAATTGGTGCCGTGGGAGATCAGATTTGCTTCTTTCAGGCTGTGAATTGTTCTGTTTCTTAGCTACCGAGAGCGGGGCAGCTTCCCTTGCTAAACCAGAATCTTGCAAAAACACACAGGGAGTCCTCGACTTACAATGGTTCACTTACTGACCGTTCAAACTTACGACGGCACGGAAAAAAAAAACCCGACGTAAGTCCGTTTTTCACATTGATGACCGCTGCAACATCCCCGGGGTCACAAGATCAACATTCGGATGCTTGGTGTCTGACTCGTACTTATGACGTTTGTGTGTGTGTGTGTGTGTGTGTGTGTGTGTGTGTGTGTCCGTCCGTGTCCCCCCTTCTACGAACTTCCGAAAAGCCAAGTCAACGGGGAAGCCAGAAAACCACTCGTCCAAAATGGTATATAGCAGGGGTGTCCAAACTTGGGAACTTTAAGACTTGTGGACTTCAATTCCCAGAATTCCCCAGCCAGCCATGCTGGCTGGGGAATTCTGGGAGTTGAAGTCCACAAGTCTTAAAGTTCCCAAGTTTGGACACCCCTGGTATATAGGGCAGCGGTGTCAAACTCAAGGCCGGATCTGGCTCGCGCGGTGCTTGTCGTATTTTCTGGACTATAAGACGCATCTTTTTCCCTCAAAAAAGAGGCTGAAAATCTGGGTGCGTCTTATACACTGAATACAGTATTTTTGGCCTCCTGAAACCCCAGCCCCCTTCATCAAAATGGCCGTGCATAGCCTTTAGGAGGCTTTCAGAGTGCTCCTGGGGGGAGGGCAGAAATGAGGGGAAAATGGGGCGTTTTTTGCTCGGTTTTGCCCCCCCCTCCCCAGGAACACTCTACAAGCCTCCTAAAGGCTATCCATGCCCTTTTTTGGACAAAAAATGGACCCGTTTTCACGAAAAACGGACTGATTTTTGCTCGTCCCCCACCCCCAGGAGCACTCTATAAGCCTCCTAAAGGCTATGCATGCCCTTTTTTTGAAAAAAAAAATGGGCTCTCTTTCGCGATAAAACAGGCCGTTTTTGGGAGGTTTGCAGAGTGCAAAAACTTTTTTTTAAAAAATTGCCTCTTCAAACCTTGGTGCATCTTATACTCCTGAAAAATATGGTAAATCTGGCCCGCTTGGAAATATCAAAGGACCGGCCCGGGCCATCACTGCCAGCCAAACCTGCCTGCCGGGGGAGGGGGTGGGATGTGCGGCCCCCGTGTGGCCCATTTTTGGCCTCCCTGGCCTCCAGCAGCACTCTGCCGGCTAGAAACGGGCTATGTCTCCGAACCAGCAGGAAGAAAATGCTTTAAAAAGTACGGGGAAAAGCTTCCCACGATCGCACAGCTCACAGAACCAACGACAATCATCCCAACCAGTAGCATTTCACCCCTGGGTGGACTTCAACTCCCAGAATGTCTTGCTGACTGGGGAATTCTGGGAGTTGAAGTCCACACGTCTTTTTAAAATTGGCTGTTAAATCGGGGATTTCCTGCAGTTCAGATTTCTGGATGATTTCTCAGAAAAGCAGGTCGTGAAAAAAAATATTCCACTTTTTGACGTAGCAAGAATCTCTCTTCTCTTCTGCATTTCCCTGCATAACTTTTTCTTCTTTCCTTCCTTCCTTCTTTCTTCCTCCCTTCCCTCCTTCTTTCCTTCCTTCCCTCCTTTTCGTTCCTTCCTTTTCCTACCTTTTTTCCCTCCTTCCTTTTTCTTCCTTCCTTCCCATCTTCCTTCTTTCCTTCCTTCCTTCCTTCCCTCCTTTCCTTCCTTCCCTCCTTTTCCTTCCTTTTTTCCCTCCTTCCTCTTTTCCTTCCTTCCTTCTTTCCTTCCTTCCTTCCCTCCTTTTCCTTCCTTCCTTTTTCTTCCTTTTTTCCCTCCTTCCTTTTTTCCTTCCTTCCCTTTCCTTCCTTCCTTCCTCCCTTCCCTCCTTCTTTCCTTCCTTCCCTCCTTTTCCTTCCTTCCTTTTCCTTCCTTTTTTCCCTCCTTCCTCTTTTCCTTCCTTCCTCCCTTCCCTCCTTTTCCTTCCTTCTCCTTCCTTCCTTTCCTTCCTTCCTTTTCCTTCCTTCCCTCCTTCCTTCCTCCCTTCCCTCCTTTTCCTTCCTTCCTTTTTCTTTCCTTTTTCCCTCCTTCCTTTTTTCCCTTCCTTCCCTCTTTCCTTCCTTCCTTCATCTCTGGATTTCATCCTTTCCACCCCAACTCTGTGCTTTCTTCCTTATCTGAAAATGCATCTCTGGCCACTCCAGCTGAGTTCCTGCTTTTGCAGACACTCGCCTGGTCTGGCTGGAGCCAGATGACGTCACCGAGACCGTCTGCCAAGACGGCGGTAATTATGGCCGTTTCAGGGGTTTTCCTTCCAATTTTGACATGGAAAGAGAACAGGAGGAGGCTTTGGGCTCTGGCGGTGGAAAGCAAGCAGTTTGATGACCTGGGGAAATTTGGGGGAGTTGAAATCCGCCCATCTTAAAAGTGCTCAGGGTTTGAGAGGCACGGAAATAACGAACGGTCAGTTTGTCGTAAGGGCTGTACCTGACACCGCCTGTTAAGATGCCGGCTGTAGGCGGACCAGCAGAGATATTACAGTCTAAGGAGGTTAAAGTTCTGCTTCTACTCATTGGTGAAAAAATACCATGCGAAAGAGCAGGGATATTGCCAAGAGAAGGACTACAAAACCCACTGAAATGCATCACCGAGCCGTGGTGGCGCAGTGGTTAGAATTGTAGTATTGCAGGCTAATTCTGCTGACTGTCAACAGTTCGATCCTGACTGGCTCAGTGTTCTACCCTTCTGAGGTGGGTCAAATGAGGAGCCA
Organism: Natrix natrix natrix; assembly: GCA_029891615.1. NCBI lineage: Eukaryota > Metazoa > Chordata > Lepidosauria > Squamata > Natricidae > Natrix > Natrix natrix. Next base: position 109,153 of record JAKRSK010008575.1, on the reverse strand, counting down.
GATTGTTGGGGGGCAAGAGGCTGACTCTGTAAACCGCTTAGAGAGGGCTGGAAAACACTGGGAAGCAGTATATAAGTCATAGTGCTATTGCTCTTCCTTCCTCCCTCCCTCTTCTCTTCCTTCCTTACTCCCTTCCTCCTTCCTTCCTTCTTTCCTTCTGTGGTGGAACAGATAAAATGAGGACCCAGATTGTTGGGGGGCAAGAGGCTGACTCTGTAAACTGCTTAAGGGAGGGCTGCAAAGCACTGCAAAGTGGCATATAAGTCTAAGGGCTAGTGACGTCACCCACACCATCTGGCTAAGCCCTTGTTCCAGACAGGAAACTCAAGTTTGCAGATGTTATTCCTCGTTACCCCTGGGACCTTCCAGATGCTTTGCCCTGACTCAAAGCAGATGCAGGAGTCTAAAAAGACGTCGGTCCCCTTCTCATGGTGCCCTTCGAGAAACGTAACAGCGTCTTCTGGAGACGAGAACCAGGTGGCTTTTAAAGCTTATCCTAAATCTCTTCTTCTAATCTCAGTTTAACAGCGACGAGTTAGGGAAAAAAACTATGCAACAGGGCTGCATACTGCAAATGTCAACTCTGCAAAATGGAAGTCTTGCAAGCAGTAAATTTAGTAAGGGGGGCGGGCTGACTTGGAGCCTATTTTATTCTTCGGCAAGGAGAGAAATAAACTTTACCATGGAAGAGGGGTGTCAAACTCAAGGCCCGCAGGGTGCTTAGATCTGGCCATTGGGGACGCCCTGGAAACTGTGACCAACTGCCTCCCCCACTCCTGGCTCTGTTTTCGCTGGCAGAAGGCTAGCAAAACAAACTAAAAATAAAACAAAAGGAGAAATGTTTTCCCCCCTTTTGCATTTGAGCATGCAGGAAGGGACACGAAATGAGAAACGGAAAGAGGAAGGACAAAGAAAAAGAAAAAGGAGGAAAGATGGGAAGAGAGTAAGGAAGGAAAAAGAAGGGAAGATGGGAAGGAAGAAGAAAAGAGAATGAAGAGGGAATAAAAAAGAAGAAAAGGAAGGAAGAGAAAGAAGAATGAAGAGAGAAGGAAAAAGAAGGGAAGGAAGGAGAATAAAGGGGGAAGGAAAAAGAAGAAAAGGAAGAGAAAGAAGAATAAAAGGGAAGGAAAAAGAAGAAAGGGAAGGAAGGAAGGAGAATAAAAGGGAAGGAAAATGAAGAAAAGGAAAGAAGAGAAAGAAGAATGAAGAGGGAAGGAAAAAGAAGAAAGGGAAGGAGAATAAAGGGGGAAGGAAAAAGAGGAAAAGGAAAGAAGGAAGAGAAAGAAGAATGAAGAGGGAAAGAAAAAGAAGAAAAGGAAGGAAGAGAAAGAAAAATGAAGAGGGAAGGAAAAAGAAGAAAAGGAAAGGAAGGAGAATAAAGGGGGAAGGAAAAAGAGGAAAAGGAAGGAAGGAAGAGAAAGAAGAACGAAGAGGAAAGGAAAAAGAAGAAAAGGAAAGGAAGGAGAAAGAAGGAAGAAGGAAGGAAAAAGAGAAAGGGAAGGAAGGAGAATAAAGGGGAAGGAAAAAGAAGAAAAGGAAGGAAGAGAAAGAAGAATAAGAGGGAAGGAAAAAGAAGAAAAGGAAGGAAGGAAGGAAGAAAGAAAAGAAGGAGATTATAAGGAAAGAGAGGGAGGGTCTCAGGGAAGTCCTGCCTTAGTACCTGACCATACCAGGTGCTCCCAATATGAGTGACATTGAGCTGGCCATGCCCCCCACCCCCTCCGGTCAAACACAACCCTAATGTGGCCCTCCATGAAATCGAGTTTGAGACCCCTGCCATGGAATGAAAGAAAAAAAGAGCAACTGGGAAAATCTTCATTCCTAAAGAAAAAGGGAGCTGGGTGGAATCCCGATAAAGAGATAGGGGGAAAAAATTCACTAAAAGAGATACAGGTAGTCCTCAACTTACAACCATTTGTTGAGTGACCATTCAAAATTACAACAGCATCCCCCAAAAGTGCCTTATGACCGTCTCCATGGTCACGTCATCAAAATCCAGAGGCTCGGCAACTGACTCATATTTATGACGGCCACAATGCCCCGGGATCACGGGATCCCCTTTTGCGACCTTCTGACAAGCCAAGTCAACGGGGAAGCCTGATTCCCTGAACAAACTGTGTTCCTAACTTACCGACCGATTAAGGGATTCACTTAACGACCGCGGCACAAGAAAGATCATGAAGAACACACCTCACAACCGTCTCGCTTGGCCATGGAAATTTGGGGCTCCGTGGTGGCCGTTAAGTCGGGGACTGAGCCAATTTGACTCTTCAGGAATGAGAGAAATAAGTCATACGATGGAAGGGGAGGAAAAAAAGAACAAGTTGGAAGATCTCAAAGGTGCTTATTTTTTCAGGAGGCAACTGGACTTTCTGTTTTTTTTGTTTTGAAGACGTTTTGCTTCTCATCCAAGAAGCTTCTTCTGCTCTTGAGTGGATGGTGGGGAAGGGAAGGATTGATGCTCCTTGCAGACAGCTGGTCATTTGCATCCTTTGAGAGTCACTGAGGTCACCTGGAGGTTTTTTTGCCTTTTGAAAAAGCACCTTTGGGACAACCATGTGCTGGATGACGGAGAATCTCTACGGACCTTTTAGCTACACAATTTGGGGTGAAGATGCTTGGAATGGGGTGGGAGGAGGGATGGATTTCCAGAGGAAAAATGGCAGACTACAGGAACCATTTGCACCACTGAGGTGACCCTGAGGACACAGAAAAACCTCCAAGTGGCCTCAGTGACTCTCTAAAAAGGAGGCAAATAACCAGCTGTCTGCAAGGAGTATCAATCCTTCCCTTCCCCACCATCCAGTCAGAACTGAAGAAGCTTCTTGGATGAGAAGAGAAACGTCTTCAAAAGAAAAAACCAGAAAGTCCAGTTGCCTCTTGGGAAAAAAAGCCCCTTTGGGACAACCATGACTGAGAATCTCTACAAAACCAGCAAATAATTTCATTAAAATGGGTATTAAATAGTAGGCTGGATCCAGAGCATCACAGTATGAACTGAATGCACAAATAAAATCTAACTTAATATTCCATTCTGTCCACCAGGAAGCCAAAAGTTCTGACACCCACCCCCCCTGTATAAAATCCGTCAGTGCTAAACCCCGAGATATCGTTTTTTAGCAAACTTCGCCAGGACTTGGCATCTCCCGCATGGCCTTAAATCTCTTTTGCAGAAGTGTTCCAATATCTGAAGACCTGCCACAAAGAAGAGGGAGTCAAACTATTCTCCAAAGCACCTGAGGGCAGAACAAGAAGCAATGGGTGGAAACTAATCAAGGAGAGAAGCAACTTAGAACTGAGGAGAAATTTCCTGACAGTGAGAACAATTAATCAGTGGAACAGAAATTGCCTCCAGAGGTTGTGGATGCCCCAACACTGGAAGTCTTTAAGAAGATGTTGGATAGCCATTTGTCTGAAACGGTAGAGGGTTTCCTGCCTAAGCAGGGGGTTGGACTAGAAGACCTCCAAGGTCCCTTCCAACCCTGCTATTCTATTCTATTCTATATATAAAGACACATGAAGAACGGTTGCAGGATTTGAGTTTGGCTAGTCTAGAGAAAAGAAGGACCAGGGGTGACTTGATAGCAGTGTTCCAATATCTCAGGGGCCGCTCCAAAGAAGAGAGGGGAGCAAATTATTCTCCAAAACACCTGAGGGCAGGACAAGAAACAAGCTAATCAAGGAGAGAAGCAACCTAGAACTGAGGAGAAATTTCCTGACAGTCAGAACAATTAATCAGTGGAACAGAAATTGCCTCCAGGAGTTGTGAATGCCCCAACACTGGAAGTCTTTAAGAAGATGTTGGATAGCCATTTGTCTGAAACAGTATAGGGTTTCCTGCCTAGGCAGGGGGTTGGACTAGAAGACCTCCAAGGTCCCTTCCAACTCTGCTATTGTATTGTATTGTATGTCTAGTTTAATAGAAAGAAGGACTAGGGGAGACATGATAGCAGTCTTCCAATATCTCAGGGGTTGCCACAAAGAAGAGGGAGTCAAACTATTCTCCAAGGCACCTGAGGGCAGAACAAGAAGCAATGGGTGGAAACTAATCAAGGAGAGAAGCAACTTAGAACTGAGGAGAAATTTCCTGACAGTGAGAACAATTAATCAGTGGAACAGAAATTGCCTCCAGAGGTTGTGGATGCCCCAACACTGGAAGTCTTTAAGAAGATGTTGGATAGCCATTTGTCTGAAACGGTAGAGGGTTTCCTGCCTAAGCAGGGGGTTGGACTAGAAGATCTCCAAGGTCCCTTCCAATTCTGCTATTGTATTGTATTGTAAGTGCACGAATGAGCAACCGCAGGTTTGCCCTTGAGATGAGAATTGGCAGCTTAATCCAGTTTGATATTTTGGGAAATGTCTTTATCTGATTTATTACCAAGCAGAAAGAACCAACTCTAAAGCATTTGGCTGGACACTTCTGACAAATTAAAAATGCAGATTTCCCACGAGCTCTTCTTTAGGGCACCCTGGCTTTGAATTCAGATCTAGCTGGATCTTTTAGGTTGCAAAGAAAAATGGTCTTTGTTTAAAGGAGGAAAACCCTCCAGAGGTTCCCAAGCGTTTCACTTGTTTTTACAAAAAAGTGCCCCCCTACAGCTCCATTACTCTGTTACATTACTATGGAGAAATTCCTGGTAGGCACATTGACATCCATGCAGGTAGTCCTCAACCAAAGACCACAATTGAGCCCAACATTTCTGTTGCTAAGCGAGACAATTGTTAAATGAGTTTTGCCCCATTTTATGACTTATTTTTGCCACAGTTGTTAAGTAGATCAAGGCAGAAGTTATGTTAGTAACACCGTTGTTAAGTGAGTCTCCAAACCTGGCAACTTTAAGACTTGTGGACTTCAACTCCCAGAGTTCCTCAGCCAACCATGAGGATAACAAATCTATATCTATATATCTATATCTAACTATATATATATATAAAAGCGAAATACCACTCACGCATCATTATGAAATCTCCAGAACCGTAAAGCCTACAAACTTGACATTTGGCACGCATGTTCCCCTTGGCGTCTAGGCGCTCACTAAGAAAGGATTTTTCAAAATGACCATCAGATCATTAGTATTTCTTACACAGTAATGAACATGCTCTGATGCTAAGGAGTTCTACTCCCCCTCCCCACCTGAAAAGAACTCTGTTCCAACTGCTAGTTGCCTTATATTAACACACTCTGATGCTAAGGAGTTAGACACTCTACTTCCCCTCCCCACCTAAACAGAACCGTTCCAGCTACCACTTGCCTCACATTCCGTTACCTCAGTTCAAACTGGCAGATGTTCCCTTCACTCAGGAGTGGTCTGAGATTCCTTACAGTTCTAAACATCGGTACCTCACCAAAATGTCTATGCCTTCCACCTATGGAACTGCTTCTGGACCCAAGGCGGCAGGACCGACCTTTCCTTATGCGTTTCAATCACCGACCACCACTCAGCCAACGGACTGAACCGGATTTCTCCTGCATTGCCAGATCACATAGTTTTGTTGTGAAGTACGGGTATCCAGCTAGTATGTTATAAGATCAGATCAGAAAAGAACAGAATAGGAATAGAATAACAGAGTTGGAAGGGACCTTGGAGGTCTTCTAGTCCAACCAACTTCTCAGGCAGGAAACCCTATACCATTTCAGACAAGTGGTGTCCAATCCTTTCTTAAAAAATTTACAACATCCGGAGGCAAATTGTTTCACTGATTAATTGTTCTCAGTCAGGAAATTAAGAAAGGTCTGGAGACTGAAACATATGAAGAACGGTCGCAGGATTTGGGTTTGGCTAGTTTAAGAGAAAAGAAGGACTGGGGGATGACTTAATAACAGCCTTCCGAAATCTCAGGGGTTGCCACAAAGAAGAGGGAGTCAAACTATTCTCCAAGGCACCTGAGGGTAGAACAAGAAGCAATGGGTGGAAACTAATCAAGGAGAGAAGCAACCTGGAATTAAGGATAAACTTCCAAACAGTGAGGACATTTAACCAGTGGAACAGCTTTCCATCAGAGGTTGTGGATGCTTCATCCCTGGGGGTTATTAAGAAGAGACCGGACAGTCACTGGTCTGAAATGATATAGGATCTCTTGCTTGAGCAGGGGGCTTCCAGTTAGGAACTTTGTGGCTCTTTGGGCTAGGGAATTCTGGGAATTGAAGTCCACAAGCCCTAAAACTGCCAAATTCGGAGAGCCCCGATCTGGATTATGAAAGCTTTTACGGCCTTCATTGTGTAGGAAGTAAAAACTGTAGAAAAGTGAAATATCCTTGGGAAATATTAAGAAGGCAGAATATGATATTTCCCTGGACGTGAAAAGGGAGAAACATGTTTTTAAAGACAAAGTAGCTGCCTGCAGCTTCCTGTGTCCGTGTCCCCCCCCCCCCCCGTCGCTTTGTCAATGAGCCATTAAAGCGTGAGCTAGTCTACTTTACATAATAAAGGTAGGATCAGCCTTCCACACAAACTCACCACATAGCATCTGGAAACTCAACCAAACTTAGGATTCAAAACACAGCCTAGAGAGTTGCCCCTGCATGGCCCCATGGGAGTCTGACAACCAATCAGAATACATTTCTTACACAGGAACAGGAAACAGAGAGGCGGGATGAACAGATTATAAAAAACTCAGCAAGCCCCATTTTCTCTCTTTTCTTCTTCACCCAACATCTGGAAGCCTGGGATCCCCCTTTTCTGTTCAGGAGTTCAAGCCATGTGGTCCTGTCCACCATTAAACCATCTTTCTAAGCAGCCTCTGTATTTCCAGGGTCTTTTCCCCCACTTGGACCTGAACCCAGAAGGACCTTTCTTCCAACAGTTGTGAGGGGGTAACCCATGGGTCCTCAATCTCAGAGTCTTTTCAAGATGCATGGACTCCCACTCCCAGAATTCCCCAGCTAGCCCAGTGTCTGAGGTGGAGAAACAGTGGGGCGGCCTGCTCAACGGGAAGCCAAGAATCAAGAGAATAATTGTCCCACTTTACATAAGAAAAGGCACCCTGGTGCATTCCATGCCTCGGCAATCATTAACCTAGTTTCTGATCTGATCTCAGAAGAGGTTTATTTCCAAAAAGAGAGAATATTTGTAGTTCAGGGATGCACTGTGGACTTTCTGGTGCTCTCTTGAGCTCGGTGGTTTTCTTGCATGCATTTTATTATCCGTCTAGATAACATTTCCTACTACTCAGGATGATGTTAATTGGGCAATGAAAATGTCTGCAAGACAACCACCAAGCTCAAAGAGCATCAAGGACCCTATGGCCTTCCTCTTCCTCCTTCTCCTCCTCTTCTTCTTCCTCCCTTTCCCAATTCCCACTCTCTTCTGGCACTGATGAGATTACCAAGTTGGGTCGTGAAACGCCTGCAAGAAAACAACCAACCAAGAGCACCAAGGACTCCTCCTCCTCCTTTCTCCTCCTCGTCTTCCGCCCTTTCACAAATCCCATGCCCTTGACTACATACCGGTAGTCCTCGACATACAACAGTTCACTTAGTGACTGTTCAAAGTTACAACGGCACTGAAAAAGGCGACGTAGGATCGTTTTTCACATTTACGCCCGTTGCAGCATCCCCAAGATCACATGATCAAAATCCAGGCACTTGGCAACTGACTCATATTTATGACGGACATAGGATGGACATGAGGGTGCTGGGGAAGGGCTTGGACTTTCGTTTGGATGGGGAAAACCTGGGAGCTTTCAGATTCGGGTTTTCCCAGATGTGCCAACGTGACATCTCTAATAAAATGTAACTTTGAGGAAACTCAAGCCTCGGGGTCTTCTTTTGTTGGGGGTCTTACTTGGGGACCCTGCCAGAAAGATGATCCGAGGCTGTTCTGCTCTCAGGGAAAAAAATTAAACATCACAGCCAGCTTGTCCAAAACTCCAGCAAACGTTTCAGCTTCAGTTCCTTCTTTTCAGGAACAGCCTTGCTGGACAGTTCCCTCAACCTGAAATTGACTGAGGAGAGTCGATTTCAGAAGTACCGTATTTTTCAGAGTATAAGATGCATCTTTCCCCCCCTCCAAAAGAGGGTGAAAATCTGGGTGCATCTTATACACCAAATACAGCATTTTCAGCCTCCCGAAACCCCGCCCCCTTCACAAAAATGGACGTGCAGAGGGTTTGGGAGGCCTGAAGAGTGTTCTTGGGGACTGGGGAGGGCAACCCCAACTGCCCCAAGCAGCACTCTACAAGCCTCCCAAAGCCTATGCATGCCCTTTTTGGGGGGCAAAAAAACAGGCCCATTTTTGCAACAAATGGCCCATGTTTTGCTCGTTTTTGTCCCCAGCCCCCAGGAGCACTTTGCAGGCCTCTCAAACTCTCTACATGCCCCGTTTTTCACCAGAAAATGAGGTGTGTGCGGAGGGTTTGCAGGTCTGCAAAGTGCAAAAACTTTTTTAAAAAAAAATATTTCTTCAAAATCTTGGTGCGTCTTATACTCTGAAAAATATGGTAATTTCAAAATACAGGAATCCCAAAGAGGAAGCTACACCAGGACAGGTAAATATTCACAAGGTTTCATTTTCATTTCATTTCATTTATTAGCACTTATATACCGCCCCCTCTCCCGAAAGGGACTCGGGGCGGTGTACAGTCCGTATTAAAAAACACCAAATAAAATACATGTATGCATGCATAGGAGGAGGATAAAATAGACCAAAACTGTACAGCTAATAAATAAACAATATTAAATTTAAAATATCATACAATTTATACATTATCCCTCTAAAAACCAGTAAAAAGTATATGCCAGGGGGGGTAGACGTTGTAAATTATGCCAAACCAGCCAGTCGGAACAGGTGTGTCTTCAGTTTCTGTCGGAAGGAGCGGAGGTCAGTAGTAGTTCTAATGTCGGGGGGGAGGTCATTCCAGAGGGTTGGGCCCATCACAGAGAAGGATCTACTCCTAGGTGTCGCCCGCTGGCATTGCCTAGCGGACGGCACCAGGAGAAGGCCCTCCCTGTGTGAGCGGATAGGTCGCAGGGACGTGTGTGGTAGGATGCGATCCTGCAGATAACTAGGTCCTCCGCCATGGAGCGCTTTAAAGATGGTGATCAATACCTTGAAACGCACCCGAAAGGCTACAGGTAGCCAGTGCAGCTCGCGCAGGAGAGGTGTTACGTGGGAGTAACGAGTACTTCCCATAATAACCCGCGCGGCTGCGTTCTGAACTAGCTGCAGTCTCCGGACGCGTCCCAAGGGAAGCCCCATGTAGAGAGCGTTGCAGTAGTCCAGGCGAGACGTCACCAGCGCATGAGTGACCGTGCGCAAGGCACTCCGGTCCAGTAGGGGGCGCAATTGGCGCACCAGGCGAACCTGGTGGAATGCCCCCCTCGCCACGGCTGCCACATGGTCCTCCATTGACAGCCGGGCATCAAGGAGGACACCCAAATTGCGCGCCCGCTCCACAGGGGACAACTGTTCGCCCCCTATGGCCAGCGATGGAGTCAGCTGGCTGAACCGAGGTGCCGGCAACCACAGCCACTCGGTCTTGGAGGGGTTGAGTTTGAGTCTGTTGTCCCCCATCCAGACCCCGACGGCCTCCAAACACCGGGACATCACTTCGACAGCCTCGTTGGGGTGGTTTGGGGTTGAAATATACAGCTGAGTATCATCAGCGTAGAGATGGTACTCAACCCCAAAACCACGGATGATCTCACCCAGCGGCTTCACATATGCGTTGAACAGGAGAGGCGAGAGGACCGACCCCTGTGGCACCCCACAAGTGAGTGGCCTCAGGGATGACCTCTGTCCCCCTGTCAACACACATTGCTTCCGGTCGGAGAGGTAGGAGCCGAACCACCGCAAAACGGTGCCTCCGACTCCCATCCCCTCCAACCGGCGCAATAGGATACCATGGTCGATGGTATCAAAAGCCGCCGAGAGGTCTAATAGGACCAGGATAGAGGAGCAACCCCTATCTCTGGCCCTCCAGAGATCATCGACCAACGCGACCAAGGCTGTCTCGGTGCTGTGCCCGGGTCGGAAGCCGGACTGGCGTGGGTCTAGGTAATCGGATTCGTCTAGGTGTTGCGGGAGCTGCTGCGCCACCACATTCTCAACAACCTTCGCCACGAAGGGGAGGTTGGAGACTGGACGATAGTTAGCTAGCTCCATTGGGTCGAGCGAAGGCCTCTTGAGCAAGGGTCTCACCACCGCCTCTTTCAAGGCGGTTGGTAAGTATCCCTCACCCAGTGATGCGCTCACCAGGCCCAGGAGCCAGCCTCGTGTCACCTCCCAGGCTGCCAGTACCAGCCAGGAGGGGCACGGGTCCGTTAAACAAGTGGTGGGTCGCAGCCGTCCACGTAACCTATCCAAATCCTCGGGGGCAACAGAGTCAAACTCCTCCCAGAGTGGTCTCTCAAGACTCGCTGTTGGCGGCTCGTCTGGTCCACTGACGGAGGTCCACCCGCTCCGGATCTGATCGATTTTGTCTTGCAGATATTCTCCAAACTCCTCTGCTCTTCCCTGCAAGGGCGCCTCCCGCGTCTCCTGCAACAGGAGAGAGCGGGTCACCCTAAACAGGGCGGCAGGGCGGTTATCCGCAGACGCAATGAGAGCGGCACAATGCCTACGTTTGGCCGCTTTCAATGCCACAAGGTAAGTCCGTAAAAAGGCTCTTACCTGTGTTCGGTCAGATTCGGAGCGTGAGGACCTCCACCTGCTCTCTAGACGTCTCCTATGGCGCTTCATCACCCTGAGCTCCTCGGTATACCAAGGGGCCCGGGTGGCTCGCTGCCGCAGGAGAGGTCGCAGAGGCGCGACCCGGTCTAAGGCCCCCGCCGTCGCCCTATTCCAGGCGTCGACTAGGTCCTCCGACCGAGCGCGGGTTAGGACTACAGGTAACGGCCCAAGCTCCGCCTGGAACCTATCCGGTTCCATCAAGTGCTTGGGGCGGTACCAGCTTGAACATACTGGTTCCGCCTCCTCGCGGTGGAGGGTAGCGCCAGGGAAGTCGAGCCGGAGATATGAGTGATCTGACCATGACAGGGGCATAATCTCTAAATCCCCTATTCCCAGATCACTCGTCCACTGTTCAGATACAAAGATAAGGTCCAGTGTGTGGCCGCCTTCATGTGTGGGGCCCTGAATTAGTTGGGTCAGGCCCATGGCTGTCATGGAAGCCATGAACTCCCGAGCCACCTCAGACGCTGCTCCCGTCGACGGCAGGTTGAAATCCCCCATAACCAAAAGTCTGGGAATCTCAACCGCCGTCTCCGAGACCAGCTCGAGGAGCTCGGGCAGGGCCGCTGACGTATAGCGAGGAGCCAAGTATACAATCAGCAGACCCCACTGCCTCCCTGGGCCCCATTTCATACCCAGCGACTCACACCCGGGTATCTGAGGAACAGTGAACTCCCTCGGCTCAAGACAATCCCGTATAACTACCGCCACCCCACCACCCTTACCCAGGGCCCGAGGCTGATGGAATGCACGGAAACCCGGTGGGCACATTTCCACGAGGGGTAAACCACCCTCGTGGCCCAACCAGGTTTCCGTTATCCCTGCAAGGTCTAGCTCCCCCTCCGAGATCAACTCGTTAATGAGGGGGGCCTTGTTGGTCACAGACCTTGCATTGCAGAGCATCAGCCTAAGGCCCTGGCTCTGTAGTTCCCGACCACCTAGGCTGCAGGGGTTGGTACAAGCGACCGGGCGTAGCCAGCAGCCACGGTCTCCCAACCGACCTTGCGATCTTTTCTTGTCCTCGCATCCCCCCCTCCCCGCGACCGTTGTAATAAGACAACCCTCTACTGGAATTACTTGTTCCCTCTCCCCCCTCACCCCGCTCACTTCCTTCGTAGACTCACCTGTTCGTCTGGCGTTGGCTTCCCTCCTGGCATGATTATCCCCCCTCCCTTTCCAAGAACCCCCTAAAAACACAATAAAACATTTTGATAAAAAGCCCCTCAGCTTCCTTTTCTTCCACCTCTCGGGGTTCACAAACCCGTCATCAAGGCTGGACCTTGAAAGGGCCCGGGGCCAAACCTGCGAGAGAGGGGCTTCTCGCAGGTGGAGCAGGTCTAACCTCGAATAAATTGATTGAATAGTGAAAGACCCAACAGGGTAAGGTGTTGATAAAACAAAGTTGATAGGTAATAGCCGGCAGGGCTGGGTCGCAATGAGGACCAGAGTCTTAAGGTTTAGATGTTAAGTGATGGTAAAAATGTCTGGATGGTAACTTCAGAGGAAGATGGTATGTAGTAGATGATAGATAGATGGTAAATAATATTTGGATGGTAATAATGTCAAGATGGTAACTCCAGAGGAAGGGGTGGGGGAAGTGAGAGATATCCAAGTGGCGCAAATGGTGGGAAGAGGCAAAGATGGTCAATGGGAGACAGATGGTTCAAATGGTCCCAGATGAATATAAGTTCCTTAATGGGTGGGGGGGGCTTCATTATCCTGATTGTTTTAGGCTGGGTAGCTGCTCAGGCCTATCCATAGCCCCAAATGCCTGCTCAGGCTGCTCCAGCCTGTCCACAGCCCCATGTCCAGCCCTAAGTCCAGATCTCCAGTGGCCTCAAGGCTCCAAGACATCCCCGGCCATTATTTCAGTGTCTCACCAGTCTTTGGTGCCTCTCCAGCGCTCCGTTGTTACTGCCTTGTTCCTCCCTGTGCCTCCGTGCCTCCGGTGCTGATGGTGACCCTCCAGTGCCTCATGTGGCTTTCTGGGGGCTCTCTGGGGGCTCTCCGATGGTGTCCATTCCTTCCCTTTTATTATCCGGCTTTTCGGCTCCTTTTTGAATTTACCGGCGCCTGCGCCGCCCGCGCAGCCGCACTGCGCCGTCGCCATGTTCGTAGGCTTTTTCCCAGCCGAATGCCGAATGCCGCTTACTATCTTCCGCTCCTTCCTGCCCTCCGATCTCCACCGACCACCCTGGAAGGCCAGAACTGGCCCAAAACAAGCCAGGGTGGACGGGCTATCAACTCTCGGCCCCCTCTGGTGTCACAGGGCCGGTTGAAGTCCTTTACCTGGTCGGGCGCTCCATAGTTCGCTCCGGAGCTCAGGAGGCGACCGCCATCGTTGGAAGCTCCTCCTCCTCCATTTCCTCCTCCGTTTGATCTTAGCAACTCCTTTTTTCTTTGGCTAGGAACGTGGAGATAAATACAGGTAGTCCTCAACTTACGACGGTTCATTTAGCGACCGTTACAATGGCACTGAAAAAAGTGACCTGTGACAGTTTTTCACAGGTACGACCATTGCAGCATCCCCACGACCATGTGATCAAAATTCAAGAGACTTGACAACTGACTCGTATTTATGACGGTTGCGGACGGTATCTCCAGAGGTCATGTCATCCCCTCGTCACCTAATGACAAGCAAAGTCAACAGGAAGCACCAGATTCACTTAACAGCCAGGGTGCTAACTTATCAACTGCAATGATTCGCTTAACGGCGGGGACAAGAAATGTCGTAAAATGGGGGGGAAATGCACTTAACAACGGAACAGTCTCACTGAACAACAGAAACTCAGTTGTGGTCATAAGTCGAAGTAAGGTAAAGGTAAAGATTCCCCTCGCACATATGTGCTCCTCCGTGGTCATGTGGCCAGCATGATTCAACACCGCAGGTGCACGGAACACTGTGACCTTCCCGCCAAAGGTGGTTCCTATTTTTCTACTCGCATTTTTTACCTGCTTTCGATCTGCTAGGTTGGCAGAAGCTGGGACAAGTCACGGGAGCTCACTCCATTATGCAGCACTAGGGATTCAAACTGCCAAACTGCTGACCCTTTCTGATCAACAAGCTCAGCGTCTAAGCCACTGAGCCACCATGTCCCTATATAAATTGAGGTGTCAGGCCTGCAGCCATCTTTTATTTTGGGCCTTTGGCCTGTCATACTTTCTATTATTCTACTATGCATTTTCTATTGTGGGAAAATGGGAGGGGGGATTGTACGGCGTTAGATGCTATGTAGCCATAACAACATTCTTTCTAGAAAGCCAAGGTCATCCTTTGTCTTTGCATCTCTGCACCTGACCGGAACTGGATGGGTGGGAGCTGCCAGCATGGCAGTGGGAGATTGGACCATGGGATGGACTTGTGGGTGTGGGGGCAAGATCTTGAACTTTCAACTAGGTGGGGAAAACCTGGGAAGCTTTCAGATTCGGGTTTCTTCAGATGTGCCAATACGGTTCTTTTCATAGATTGGAACTTTGAGCAATACTTTGCCTCGGACTCTGATTTACTTTTGGATGCTATTTGGAAGCCTGACACAGGGCTCCCTGTAAAACAACCGAGGGTCTTCCCAATTCCTCTCCCAAAGATTCAAACCCACAGGCACTGCCCAGTGGTGAGTTTTCTTCTTCACCAGCCAACATGGCTACCTTCTAGAAACAAGAGAAGACAACCAGGTTTTCTGTGGTGCGCACCTTACCAGCATGATGCTCCTAATGCTGACATTGAATTCCAGCCAAGCTTATTATGTGGTACAATTGCGGTGAACTATTTTAGCCTTTGCCGCCTCCCCCCCCCTCCACACACACCTTCCTAGCTCCTGATCTCAAGGTTATAATCTTCTTTATGCCTCTCTGATCCTTCTTCATGGGCTGCCACCAACAAGAGATTCTGCAACTGCTCTACGGGCTCTGGTGCGGATTCTGAGAGCCGAAATGGGATTGCCCGTTTCCTTTGAAAACTGGCTTCCAAGGTTCCTCACCGAACGAGGACGAAGAACTTTTAAACAGTTAGGCTGGTCTTGCAGATCAATTCGGAAGCGTTCGATTGCAATGATTTTTAAATCAGCCCCATATATTTATTTCTTTTATTAAATTTCCATGCTGGGCATTTCACCTACAACAGGGGTGTCCAAACTTGGGAACTTTAAGACTTGTGGACTTCAACTCCCAGAATTCCCCACCAATTCCCCATGCTGGCTGGGGAATTCTGGGAGTTGAAGTCCACAAGTCTTAAAGTTCCCAAGTTTGGACATCCCTGACCTACAAGATAACTCTGGGCGGTGTGTGTGTGTGTATGTATGTATATTGCTATATAAAGAGAGAACATTAGATCCTTCCATGCTATAGTGTACTGGGCAGCTAACCTGGGTTAGGGAGAAGATAGATAGATAGATAGATAGAGATAGAAGACAGACAGACAGACAGAGACAGACAGACAGACAGACAGACAGACAGACAAATGTAGGTGGGTAGGTATGATAGATAGATACAGATGGAGAGAGGTAGGTAGGTGTGATAGATAGATAGATGATAGATAGATAGATAGATAGATAGATAGATAGATAGATAGATAGATAGATAGATAGATAGATAGATAGATAGACAGACAGACAGACAGACAAATGTAGGTGGGTAGGTATGATAGATAGATACAGATGGAGAGAGGTAGGTAGGTGTGATAGATAGATAGATAGATAGATAGATAGATAGATAGATAGATAGATAGATAGATAGATAGATAGATAGACAGACAGATACGCACTGTATTTTGGGGGGCATAAGACACACCTTCCCCCCCTAAAAGAGCGTGGAAATGTTGGTGCATCTTATATACTGAATACAGCCATTTTTGGCCCCCCAAAGCCAGGCCCCCGCATCCCATCTTTGTAAAAAACGGATGTAAAATGGGCCCTTTTTCACAAAAACAGAGCCATTTTTGCCGTTCCCCCAGCCCCCAAAAGCACTCTGCAGGCTTCAGCAGGGCTGGGGGAAAGGCAAAAATGCCCCCATTTTGGTGAAAAACAAGCCATTTTTTGGTTAAAAAAAACAAAAACAGGGGCATTTTTGCCTTCCCCCCAGCCCTGCTGAAGCCTGCAGAGTGCTCCTGGGGGCCAGGGAGGACAAAAACTTTATTTACCTCTTCGAAATCTTGATGTGTCTTATACACCGGTGCATCTTATAGTCCCAAAAATATGGTAGGTAGGTAGGTAGATGATAGAAAGATATAGATAAATAGACAGACAGACATCAACTGACAAGAGTTCTTTTAGTGACCGTTTAAAGCTGCAACGGCAGTGAAAAAAGTGACCTGGCCACTTTTCACACTTAACATCCGTTGCAACATC
Source organism: Natrix natrix natrix (assembly GCA_029891615.1). Lineage (NCBI taxonomy): Eukaryota > Metazoa > Chordata > Lepidosauria > Squamata > Natricidae > Natrix > Natrix natrix. Next base: position 93,141 of record JAKRSK010008575.1, on the reverse strand, counting down.
CCCATGATTAAGTGAAGAAAATTCAGATTTCATATTTATGACGGTCGCTAGATCCCTGGATCCCCTTTCGCCGCCTCTTGACAAGTGAAATGAATGGGGGAAGCCGGATTCACTTAAACACTCCTCTTGCAGCGATTCCCTTAACAACGGTGGCAAGGAAGGTCGTCAAACGGGGCAAACCCTCACTTCACAAATTCCTCACTCCGCCGTGCAAATGCTGGGCTCAACTGTGGTCGTAAATCGAGGACGACTTGCATATGGGTGTCACTTTAAAAAGAAAGACCGAGGATCTTTTGGTGAACCTCAGAGACGACCAAGATAAGTCAGGCTATAAAGAGAACGGCTATTTAGGGATCCATCTGCCTTCATGCCCAGCCAACGTGAAAACAAACAAGCAAAGCACAATCCCACATGCTGAAAAATCAAACCGCCAGATCAGAAATTGTGGCTGGAATGCAGAAGCACGACTGCTTAAACAAAACAGAGAAAGAGTCCCAGGTCTGCACTGTGTAAAAAATTATCCTCCCGCACTAAGGTTTAGAATAGAATAGAATAGAATAGCATAGAATAAATATTGGAATATAGAATGGAATGGAATGGAATAGAATAGAATACCAGAGTTGGAAGGGACCTTAGAGGTCTTCTAGTCCAACCCCTGTTCAGGCAGGAAACCCTGCACCACTCCAAACAAATGGCTATCCGACATCTTCTTAAAGACTTCCAGTGTTGGGGCATTCACAACTTCTAGAGGCAAATTCTGTTCCACTGATTAATTGTTCTCACTGTCAGGAAATGTCTCCTCAGTTCTAAGTTGTTTTGTAGAACAAGAAGCAATGGGTGGAAACTAATCAAGGAGAGAAGCAACTTAGAACTGAGGAGAAATTTCCTGACAGTGAGAACAATTAATCAGTGGAACAGAAATTGCCTCCAGAAGTTGTGAATGCCCCAACACAGGAGGTCTTTAAGAAGATGTTGGATAGCCATTTGTCTGAAACGGTATAGTGTTTCCTGCCTAGGCAGGGGGTTGGACTAGAAGACCTCCAAGGTCCCTTCCAACTCTGCTATCGTATTATTGTATTGTATTCAGTGTTCCTGGCAACAGGCTATGCTGTTCCTATCTGTCATGGAAATACAGGACAGCTCTTGGGAGATACACTTTTCTCCCAAATGAGACCTCACCAGATGTGGTGAGGACAACTGCAAATCAGATATTGCAGCCGTCCTCAAACTAGCATGCTCTATATCAGGGGTGTCAAACTCAAGGCCTGCGGGCGGGATCTAGCCCACAGGGTGTTTAGATCCAGCCCGCAGGGCCACCCTGGAAAAGTGAGGGACCAGCCCGTGGTGCATCTGCTAGCAAAACAGGCTCTCGAGCTCTGTTTACGGCTGCGACGGCCTCCTGCAAACCTCTGCCAGCGAAAACAGGCTCCTGAGCTCCGTTTACAGCTGCAACGGCCCTTTGAAAACCTCTGACAGTGAAAACGGGCTCCCGAGCTCCGTTTACAGCTGCAACGGCCCTTTGAAAACCTCTGACAGTGAAAACCGGCTCCTGAGCTCCGTTTACAGCTGCAACGGCCCTTTGAAAACCTCTGACAGTGAAAACGGGCTCCCGAGCTCCGTTTACAGCTGCGATGGTCCCCTGAAACCCTCTGACAGTTAAAACAGGCTCCCGAGCTCCGTTTCCATCTGTGACGGCGTCCTGAAACCCTCTGACAGATAAAATAGGTTCCCGAGCCCCGTTTCCAGCTGTGATGGCCTCCTGAAGCCCTCTGACAGGGAAAATGGACTCCTGAGCTCAGTTTCCAGCTGTGATGGCCTCCTGCAATCCTCTGCCAGCGAAACTGAGGTTCAGAACCTGTTTTCGTTGGCAGAGCACTCAGGCTGCCACAGGCACCCCTGACATGGGTGACATCAAGCAGGACACGGCTACGCTGGCCACACACACCCCCACACACCCCCAGAGTGAAACACAACCCTGATGCGGCCCTCAATGAAATCAAGTTTGACACCCTTGCTCTACATCAAAGCCACCATCGTATTATTCTGCTCCAAGTCTGCATTTTGTTTGCTAGCAACACGCAAAGCAGGAGGCGCATTCGCAAGATTAAAAATACGCTTTTGACCTTGTCTCCGGGGAGGAGGGGGAAATGCAATGAGAGGGAAGGTGGAAGAGCATTTGCTATCGGCAGGAGGAGTTTATGCAAGTGGAGCCTCATGAGATTTGTTTTTAAGGGATGGCAATTGTTACAACTCAAGATCTTGTCGACTTGATGTGCCGTTTGGCTCACTCGCTCGAGCAATTAGCTTTGCAGGGTTCTCCGCGCAACACGCTCCTTTCTGCTTTTACAACCGAGGGGGAACGATTTGGAGGGCGAATTCCACAGCCGACATCTACACAATCCCACCAAAGGGTTGGGTGGGGCGGAAGAGAGGGTGTAAAAGCAGGAACTCTGGATTAGTCTACCTTACTACAGTTCCAGTTAGTACTTATTGTAAATGCCTGGTAAGCTGTTAAGAGGGGGCCTTGTGGTGTCAAGACTGATTTGCGCAGTCAGTTGACAGATGCTCTCTTGAGCTTGGGGTTTTGTTTGGTTTTTTGCAGACGTTTCATTACCCAACTAGGTAACATCATCAGTGTTGTAAGGGAGTGGAGGGTTCCATTGATGATACCTAGTTGGGTAATGAACCGTATGCAAGAAAACAAGCAAGATCAGAGAGCAACAAGGGCCCCACAGTCCTTTTCCTCCTCCACCTCTTCCTTTCCTTCCCTCCCTCCTCCCTTCCTTCCCTCCTTCTAGCACTGATGATGCTCCCTAGTTTGGGTCATGAAACGTCTGCAAGAAAGCGACCAATCTCAGAGAGCACCAAGGACCCCACAGTCCTTTTCCTCCTCCACCACCTCTTTCTCTTCTCCTCCCTTCCTTCCCTCCCTTCCTCCTTCCTCCCTTCCTGCCATCACCACCTGCACTGGTGATGTTCCCTAGTTGGGTCATAAAACGTCCGCAAGGAAACAACCACCAAGGACCTCTCATTTCAGCCCAGAACTACAGAGGTTCTTCATTGAAACTGCAAAGAGTAGGTATGGATCCCTTCCGTTTCCCATCAGCTTGCAAAGCCTATACCAGGGGTCGGCAACCTTAAACACCCAAAGAGCCACAAAGGTCCTAACTGGAAGTTCCCCACTCCCCTGTTCAATTCTGGAGCTGACCGGAAGTCCGCTCCCCCCACCATAGAGTCTCCTCCTAGCATGGCGTCCTTTTTCCTCTACCTGTCCTAGCCAAAGCACCATCAATTGCAGAGCCAACCGGCAATAAGGAGCCGCAGCAGAGGGATGAAAGAGCCATGTCCAGCTCCAGGGTTGCCGATTATGGCCGATACTAAAACCATTGTCCGAAAAGCGATTTGGGAAGCGCTTCAAACACATGTTAGGTAGCCTAAGAAGAAAAGCAGAGCTTTCCCAAACACACTAACTGCATCCATGCATCTTACCGAGATCTGACCCCAGGGTTATTTCTGGGTTTTTTGCACCATGCAGTGATCAAAGTTACAACGGCACTGAAAAAAAATGACTTACGACCGTTTTTTCACCCTTACGACCAGCATTCCCCCCGCCCAGCCATGTGATCAAAATCCAGGTGTTTGGCAACTGCCGTTTATTTATGACGGTTGCAGTGTCCCAGGGTGGTCTGATCCGCTTTTGCGACCTTCGACAAAGCAGGAAGCCAGATTCACTTAACAGCTGTGTTGCTGACTTAACTACTGCAGTGATTCACTTAACAACGGTGGCAAGAAAGATCGTAAAATGAAGCAAAGCTCCACTTAAGCAATGTCTTGCTGAGCAACCGAAATGATAGGCTCAACTGTGGTCATAATTCAAGGAATGCTTGTATATGGCAGCATGAAGCAACCATGCCAGCTGGGCTCAGACAATAGATCAGGGGTGTCCAAACTTGGGAACTTTAAGATTTGTGGACTTCAACTCCCAGAATTCCCCAGCCAGCTCTGGTCCAACCAGTTTGGACACCCCTGCAATAGATTAACCCACTGTAGGAAGTTAGCACCCACCCCTCTTCTAGAAGAATGAAATATCCTGGGAAATATTGAAAAAGGAAGAATATTATATTTTCCCTGGATCAGAAATGGAGAAACATGTTTTTAAGCAGGAAGCAGACTCACTCTTCATAGCCCCCACCATTCTCAATGGCCATTAAAAGGCCTGGGTCAGTCTACTCTACATAACAATGATCTCCCCCTTCAGCTCCAGGGTGATGGGATTAAGGCATGATAGTCTTAGCCCTTTACCCATCTCACCACAGGGCACCTGGGAAGAAGCAGAATACTAAGCTTAAGGCAAGATATGCTCAGTCATCACCTGTCAACCATTAAATGCTGGAATCCTCAACTTACAACAGTTCATTTAATGACTTTTCAATAGCCTGGAAAAGCGACTTAGGACTGTTTTTCACACTTACGACTGATGCACTGTCCCCACGGGATCCAAGTTCAGACGCTTGGCAACTGACTCCTATTTATGACGGTTGCACGCGATCCCCTTTTGCGACCTCCTGACAAGCCAAGTCTATGCGCAAGCCAGATTCACTTAACAACCAAGTGACTAACTTCACAAATGCGGCGATTCACTTAACACCAGTGGCAAGAAAAGTCATCCCATGGGCGCAAACCTCACTTAACAATTGTCCCACTTAGCAGCAGAAATTCAGGGTTTAATTGTGGTCATAACTCGAGGACTACCTCTATGTGGTGTGAACCAGAGCCACAGAATAATAAGCAGTATTTATCCTGGCAATCTCACAGCCCCCAAATTATCTATTCACCTGGTAGAGGTGGGGGGGGACACACACACGGGAATTCCAGCCAATACAGGTAGCCCTTGACTTACAACCATAAACTTTTCGTTAAGTGAGAATTTAAGTGAGTTTTGCCCGTTTACGACCTCTCTTGCCAACGTTGTTCATTGAATCGCCGCGGTTGTTAAAATTAGTCACACAGTTCTTAAGTGAACCTGGCTTCCCCATTGACTTTGCCGGTCAGGTGGTCGCAAAAGGAGATTGCGTGACTCCCTGGGACGCTGCCACGGTCGTTAAGTATGAACCAGTGGCCCAGAGTTTGAATTTTGAACCACTGAAAAGGTCGCCCCTGTGAAAAATGGCCCGTGTTGGTGGAAGGCAAAGGGAATAAATCTACTCAAGAATATATGTTGTTTTGAAGGTGATAAAAGACACAATTGGAATATATTGTATATCTAAGAAATATAAGGGGAAAATTTTTAAAAGGGTCATTAGGAGGTGAGGGGTACAGTGTAATATGTGGTTTTTTCCTTCTTTTTTTGTCTTTCTTTTTGTATTCAGATGTATATGTACTGTTTGTATTATTTGTGCTTCAAAAAAACCATTAAATTTTAAAAAATGGTCCTGTCACTTAATGAACTATTGTAGGTTGAGGAGTACCTGTATTGGGGGACCCTAGGCAGCTCAAGACACTTCCTCCCCACCTCCCCCAGGAGAGCACCCCAAAAATCACTGCCCCGTTGAAAAAGGGTCCTGTCACTTTTTTTCAGCAACCGTCACTAAATGAACCCTTGTAGGTCGAGGACTATGTTTCGGGGACCGTAGGCAGCTCAAGATACTCCCTCCCCACCTGCACCAGGAGAGCACCCCAAAAATCACTGCTGTGTTGAAAAATGATCCTATCACTTTTTTTCAGCGACCGTCACTAAACGACCCATTGTAAGTTGAGGACTACGTTTTGGGGGCACCGCAGGCAGCTCAAGACACTCCTTCCCCACCTGCCCCAGGAGAGCCCCCCCAAAATGAGCCCCCTATTGCTCATCACCCTGCTACCGTATTTATCTAGCCCCTCTTAAAATAGGGGCCTCCAATTTTGGCCACTTTTAAGCCTGGCGGACTTCAACTCCCAGAATGCCCCAGTCAGCAAAGCTGGCTGGGGAATTCTGGGAGTTGAAGTCCTCCAGACTTAAAAGGGTCCAAGGTTGGACTGCTATGAACTATCCCTCCCAAGTACCGTAAGTCACCCAATAAGCGCGCACGCCACTCCCAAGGCAGCCCCTAGAATAGAACGTCACCGTATTTCTTCTTTTGACGCTCCCTCCCAAATTTGCCCCCCGCCGCCGCATTACCGTATTTCCCGGCCGCCCCGCTCCCTCGCGCGCCTCCCAGACAGGCCGGATACAGTTTGAATCCCCGGAGGATCTCCTTGGCCCGCTGCTGCTCTTCCTCCTCTTCCTCCTGGCTCGACATGGTCCCGCTGGACGCCCCTGGCAGGCCTGGCCGAGGAGGGGAGCGAGGCGAAAAGGCAGAGCTCGCCGGCCCGGACTCCCCTGCGCCCGCCACTGTACCAGCTGAACCAACCCACCCGGGGGAGGGAGGAGCCGATCCGCGCCGGCCAATCGCCGCCAGAGGATGCCGACGGGCGGCCTCGGTGGCCAATCAGAAGGCAAGGAGAGGCTTGAGGGGGCGGCGACGCCCCACCGGTCGCTATGGAAGGGACGCCCCCCCCCACCGCTTTCGCAGCAACCGCAGGCAGCTGGAGACGGGTGCTGCCGCGGGACAATCTTCTCCAAAAAGCGTGGATTCTTGCCCGCAGTGGGAGACGCCGTTGCTGCGGGGAAGCGCTGCGCCGGAGCGCGCCCCCTGGCGCCCAGAGGCAGGAGCAACGGGGCTTTTGCCCCTTCCACGCGTGGGCTTTCTGTTCTCCCCCGAGATACGTTGCTTCGTGGTTATTTCGGACAGGGGTGTGTGTCCAACTTTGGCAACTTTAAGAGTTGTGGATTTCAACTCCCAGAATGCTCCAGCCATCTATGTTATGCTGGCTGGGGAATTCTGGGAGTTGAAGTCCACAACTCTGAAAGTTGCCAAGTTTGGACTCCCTTGTTGTTGGGGCAACTTCAGTTGGGAAACTCGTGATTTCTCTCCATTCTTTTAACTTTTCCACTTTTTTAAAAAAAATAACTTTCCCCCCCTCTCTAAAGGGGTGGCTGGGTTTATTCATTTACCTAACATTTAGTGTTTATCTCTTCCCACATGACTATACCCATGTTGCTTATATCTTTCAATTTATATTGTTTTATTTTGTTTGCTAGTACAATTTGACTATCACTAAGTGTTGCATCTTTTTATTCTTGGTGAATGTATTTTATTCTCCTTATGTACATGGAGAGCATATGCACCAAAGACAAATTCCTTGTGTCCAATCACACTTGGCCAATAAATAATTCTATTCTATTAGAAACAGTTTTTCCCTCATGCCATCACTCTGCTAAACAACTAATTCCCACAACACTGTCAAACTATTTACCAAGACTATGACTATTCTTCTTCTCATCCTTCCTATTACCTATCTCCTTTTCTACTTATGACAATAACTTTGTTGCTTGTATCTTTACGATGTATATGCTTTATTTAGTTTCCTAGTATGATTTTGATTGCTTATTTAGTATCCTATGACTATCACTGTTGTATCTCATGATTCATAATGAATGTATTTTTATGGTGACTATGATAATGATTTATCACATATCAACAAAGATGATTAGGGGATTGGAGACTAAAACATATGAAGAACGGTTGCAGGAACTGGGTATGTCTAGCTTAAGAGAAAGAAGGACTAGGGGAGACATGATAGCAGTGTTCCAATATCTCAGAGGTTGCCCCAAAGAAGAGGGAGTTAAGCTATTCTCCAAGGCACCTGAGGGTAGAACAAGAAGCAATGGGTGGAAACTAATCCAGGAGAGAAGCCACTTAGAACTAGGGAGAAATTTCCTGACAATTAATCAGTGGAACAGCTTGCCTCCAGAAGTTGTGAATGCCCCAACACTGGAAGTCTTTAAGAAGATGTTGGATAGCCATTTGTCTGGAACGGTATAGGGTTTCCTGCCTAGGCAGGGGGTTGGACTAGAAGACCTCCAAGGTCCCTTCCAACTCTACTATTGTATTGTATGTACACAGAGAGTTTATGCACCAAAGACAAATTCCTTGTATGTTCAGTCACACTTGGCTAATAAATAATTCTATTCTATTCTAATTTTCATACATTGCATGGGTGGCTGGATTTATTCATTTACCTAACAACTCTATATCAATATTCTAGTTTTGGGATACACTGTTCCAAGCATCCACATTAAAACAGGAAAGGAAAATATTAAAAATTCCATCTATTCACCCAAATGTTAGCAAAATCAAGCTACTTGAAGCTTAATAGACAAACAATATTGTATCACCTTTATCAACAGGTAACGGGTGTGTGGCATGCTGGAAGTGACTAGAGATGTACTAGATAATACCTCATCACTTTCTGCTGTGAACTTTGCTCTCTCCCTCTCCATCCTGTTTGAATTTTAAAAATGTAAGAGCCTCATTTATTGTTTTAATGTTTATCCTGGATGTTATTTAATGTCTGTGAGCCACCCAGAGTCACCTTTGGTGACATGGGCAGCATATAATGTTTGATAAATAAATAAATGTGGTTAACCTTTTTAAAAAATTGCCATATAAAAGCAGTGATCTTCGAAAGATTAGCCAACAATAAAATTTGTTTAATATGTTTTACCCATAATTAACTTATCTGTGGTTTGTTCACTTAACTCAATTTCCTGGTAGTATTTTTCCCCAGCTTCCAAGTTGTTGCTCCTGTTCCTTATTATTTAAAAGGGCAACACTTGACCAAAAAGAAGAAGAGAGAGAGAGAAACAAACAAATGAAAATTTAATGTCACAACACAACAGAATTTAGGAAAATAGTTTTAGCAGCCTCCTGCTGTTTTTACCCATCGCTACATAAACAAATCATTGTCCAGAACTTCGGGGAGCCATCAAAAAGCAGGAAATTTCTAATGTCGGCCCTGAGAGACGGATCAATGGTGATGAATTTGCACCTACTGCTGCTATTTTTTAAAAGCCAAAGCAATCTACCCTGTTTACCTGAGAAGGCTTAAATGTCATAATATTCTCAGTTGCTACAGAAGTTAATTAAAAGTTAAGAGAACAGCTAATGTTCTGGAATGCAGAGGTTTGTTTATTTATTTTTAAAATGTATAAGGCTGCCACAGAGAGGAGGGGAGGCCAAGCTATTTTCCAAAGCCCCTGAAGGCCAGACAAGGCAACAATGGGTGAAAAAGTGGAGAAGGAGAGATTGAACCTGGAAATAAGGAGGAATTTTCTGACAGTGAGAAAAGCCAACCCATGGAACAGAAGTTCCCTTCGGAAGTTGTGGGAGTTTCATCCCTGGAGGCTTTCAAGAAGAGACTGGACTGCCACCTGTCAGAAATGGTGTAGGTAGGGTCTCCTGCTTGGGTGGGGGTTAGACTAGATGACCTACCAGGTCCCTTCCAACTCTGTTAATCTGTTAAAGGCTGCCTAGAGATGCTGGGTGAAATAAGTAGTTTTGTTAAATTCCTTATGAACAATTTGGTCTATAACATTTCAGACAAATCGTTGTCCAATCTCTTCTTAAAAACCAGAGCATCCACCACCTCTGGAGGCAACTTGTGTTCCATTTGACTAATGTTCTAACTGTCATGAAATTTCTCCTTAGTTCCAGATTGCTTCTCTCCTTTTAAGCTTCCATCCATTTCTTCTTGTCCTGCCTTCAGGACACAGAGGGGGTATTCAGCAGGTTCTGACCAGTTCTGGAGAACTGGTAGTGGACATTTTGAGTAGTTGGGAGAACCGGCAAATACCACCCCTGACACGCCCCGTCTGTTCTGTAGGGAGAGCGAGGCAGACAGGGACTGAGTCAAGGCAGGTTGAAGCTAACACACACCTTTATTAACAGTGACAAACAGCTCATAAGTACGGCAAATATCAGACCGGCAAACAGCGAGCAAAAGACAGCTGACAGCTCTTTTATAGTCGAGCTGTCAGGCAATTGACCAATCAGGTAGCTGGATTCTCCCGCCGGCAGGCTGCTGCGTCTTAGCCAATCAGGAGGCAGCAAGGCAAGTCTATGGCAGGGCAGTTCAATACACAACACCCCTCTCCTCCCAGTTGGCACACGCGTAGTCCGCCAAGTACGCTGGCCGACGTCGGATCCGCCCTGATCGTCTTAGTTCAGGGGCGGCGGCCATAGGAGGAGTCTCTGCTGGCTGAGCCTGCGGAACTGCTGGAGACTGAGCGGCCAAGGCGGCAGGACGAGTGATCATCGCTGGACCAACTGGACTGCCAGGTAGGGCTGGCGATGAGAAGTCGTTGGAGACGGGCGCGGAAGCGGCTTCGGGCGGCGTTAGTTCACCAGGGCAGGATTGGGCCTGCCCTGGTTGGAAGTCTGGAGCACCGGGCGATCTTCGTCTAAGCTGATTAATGTGTCGGCGCCACTCCCTCCCATCGTCAAGCTGGACCCTCTAAGAGTAGGGTCCAGTTAGCTGTGTTATTTGCCCAGGGAGCCACCCTGGTCTAGCTCCAAAGTTCTGAGCGTAGACCAGGTCTCCCACGTTAAAGGCTCAAGCAGTGCAGTCTGTGATGGGACTTTTCTCTGGAACATAACTGGGGAGCAGCCGGTCCAGGGTTGTCCGGAGCCGGCGTCCCATTAGCCGTTCTGCTGGGCTTTGGTTGGTGACCGGGCACAGTGTTGTATGTTGCGCCAGGAGGTATTGGGACAATTTATTTTGCCAATTGCCTGGCCCCAGGTGGCCCAATGCCTCCTTAGTAGACCGGATGGTTCGTTCAGCCAGGCCGTTGCCTGCCGGGTGAAATGGAGCTGTGGTCGCATGTCGGATGCCTAGCTGGCCTAGGAACATTTGAAATGGTGCCGACGTGAACTGGGGTCCGTTGTCGGACACCACCACATCAGGCAACCCATGGGTTGCATAGGGTAGAACAAGAAGCAATGGGTGGAAACTAATCAAGGAGAGAAGCAACTTAGAACTGAGGAGAAATTTCCTGACAGTTAGAACAATTAATCAGTGGAACAGAAGTTGCTTCCAGAATTGTGAATGCCCCAACACTGGAAGTCTTCAAGAAGATGTTGCATAGCCATTTGTCTGAAACGGTATAGGGTTTCCTGCCTAGGCAGGGGGTTGGACTAGAAGGCCTCCAAGGTCCCTTCCAACTCTACTATTGTATTATTATTGTATTATTGCAAAAAGTCTTTCTAGAACTTTAATGACAGCCTCTGAAGTGGTGGATGGCATGAGCGCCAGCTCCACCCACTTCGAGTAGGCGTACCACTACGATTAGAAAATTCTGTCCCAGGAATGGGCCAGCGAAATCCAAATGGATTCGTGCCCATGGAGCCCGGGGTATGTCCCACTCTCTGACGGGTACTGATGGGGGAGCTGGCCTTGACTGCTGGCACTGTTGGCAGGCAACCACCCAGTCTTCTATCTGCTGGTCAATTTTGGGCCACCACACATAGCTCCTGCCCAGCACTTTCATGCGCACAATTCGTGGGTGAGCAGTGTGCAAGCAGCTCAAAATTGGCGCCCTAAGCTTGGGGGGAGGTACTACCCGGCTTCCCCACAGCAGGCGTCCATTGAGGACGGATAGCTCATGCTGGCGTACGGAAAAGGGCTGGAACTCCTGACCAACTGGCCCTTGCGGCCACTCCCTGCGCACCCAGTCCAGCACCTGGGAGAGAACAGGGTCCTTGGCAGAAAACCTGGCAATATCCTGGGCAGATATTGGCATGGCTAATTCCTCAACTAGGAGGACAGAGGCAGCGGGAGCACGGTCAACCACCGGCACTGGTAGGGGGCAGCAGCTGAGGGCATTAGCATGCCTCAAGTTCTTCCCTGGCCTGTAGAGCAGCTGGCAATTGTAGGCAGCCAGGAAGACTGTCCACCTGGTCATTCTAGGTGACAATATTTGGGGGGTCTTGCGGTCCCCTGCCAAGAGACCCAAGAGGGGCTTGTAGTCCGTGACTAATTGGAAAAATCGACCGTAGACATAGTCATGGAACCGCTTGACCCCTGCTACAGCAGCTGGAGCTTCTTTGTCTAGCTGGCTGTAGTTTCTTTCCTCAGCTGAGAGAGTGCGGGAATAATAGGCAATTGGGGCTTCAGAGCCATTAGGGAGAAGGTGGCTCAGCACAGCCCCAATGCCAAAAGGCGAGGCATCGCACGCCAAAATCAAGGGAAGGTGGTCACTATACTGAACCAGCAGTGACTGGGACGTGAGAACGTCCTTGACTGCCTTAAAAGCATGGGCTTCCTTAGGACCCCAATGCCAGGGCGTCTTAGAATCTAGGAGCCTGTGAAGAGGCTCTGCCAACAAAGCCTTATGGGGCAAAAAGATGGCGTAAAAATTGAGAATCCCCAGAAAAGCCTGAAGCTCTGCCTTAGATGTAGGTGTGGGGGCTTTTTTGATTGCCTCAATTTTGGACGGGGTAGGGTGGATGCCCTTGGCATCCACAAGGTATCCCAAAAATTCTACGCTGGGGACTCCTAACTTGCATTTGCCACGCTTAGGTTTAAGCCCCGCGTGGCGAAACCTATGTAAGACTGCTCTTAATTTGATGAGGAGGACGGCTTGATCCTTGGCGGATACAAGCACATCATCGAAATATGGCACCACCCCAGGCAGCCCTTGGAGCGATCGCTCCATCAGGCTTTGAAAGATGCCCGGGGCAATGCTGACCCCAAACTGTAACCTCTTGCACTTAAAATCTCCCCAGTGGGTCACTATGGTCTGGGCTAAGGCAGTGGGCTCGTCCACAGGGAGCTGCTGGTAGGCTTGTGCTAAGTCTAACTTGGCAAAGACATTACGCTGCCCCAGGGAGTGGAGCAGGTGCTGCACCACAGGTACAGGGTAAGAGTTGGCTTGCAACCCCCAATTGATGGTGCATTTAAAGTCACCACAGATCCTAATGCTCCCATCCTGTTTGATGGGTATGACAATGGGGGACTCCCAGGGGGAGTGGTCCACTGCCTCTAGCACCCCTTACGCGATTAATTTATCCAATTCTAAATCTACCTTAGGCCGTAGGGCGAAAGGCACCCTCCTAGGCTTAAGGCGGATTGGTGCCACCGAGTCCTTTTTGGGAGAGGGGGCGGTCTAGAAATTCGAAGAAACCTGGGGGTCCAAATTAAATGAAATAGGTGTCCCCGTATATTTACCTAGCCGGTCGTCGAAAACATCCGCGAACTCACTGGTCAGCGCGGCAAAAGGGTCTGGAACCACGGAATGGATGCCAGAAACGTTGAGCCCCAGCGCGTAGAACCAGTACAGCCCTAGGAGGCGGGGCAGCTGGCCGTCGACAATGACAAGAGGGAGAGGCCCTTTGAAGTCTTGACAGGCGACCTGGAATGTGCCACAGCCCACAATAGGGATCTGCTGCCCTTGATAGTCCCTGAGGCGAATTGGGCATTGCCTCAGGGTAGCCTTAGTAAGGCTGGGCAGCATCCACTTAATTGTGGCCCACGAGACAAGGGATTTTGAAGACCCTGTGTCCACCTCCATTTTACAGGGCTTCCCCTCAATTTGGACAGTCAGATATATTTTGTGAGCCGGCTTTGAGAGCGATGCGTGACTGACAGCCCATTCAGAGTCATCGGCAATGGCAAAACAGTTCTGGCGGTGCGCAGGCGCTAGTCTTGTGGACTGCCTTGGCAAGGCGTGTTCAGGAGGCCGAAGAGCAACTGGCATGGCCGCCCTGCACACCTTGGCCAAATGTCCCTTCCTGTCACAACATTGACAGGTGGCACCTTTGAACCTGCAATTTGCCCTTGCATGGTTCCCGCCACAGCTGAGGCAACCCGACTGAGGCAAAAAGTCTCTCTGTGACCAGCTTTTTCAGGTTGTCAGGTTGAGGTGGCTGATGTCCTCTTCAATGTCTGAGAGATCGTCTGCTTCGACCTCGTCGTAGTGGACAGCGTGGCCCCTGCTGGCATGAGTGGCTGGCGGCAGAAATTTTTGAATTTCTGCGGTAGACTTGTCAGACATCTCGTATGCCGTGGCTTTGTCCACGGCTGCCTGAAGTGTCAGCACTTTTCACGCCAGCAAACGCCGCTGGAGTCTGAGGTCTCTGATACCACAGACCAGCTGTTCCAGTAGGGCATCGTCCAGCACAGGGAAATTGCAATGAAGAGCCGCCGTTCTGAGAGACGCCATGTAGTCCGACACGGATTCTCCCTCTCTCTGGACTCTCTGTCGGAATGCATAGCGCCTCGCCATGTGTGAGGGAGTTGGAGAATAATGGTTCTTCAGCTTCTCCAATAGCGTCTCCCAAGGCATTGAGCGCACTGACTGAGGGGCTGCTAAAGCCCTGGCTGTGCCAAACAACTCGTGGCCACAGGCACTGAGGAAATAGCCTCTTTTACGGCCGCTAGACAAACCAGTGAAGTCGTTTGCCTCCAGGAAGCACTCAAACCGTTCGAGGTAAGTGTCCCATGTCTCGGTGGCCGGGCTGAATGCCGAGAATGCCGGTTGGGTAGCCATCCTGAGAAGGACGGGCGTGAAGAATAGGAGAAAAAAAATTCAGCGATGAGCGACGTCTCGTCGCTAGTGACTTGAGACAGCTCTAACAGTGACTTCGCCTTTGTCCTTTACCTCAGACCTGATCCCATCCTCGTCGCCAGTGTTCTGTAGGGAGAACGAGGCAGACAGGGACTGAGGCAAGGCAGGTTGAAGCTAACACAACCTTTATTAACAGTGACAAACAGCTCATAAGTACGGCAAATATCAGGCCGGCAAACAGCGAGCAAAAGACAGCTGACAGCTCTTTTATAGTCGAGCTGTCAGGCGATTGACCAATCAGGTAGCTGGATTCTCCCGCCGGCAGGCTGCTGAGTCTTAGCCAATCAGGAGGCAGCAAGGCAAGTCTGTGGCAGGGCAGTTCAATACACAACACCGTCCCCATCGATTCTCTGCCTCCTGAGTCCCAGCTGATTGGGAGGAAATGGAGATTTTACAGTATTCTTCCCCTGTCAGGCCCACCAAGCCAAGCCACAATTTTGAATCCCAACACTGCTTCAGGTGCTTTGGAGAACAGATTGGATCCTGGCCACCTTCTTTGTGACAAATCCCTTGAGTATTGGAAAGCTGCTATCATGTCACCCCTTTTCATTAAACTAGACATCCAATTCCTGCAGTTGTAGTTGGGTTAGTAGCTTTGTACAGTAACCAGGATCTCTGGTGAGACTGGCGGCTAAATAAGCTACTTCAGTGTTTCTCAATCTTAACAAGTTGGAGATGGGTGGACTTCAGCTCCCAGAATTCCCCAGCTAGCATGCTGAATTATGCTTTGCTATTGTTGGAAGAAATATCGATCTGGTCCAATTCCAAGCCTGGGGAAAGGCACTGGAAACATGGAGGCTGATTGGAATGATGGTTTATTGATAAAGCAGAACCACATGGGTTTGAGATTCTGGTGCAGCTGACCACATGGAGTTGAGAGTGAGCGGTTTTTATACTTTCTCTTGGGCTTTGCACTTGAGCTTCCTGTTCCTGTGCAAGAACATGTATTCTATTGGCTGTTGTCAGACTCCCATGGTGTCATGAGGTGTCAGTTTGTCTGATTCAAGTTTGGTTGAAGTTTGGAGGTTAATGCAATGAAGGGGCTTGTTGGGCAATTCCTATTGTGTCTGAGGGTTAACCCTACCTTTGCTCAGGGGAATTTGCTTATGAATAGAGCTATCTATCTCTTAAGTGCTGACATCTGCTGAGGGCTATTAAGGAAGGTGGGGACTATTAAGAGTGAGTCTGCTTCCTGCCCCTAAAAATACCCCATGTTTCTCCATTTCTCATCCAGGGAAATATAATTTTCTGCCTTTTTAATATTTCTCAAAATATTTCATTCTTCTAGGAGAGGGGTGGGTGCTAACTTTCTACACTATTCTTATAGAAATAAAGTCTCCTTTAAGCCAAACTTGGCTTCTAATGACTTCATAGACAGGTAGGTAGAGTGGGGTTTCTCAACCTTGGCCACTAATGAGTAAGAAGAAGAATAATTCAGAATGCTGGCTGGGGAATTCTGGAAGTTGAAGTCCACAAGTCTTAAAGTTCCCAAGTTTGGACACCCCTGCTGTAGGCTGTCCTGAGTCCCAAGCTTGGTTGAGCCTTGCTGGGTGATGATGTAATTAATGAAAGGGCTTTGGGTAATTCCTACTATGGTTCTGCCTGAAGGAGGTAGATCTTTGTTATATAGAATAGACGGGCCCAGGCCTTAATGGCCCATTGACAAAGGTGGGGTGTGTGTGAGTTTCTAACCTCCCTTTTAGGTGAAATATTCTGTCCTTTTAATATTTCCTAAAATGTTTCATTTTTTTCTAGGAGAGGGGTGGGTGCTAACTTCCTACATTACACAAAAGGTGCCAGTTTTTGACCTTCCTCGCCAGCATTGGTCAATCTGAACAAGATCCGTACCCAACATGGTGTCTGCCAGGACTCCTTCTTTAAATGGGGTCTTGTCTCTACGCCACCCAGTGTGACTGTGGTGCTCCTTGACCAAATATCCACCACATTGTGTCTGAATGCCCATCAAGAGCTTACACTGGCCCAATGTCTGATTTTTTTCAACATAGACCACCACCCTGTCCTTGAATGGCTGTGTGGACTGGACATTAACATTTCATCATAGAATAACGGAAGGGACCTTGGAGGTCTTCTAGTCCAATCCCCTGCTTAGGCAGGAAACTCTACACTACTTCAGACAAATGGTTATCCAACATCATCTTAAAATCTTCCAGTGTTGGAACATTCACAACTTCTGGAGGCAAGTTGTTCCACAGATTAATTGTTCTGTCAGGAAATTTCTCCTTAGTTGAAAGTTACTTCTCTCCTTGATTAGTTTCCACCCATTGCTTCTTGTTCTACCCTCAGGTCCCTTGGATAATAGTTTGACTCCCTCTTCTTTGTGGCAACCCCTGAGATATTGGAAGACTGCTATCATGTCTCCCCTAGTCCTTCTTTCTATTAAACTAGACATCCCCAGTTCCTGCAACCGTTCTTCATGTTTTATCCTCCAGTCCCCTAATCCTCTTTGTTGCTCTTTTCTGCACTCTTTCTAGAGTCTCCACATCTTTTTTAGATCAATGCGACCAAAACTGAATGCAGTATTCCAAGTATGGTTATCCACTAGGATTCCAAGACCCCTCTCACAGTTGCTACTATTGAGCCAAGTACTCCCTACACTGTATACCTGTGCATTTGGTTTTCCTTGCCTAAATGTTAGAACTTTTACTTTGTTCACCATTGAATTTGAAGGTATGTCTAGTTTGATGAAAAGAAAGACCAGGAGAGACATGATAGCATCTTCCAATATCTCAGGGGTTGCCCCAAAGAAGAGGGAGTCAAACTATTCTCCAAGGCACCTGAGGGCAGAACAAGAAGCAATGGGTGGAAACTAATCAAGGAGAGAAGCAACTTAGAACTCAGGAGAAATTTCCTGACAGTGAGAACCATGAATCAGTGGAACAACTTGCCTCCAGAAGGGGGTTGGACTATAAGATCTCCAAGGTCCCTTCCAACTCTGTTATTCTATTCTATTCTATTCTATTCTATTCTATTCTATTCTATTCTATTCTATTCTAACCACTATAAGTCCATGTATTTGCCAGATAGATAGATAGATAGATAGATAGATAGATAGATAGATAGATAGATAGATAGATAGATAGATAAAAAAATTTAAAGGGTTAACCCAGTGTTTCCCAACGTTGAAGAGGTCTGGACTTCAACTCCCAGAATTCCCCCAGCCAGCATTCCACACCTCTTCAAGGGGCTAATCACTGGGTTAAGGCGAGGGTCCAAGCGAAGTGCATAAGTTCACCTCCTCCTTGTATATGTCGTGTATATGTCTTGGTATATGTTTTGTTATATGTATGTCGATATATTTATTTCCTATGTTTTGTTGTACGCCGCCCTGAGTCCTTCGGGAGAGGGTGCGGCTAAGAAATAAATATTTATTATTATTATTATTATTATTATTATTATTATTATTATTATTATTATTATTATTATTATTATTATTATATTATTATTATATTATTATTATTATTATTATTATTATTATTATTATTATTATTATTATTATTATTATTATTATTATTATTATGGGAGGCCAGCCCCTGATTCTCAAAAGGCGGTTCCCTCACTTCCCGCTCAGCGTCTCCTTCAGCCACTAAGGGAACCTTTCGAGCGGAACCTTTGTTTCGGAGGAGCAGTTTCCGGCCGGGCCGGGGAGGACGGACGGACCGTCGGACGCATCTGCGAGCGGCGCCCGTTTGGGCACGGCGGCTGTCATGGCGGCCTGAGGCGCGGCGCGGCCAAGCGGAGAACCAGCCGGGAGACAACGGCACCTTGTCCGGTAAGGACCCCGAGCCCGGGACGGAGAAGGACGCGACTTCGGGGCTCGGAAAAAGCTTCGTTCTCGCCTCCAGAGGAAGCGGGCGAGCTGGCAAGCGGGCGGGGAGGCATTTTCCTTCGTTGCCGCCGCTCCGCTGAGAGAAACTCCTCAATCTCCGGAGGATGGGAATGATGGGATTTGGAGTCCAAGCGGTTAGGGGACGGGGGGGGGGACGGACGGCCCTACTCCAGCCGGATGGGAATGATGGGCTTTGGAGGCCAAGTGGTTGGGGGATGAGGTGACAGCCCTACGATAGACGGATGGGGATGATGGGATTTGGAGTCCAAGCGGTTGGGGGAGTGACGGCCCTACGCCAGCCGGAATGGAATGATGGGATTTGCAGTCCAAGCGGTGGGGGTGTATGACGGCCATACTCCAGCCAGATGGGAATGATGGGTTTTAGAGTCCAAGCGGTTGGGGGGGGGGTGACGGCCCTATGCTAGCCGGATGGGGATGGTGGGATTTGGAGTCCAAGTGGTTCGGGGAGTGATGGCCCTGCGCCAACCAGAATGGAATGATGGGATTTGGAGTCCAAGTGGTTCGGGGAGTGATGGCCCTACGCCAGCCAGAATGGAATGATGGGATTTGGAGTTCAAGCGGTTGGGGGGGGATGATGGCCCTATGCTAGCTGGATGGGAATGATGGGATTTGGAGTCCAAGCGGTTGGGCATGGGGTGTGGGTGAAGGCCCTAAGACGAGGTGAATCCAGACCAGGGGAATAGCCTTAAGGAAAAAGGCGGATTGGGTTGCTGGGGACGATGGGCGTGGTACTGGGAGACCTAAACAACTGAAGATTGACAAGATTACTGTTGGCAAAGGTGCAAGTGAGTTATCCAAACATACTGTAAGGTTTGAAAATACCGTTTAGACCCATAGAAGGTTGAGAATACATCCAGGTCACGGGCAGGCCGGATCTAAAGCACTTTTGTTGACTTCTCTCCTCTCTCTTGCAGGGAACATGTGCAGCCGCCGAGTCCCTTAAACACAGCAGGTCGTGTGGTAACCAGTTGTGTGCTCTGTCCATTTCTTTCTCCTGGCCTGTATTTCTGAGAGCACTGGAACCTGAAGTAACACTGGTTACTGCCTCTGGGACATTTGGGCAGAAGGCTCTGAATCTTCAATATCTAGTGGAGAACTTCCTCGCTTTCTTTGTAAGCCCCTGACTGGTATGTAAGTAAGTTTCTTATTTATGAATCCCAACTGTATAATCCAAACATCGGATGCTTGGCAGTGGGCTCATATATACAATGGTTGCAGTGTCCCTTTGAGACCTCCTTATGAGCAAAGTCAATGGGGAAGCCAGATTTACTTTACAACCGTGCTACTAACTTAACGTTTGTGGCAGAAAAAAATGTAGAATGGGGCCAAACTCACTTAACAACTGTCTTGCTTAGCAACAGAAATTTTGAGCTCTGTTGTGGTCATACATTGAGAACTACCTGTATGTAAAAACAATTTAAGACTCTTTTCCCATATATGTATACATATTTTTCCATTTTTTTCTCTCCTATAAATGATATACCCTGACAAGGCACTGTATCCAAAATGTTTATGAATAAAATAACAATAATAACAATAACCACAATAATAATAATAATTGTAACAGTGATACCCATTGTCATCGGGGCACTTGGTACCATGTCCACGAATTTTACAAGATACATCAACAAATTGCAGCTTCCTGCAATAACACCAGCGGAACTGCAAAAAACTGCACTACTCGGAACATCGTATATTTTAAGAAGGTCCTTGGTTGATACCTAGAATGATGGCAATTGCACTTAGACTTATATACTGCTTTACAGTGCTATGCAGCCCTCTCTGGACAGTCTGTAGGGTCGGTATGTTGCCCCCAACGATCCCGGTCCTTATTTTGCCGACCTCAGAGGGTTGAAGGTCTGAGTCAACCTGGAGCCTGATGAGATTTGAACTACCAAATTGAAGGCAGCCGGCAGTCAGCAGAAGTAGCCTGCTGGTCTGCATTCTACCCGCTGCGCCACAGTGGCCCAATAGAGTATTAGAGTGTTATTACTGTCTAGTTAATATTGTATAAATTCCACTGAGCCCTAATATATAATGTACTACAGTAGTTGTGTTTTTACAATAAACGGGAAATGTGTAAATATTGTCACCCTTCTTTTTCCCAGCCTTCATAAATGAATACTGGTACTTTGGGGTCGTCCCCCCTTTTAGTGTTGAGGATCTCTTGACATTAATTGCTCCTTTAGGACTGTACTTCTTAAGATATGAAATAAAGCTGAAGTGTTTTCATTCATCATACTGGCTCCTGTCACAATATCCCTTTTGAACCAAACCTTGAACAGCAGCTGTGCCACTTCTGTTTTTGCAGTGTTAAACATCGAGAATGGCAGGGGAGCAGAAACCACCCTGTAACCTCCTGGAGCAGTTCATTTTATTAGCCAGAGGCACCAGTGGCTCAGCTCTGATTGCCCTCATCAACCAGGTGCTGGAGGCTCCTGGGATCTACGTCTTTGGAGAACTACTGGAATTAACTAATGTGCGAGAGGTGAGAGTTGGATATGTTGCCTTCTTCGCTTGTTTCTACCCTGGGGGGAAAATGTTGCAGTACGATTCCGGTAGAAGAGAAATTTGTAGCTCAGGGTTGAACTATGGGGTTCTTGATGCTCTTGGAGCTGGTGGTTTTCTTGCAGACATTTCATTACCCAACTATGTAACATCATCAGTGCTAGCAAGTGTAGGGTTTCCTTTCTGTTTTTATACAGTAGCTTGTCCTATGTTGGTTGTTGTTGTTAGTTGCGAAGTCATGTCCGTCTCATCGCGACCCCATGGACAATGTTACTCCAGGCCTTCCTGTCCTCTACCATCCATTTAAGCTCGCGCTGACTGCTTCGGTGACTCCATCCAGCCACCTCATTCTCTGTCGTCCCCTTCTTCTTTTGCCTTACATCTTTCCTAGCATCAGGCTGTTCTCCAGTGAGTCCTTCCTTCTCATTAGGTGGCCAAAGGATTTGAGTTTCCTCTTCAGGATCTGGCCTTCTAAAGAGCAGTCAGGGTTGATCTTCTCTAGGACTGACTGGTTAGATCACCTCGCAGTCCAAGGCATTACCTGTGTTGGTAGAGGTGTGGTTTTCTCCTCAATAGCTTTTACCACTCTAGCAACCAACATTCAGGGATGGAATTTATGTGCACCTTGTGTAGCCTGGGAGAATCTCAATACCTCAAGGTCTTAAGATGAGACCCTTCTGAGCTGGGCAGACTGTGTCCCAAAACAGAGAGATTGTGCTGGATTGGTGGACAGTGCATATGTGTGTGGCCCAGAGGGGGAAAAGGGGGATTTTTAACTGCAATTTGTGTGGGAAAGCCCCAGAAATGGCTTCGCTTTTTCCGTACCGTGTACGGATCTATCAGTAAAGTTATACTCTTGGTAAAATAATGTCTCTTTTGCTGCATATGCCAAGGGGATGGTTGACCTCAGCCTTGGTTAAGTTTGGGAGAATCCTTGTCATTGGGGATGAGGGGCTGCATCAAGTAAAATTCCATTCTTGATTCCCCACGGTTTGTAAGCTGTGCCAAAAGAGTGGCATCCAAACCATTGGTGCTGCTTCCTCTATTTGAAATCTAGCAGTGAAAATGGTGACCTCTGGTACTGAAATGCAGGTAGTCCTCGACTTACGAAGCCCAAATTTCTGTTGCCAAGTGAAACATTTGTTAAGTGAACTTGGCCCCATTTTATGACCTTTCTTGCCCCCGTTGTTAAGCAAATCACTGCAGTTGTTAAGTTAGTAGCGTCGTTGTTAGGTGAATCTGGCTTCCCCATTGACTTGCTTGTCAGATGGTCGCAAAAGGGGATCACGTGACCCCGGGACACTTCGACCGTCATAAATAGGAACCTGTTGCCAAGCATCCAAATTTTGATCATGAAATCATGGGGATGCTGGAAAGGTCCTAAGTCGACTTTTTTCAGTGCCGTTGTAATTTTGAACTTTCGCTAAATGAACGGTTGTATCTCGAGCACTAGCTGTAGTACTCTTTGTGCTTGATTCAGCTCTCTGTGCTATCTTGTCCTCTGATACCGAGCCCTGGCTGAGTCTGTTCTCTTTGTCCATGGGTTAATAACACATGAATAACCCAAATGTGCTTTTTTTTTTAAAGAGCCATCTGGACTTTCTGTTTTTTCTTTGAAGATGTTTTGCTTCTCATTCAAGAAGCTTCTTCAGCCCTGACTGGATGGTGGGGAATGGAAGGATTTATATTCCTTGCAGGCAGCTGGACATTTGCATCCTTTTAGAGAGCTGTTGAGGCCACTTGGAGTTCCCAAAAGTGCTTTTTCAAGAGGCAACTAGACTTTTTTGTTTTCTCTTTGAAGACCATTTTACTTCTCATCCAAGAAGCTTCTTCAGCTCTGACTGGATGGTGGGGAAGGGAAGGATTTATATTCCTTGCAGGCAGCTGGTCATTTGCCTCCTTTTTAGAGAGCCGTTGAGGCCACTTGGAGGCTTATCTTTTAGCTATGCAATTTGGGATGAACACCCTGTGAATGGTGTGGGAGTAGGAATGGATTTCCAGAGGAAACAAAATTGCCGACTACAGGAACCAGGAACACCACTCAGGTGACCCTGAGGACACAGACAAACCTCCAAGTGGCCTCAAGGACCCTCTAAAAGGAGGGAAATGACCAGCTTTCTCTGCAAGGAGTACAAATCCTTCCCTTCCCCACCATCCGGTCAGAGCTGAAGAAGCTTCTTGGATGAGAAGAGAAACGTCTTCAAAGAAAAACCAGAAAGTCCAGGTGCCTCTTGAAAAAGCACCTTTGGGACAACCGTGACCTTGGATGACGGACAATCTCCACAGACACATGAATAACTTTTTTTGCTTTTCTTATATCTCCAGATTGCTGAAGGACCCAATGCTGCTTATTTTCAGCTGCTGAATTTATTTGCCTATGGAACCTACCCGGATTATGTTGGTAAGAGTCTGCTGGAACTCTTTGACCTGGTGTAGGTAATATAGACCATATTTTTCGGAGTATAACACGAAACTTTTTCCCTCAAAAAAGAGGATGAAAATCTGGGTGTGTCTTATACACTGAATGCAGCATTTTTGGTCTCCCGAAACCCCTCCCCCTTTCCCAAAAACTGGCCGTTCTTAGCCTTTAGGAGGCTCCTAGAGTGATCCTGGTGGCTGAGGAAGGCAGAAATGAGTGAAAAATGGGCTTTTGCTTGCTTTTGCTCCACCAGCCCCCAGGAACACTCTATAAGCCTCCTAAAGGCTATGTGTGCTCTTTTTTGGATGAAAAACAGGCTGTTTTTTGCTCGTTTGGGGGAGTGGGGGGCAGGAGCACTCTACAAGCCTCCTAAAGGCTATGCATGCCCTTTTATTTGACAAAAAAACCATTTTTGGGAGGTCTGCAGAGTGCAAAAACTTTTTTTATTTGCCTCTTCAAAATCTTGGTGTGTCTTGTACTCTGGTGCGTATTATACTCCAATACACACACACACACACACACACCACATATACATATAGACATCCTTTATTGTCATTGTACAAAATAAATACAACAAAATTGCTTAGTAGCAATATCTGTCTGTCTCTCTAATGATAAAATTTATACGGGCAGTCCTCGACTTACAACAGTTCCTTTAGTGACCGTTCAAAGTTACAACAGCACTGAAACAAGTGACCTAGGACCATTTTTCACACTTAACGACGGTTGCAGCATTCCCAGAGTCATGTGATCAAAATTCAGATGCTTGGCAACTGGTTGACCGTTGCAGCGTCCTGGGGTCTCACTTGAGAATTTCAAGAAGAAATTGCATTGCCATTTGTCAGAAATGGGGTAGGGTCTCCTGCTTGAGCGAGGGGGTTGGACTAGGTGACCTCCAAGGTCCCCCCCAAGCTCTATTCTGATTGATTGACATCTTCTGACAAGCCAATTCAATGGGGAAGCCAGATTCGCTTAACAACCACGTGACTAACTTATCGACCGCAGTGATTTGCTTAACAACTGTTGGCAAGCCATGTTGTAAAATGGGAGAAAACTCACTTAACAAATTCTCACTTTAGCAACGTAGATTTTGGGCTCAATTGCAATTGTAAGTTGAGGACTACCTGTATATAACTGCTCTTCTCATTAAAGCCAACTGCTGCGTTTCTAAGCTTTGCCAGAAAATTTATTTCTCAAAATAATCCGGTTATGGTTGATTAAAGGAAGATCACACAATACGTGTCGATTTCACCCTGCTAGGCTTAATCTGTTGTCCAGAGTGGCTGTACTGGTTGTGTGCAATGAAGGAAAGGGACAGAGTAATACAATACAATACAATGCAATACAATACAATACAGTAGCAGAGTTGGAGGGGACCTTGGAGGTCTTCTAGTCCAACCCCCTGCCTAGACAGGAAACCTTATACCGTTCCAGACAAATTGCTATCCAACATCTTCTTAAAGACTTCCAGTGTTGGGGCATTCACAACTTCTGGAGGCAACTTCTATTCCACTGATGAATTGTTCTCACTGTCAGGAAATTTCCCCTTAGTTCTAAGTTGCTTCTCTCCTTGATTAGTTTCCACCCATTGCTTCTTGTTCTACCCTCAGGTGCCTTGGAGAATAGTCTGACTCCCACCTTGTGAGATTCCTGCGTAAGAATTGCTCTTCGAATATTTTATGCTCTAATTTACAACTTTTCATTTGCAACATTTAAGATCCAGTGTTGTAAATGCTAAAACAGCGTAGAAGCAAGTGACGTTTTCTACATTTTTATTTATATGGGTGGGCCTCGTTTAATGACCCACTACTCCAGCAACTGTTCAAACTTTAACTGAGATGAACAAGTGGTGGTACTTAGGACTCATAAGTGTGGCGCACAGCTTGCAATTATGACACTGCAGAATCCCACCGTCACCTCCTCACCCTTTTCTGTGCCAGTTTCCTACAAGCAAAATCAACACTAGGTGGTCACAGAATCAAAATCTCTTGAAGGATTAGCACCGGCTTATAAAGCTTTGGTAAGACCACATCTGGAACACTGCATTCAGTTTTAGTCTGCACATTACAAAAAAGATATTGAGACTTTGGGAAAAGTGCAAAGAAGAGCAACTAAGAGGATTGAAGGCCTGGGGGCTAAAAAATATGCAGGATTTGGGTTTGGCTAGTCCAGAGAAAAGAAGGAAAAGCGGGGACACGATAGCAGTCTTCCAGTATTTGAGAGGTTGCCATAAAGAGGAAGGGGTCAACTTATTTTCCAAAACACCAGAAGGCCGAACAAGAAGCAATGGGTGGAAATTAATCAAGGAGAGAAGCAACCTGGAATTAAGTAGAAACTTCCTAACAGTGAAGACAATTAACCAGTGGAACAACTTGCCACCAGAAGTTGTGGGTGTTTCATCACTGGACACTTTTAAGAAGAGACGGGACTTTCATTTGTCTGAAATGGTATAGGTCCGGGATGGCATTTGTCAGGGTGAGGCGTTGCCCTCACACGCATGCATGCGCTGGCCAGCTGACTTCAGCCTTTTTTTGAGGCCATTTTTTGCTCTCCGCAGGCCCCTGAGGCTTTATAGGAGCTTGGGGAGGGCAAAAACAGCCTCCCCCCCTCCCCGAGGCCCTCCAGAGGGTTCAGGAGCTTCCCTGAAGCCTCCAGGGTGCAAAAAAAACAGCCCTATGGGCAAACCGGAAATTCAGGAATGGACTTCCGGTTTGCTCGTAAGGCCGGTTTTAGCCCTCCGGAGGCTTTGCTGAAGGCTCCGGAGGACGAAAAATGGCCCTACGGATAAACCGGAAGTGACTTACAGCTCTTTTCTGATTCTGAAATGGGATAGGATCTCCTGCTTGAGCAAGGGGCTGGATTAGAAGACCTCCAAGGTCTCTTCCATCTCAATTCTGATTCAGATGGTTGCCTTGTCCTCACTTAGCAACACACAGTGATTTGCTTCACAATGGCAGCCAGGGCTCTCAGGATTTCCATCACTTTAACAATATTGTGGTTTGTAGGATGCATCGTTTAGTGGTGGAAATTCCACATTTCACCATCGTTAAATGAGGACAGCCTGTACTTGCATCTTAAAGCCCCTTCAAGTCCCCTCACTTTGCCCTCCCTTCTCTTCCTGTTGATAATTATTACCCCCCCCCCCCCAAACTGGGCCCCCTCTCTTCCAAAAGGGCCTCGGGTTGACAGTCTTTGACATTTTTAAGGGGAAATGCAGGAACTTTTTGACCCCCAACATACATTCAGCTTCATCCATAACCTGAGAGAGTTGTTGAAATTTGATTTCTCGGACAGCGAACCAGAGCAACCTGCCAGCTTTGACGGGGCCCCAGAAGAACAAGTTGAAGCATTTGACTATTGTCAGCTTAGCTTCCAGAATGAAGGTAAGGTAGAAAAGCTCTCAGTTAAAAAAACAAAACAAAAAACCCAGTTATTTTCTGCAGGCGGAGCCAGTGGCAGACATGCATGGAGAGGTCAGGCACCATGATGGCTCTGCTCTGTTCCACTGAAAACTAGAGAGTAGGTGCCCGCTCAGGACTTCAGTAAGGAAATCAACACACTGGCCAAATTGGAACTTGGGTGCCTGAAGTATTGCCCTTCTATTTAGCATTTGGGCATGGGCCTGTTAGACAAACTTTCTTAGTTTCTTTGTTTGTTTCTCTTTCTTTCTCTCTCTTTCTTTCTCTCTCCCTCCCTCCTCCCCCTCTCTCATTTTTCTCTATCTATCCTTGGTATCCTTTATAATGCCTTGGTAAGGCCACACTTGGAATACTGCATTCAGTTTTGGTCATCACCACGATGTAAAAAAGATGTTGAGACTTTGGAAAAAGTTCAGAGAAGAGCAACTAAGATGCTCAAAGACCTGGAGACTAAAACATATGAAGAACGGTTGCAGGAACTGGGTATGTCTAGTTTAATGAAAAGAAGGACCAGGGGAGACATGATAGCATTATTCCAATATCTCAGAGGTTGCCACAAAGAAGAGGGAGTCAAACTATTCTCCAAGGCACCTGAGGGTAGAACAAGAAGCAATGGGTGGAAACTAATCAAGGAGAGAAGCAACTTAGAACGGAGGAGAAATTTCCTGACAGAACAATGAATCAGTGGAACAGAAGTTGCCTCCAGAAGTTGTGAATGCCCCAACACTGGAAGTCTTTAAGAAGATGTTGGATAGCCATTTGTCTGAAGTGGTGTAGGGTTTCCTGCCTAGGCAGGGGGTTGGACTAGAAGACCTCCAAGGTCCCTTTCAACTCTCTTATTCTAAATCTATTCTATCCCTCCTTCCTGCCTTCCTCCCTTTCTCTCTCTCTCTCTTTCTGTCTCCTTCTTTCTCCTTCATAAGGCGATTGGTCATTATACATAAAACTGTAAATACACAAAAGCCATATTTAAATATTACCATAAAAACCCGGATTACTTTTAAAACACAAGCATTATCCATGGATGTTGTTTTCTGCATTTAAATGCAGTTTTTGGAAAAGATGCCCATGGCAGAAAAGAACCCAGCCGTGCCTTTTGGGATGGAGTGTTTGCCTGGATCATAGCAAAGGCGTTGGGGCTTAAAATTATAATAGGCGAGCGCGAAATTTACAAGCCACCTTTTTCCAGTGCAGTTGCAACTTTGAACGGTCACTAAATGAACCACCGTGACCGTATGTGCCTAAGGGCTTTTGCTATGCCTCACTTCCGGCTATTCCTCCCCCCTGCCCCCTCCCCAGTGCATCCCATATTCGGTGCTGCTGAAAGACCTGGAGATGCGGAACCTCCGGGAGCTGGAAGACCTGATCATCGAAGCCGTTTACACGGACATCATCCAAGGCAAACTGGATCAACGGAACCAAGTGCTGGAAGTGGATTTCTGCATCGGGCGGGACATTCAAAGGAAGGACATCAGCAACATCATTAAAACCCTCAATGAGTGGTGAGCTGTGCCCCTCCCTCCCTCCCTCTGGCCCGACAGGTTGTGGGGGTTGGTGGTATCCCCCCCTCTCCCTAATTTAGGCAGCATGGCCGCTTTTCCTCTCCTCCCCTCTTCCCCCCCCCCCCATCCGTGATGGTGGAACTTTTGTGTTGGCAGGTGTGACGGGTGTGAAGCCGTCCTGTTAGGAATCGAGCAACAGGTACTTAGAGCCAACCAGTACAAGGAGAACCACAACCGAACTCAACAACAGGTGGAGACGGAGGTAAGTGTCTTATACCGGCCCTGGCGGCGCAGTGGTCAGAATGCAGTATTGCAGGCAAGCTCTGCCCACAGTCTGGAGTTCAATCCTGGAGTTCAAGGTTGGACTCAGCCTTCCATCCTTTTGAGGTCAGTAAAATGAGGACCCAGATTGTTGGGGGACAAGAGGCTGACTCCTTAGAGAGGACTGAAAAAGCACTAGGAAGCTGGTATATAAGTCTAAGTACTATTGCCCTTCCTCCCTCCCTCCCTCCCTTCCTTCCGTGGTGAAACAGTGTTTAGAAAGCAGTGTTGCAGGCTAACGCTGCCCACAGCTAGGAAGTTCGACTCTCACCAAGTTCACAACTGACTCAGCCTTCCGTCCTTCTGAGCTCAATAAAATGAGGAGTCAGTGAAGAGGCTGACTCTGTAAACCGTTTAGAGAGGGCTGTGAAGCAGTATATAAGTGCTGTTGCTAGGTGGATGGTTCTCATCAGGAAAGCGATCCACAACCCCCATTTTTGAGATTGTCACACTTCTTTTCAACTGCCCCTCGCCTCCTCACCTCACTTCCTTCACATCCTTCCTATCTTGGAAGCCCAAGAATAAGCCAGCATTTTGAGTTCAGCATGTCAGAAATTCAGAAAATGCTTAACTTGATATTGCTGGTGTGTCACATTTAAGAGAGGCAATTCTCTTGGATATGACAGGCAATGTAAATGACAATGTAAATACAGACAGTCCTCAATTTATAGCAGTTCATTTAGTGACCGTTCAGAATTAAAACAGCCCTGGAAGAAAAAGTGACTTGTGGCCTTTTCCACACAGCCCTTGCTGCATCCCCTAGGCCACCTGATCAAAATTCAGATGCTTGGCCACTGACTCACACTTAGGACAGTCACGTGATCCCCTCTTGCCACCTTCTGACAAGCAAAGTCCATGGGGACGCCAGATGATTCACTTAACAACAGGGTTGCTGACTTAACTGCGGGGATTCACTTCACCCCAGTGGGAGGAAAGGTCATTCAATAGGGCAGAATTCACTTAACAACTCTCTCATGTAGCAACAGTCATTTTGGGTCCCATTGTGGACGTAAATTGAGGACTAGATGTACTTTGAAAATTCAGCTCATCGCTTCTGTGGGCTGCTTCTTGGCCACAGAAGGCCGAATCGGTTGAAATCATGCTGACCCATTGCCCAATTTCATCCTGCCCCCTCTTTCTTAAGCCTGCCTTTCATTTCCTCCACTCCTAGCCAGCTGTTGCCCTGACCTTCCTGGAGCTATTTATTTAGAGCAGGGGTCTCCAACCATGGCAACTTTCTGCCTGGTGGACTTCAGCTCCCAGAATTCCCCAGCCAGCTTTGCTTGGCAACTTTCTCTAAAAAAAAAAAAGATTTTATTTTTCCCTTTCAAATTCATTCACCAATATACATTCTTATAATTGCTATTAACATATATCTATTCATCATTTGTTTCTATGGTTATTCCCGTGTGAGATTGAGAGTATCTTGGCGACCTTTCAACGAGGTCCCACTCGCCATCTTCAGGCTGGTGCCTTCGGCTTCGTGCTTATGCGAGGAAAGTGTGATCGGAGCTGCTGTCTTTCTATAAATATTGGTGTGTGTGTGTGTAGTGCTGGCTTTGTTGCTGTAGGTGGATTGGTTGGCTGTGTTGTGACATCTTGATTAGTTGATGGAATTGATGTTTGCAGATTAGTCAAACCCATCCCATAGACCAAATGCAACCACTATCCAGAAGCCAAACCACGGTGGCATCACCAACTGCTGCACCCCTCTCCGACCCCCACACAAAGCAAACTGACACACACCAAACTCGGAGCTGAACCAAAGCCGGGGATGTTACGCCTCAGCCATCTGCTCAGGGCATCACAGAACTCAGGATGTTACAACGCAGCCAACCTCCCAGGATGTTGCAGCACAGGACTCAGGATATCCCTACAATAGAGCTCAGGATGTCATCACACAGCCAATTGCCCCAGGTTGTTACAACACAAAAGAACAATAGGCACACAGCCAGTACCTCAGCCACACAGGATGTTACGAAACAGCCGACTAATCTGCAAACATCAACTCCATCAACTAATCAAGATGTTACAACACAGCCAACCAATCGGCTTACAGTAACAAACCCAGCACTACACACACATACATACCAATATTTATAGAAAGACGGCAGCTCCGATCACGCTTTGCTCGCACAAGCACGAAGCCGAAGGCACCAGCCTGAAGATGGTGAGTGGGACCTCGTCGAAACGTCGCCAAGATACTTTCAATCTTACACGGGAAAAGACCCAAATACGCCAAGACCTGCATACCTGTACCCGTGAAAATCTATGAAAATGTTAGATAGATGATAGATAGATAGATAGATAGATAGATAGATAGATAGATAGATAGATAGATAGATAGATAGATAGATAGATAGATAGATAGATAGATAGATAGATAGATAGATAGATAGATAGATGATAGATGATGTAGATGTAGATGTAGATGTAGATGTAGATGTAGATGTGGATATAAATAAAATACAGTTTGGGTCACTTTCTTGCCACCTCGTGCCTCCATCTTATTTTGCAACAACCTTGCTCCTTCCATTGTCTCAACCTCCCTTCTCTGCCTTCTTCTTTCCTCCTCTCCTTCCTCCTTTCTTCTTCCCCTCTCTTTCCCGCTCCTCCTCCTCACCCTCTCTCCCACTCTTAATTCCCCTCCCTCACTCCCTCTGCTTTCTTTCCCTCCTCATCCTCCCTCCTTTCCGTTGTTGCCCTTGCTTATTTACTATCTCTGATTGGTTCTCGGGGTGGCGTTTCAGCAATCCCAACTTTCTATTTTCGTACAAATAATTTTCTCTATTGCATTTTATTTCTAGTATTTAGCTCCACTTGGGAAGGGGTCAGTGAAAGACAGTGTGCCTTTCGCCTTTTCCCCCATAAATAAGGGTTTGAGTCCCATGTCCCAGTAGGTGGCGCTGTGCCCATATCTTAGACTCCAGACCAGTGCTGTGGTTTATTTTTATTTATTTTTTACTTTCCTGAACCTGCCAAGCCTCAAAAGCTGATGGATGGATGGACTCACGTCCTCCTGTTTCTGCCCTGACTCTTGTGCTGTTGCTTGTCTCTGCTGTGTTTTTGGGCTGGCTTAGTTCCATGCTTGGTATCCGTGTAGGTCAGGGGTGTCCAAACTTGGGAACTTTAAGACTTGTGGACTTTAACTCCCAGAATTCCCCAGCCAGCTCTGCTTTCTTATTTCGACAATGGGACTGTAAAATAAGGAAACTGCTAAGGTTGGCCCGACTATAAAGCAGGGAAGAAATGCAAGCTAAGGATGTTGGAAAGAAGCTGTTAATTGACCTGGGTTAAGTGTGTTGTGTGAATGGAGCCTTTTATTGTGTTCTTCCATCCACGATTGTCTGTTATCCTGCCTTTCTTGTAAACCAGGGGTGTCCAAACTTGGGAACTTTAAGACTTGTGGAATTCTGGGAGTTGAAGTCCACAAGTCTTAAAGTTCCCAAGTTTGGACACCCCTGGTGTAGGTAGTCCTCGACTTACAACAGTTTGTTTAGTGACCGAAGTTACAACGGCACTGAAAAGACTCACGGCCTTTTACCGAATTTTTAACACGTACCACCGTTGGCATCATCCCTGCGGTCAGGCCATCAGAATTCAAACGCTTGGCAACTGGCATGTACTTGTGACGGTTGCAGTGTCTGGGGCGGGGGGGGGGAGGGTGTCACGTGATCCGCTTCTGCGACCTTCTGATGAGCAAATCCAATGGGGGAAGCCAGATTCACTTTACAACCTTGTTAACGGCCTTAACCAGTTGCAGTGTTTCGCTTCATAACTGCGGCAAGAAAGGACGTAAAATGGGGCGAATCTCACTTGGTAGCTGTCTCGCTTAGCAAGGGAAATGTGGGGTTCAACTGTGGCTGGAAGTTGAGAGGATTACCTGCAACGTCAAACCGTTGTTAAGAGGCCGGCCATAAGTCGAGGACTACCTACAGAGAATCAGGCTGAGCTGAAATTTCTTGCCTCTCCTCTCCGTCTGAAAGTGAGGAGAAGGGCGCTCCCCTGCTCTCTGCCCCTCGTGTCAAAGACGATGGAGTGGCCTGGCGGTGTGCCACACTTCAGAGAAACGTGGATGGCTCCCCCTCTTAGATTAGAATAGCAGAGTTGGAAGGGACCTCGGAGGTCTTCTAGTCCAACCCCGTGCCTAGGCAGGAAACCCTATACCGTTCCAGACAAATGGCTATCCAATATCTTCTCAAAGACTTCCACTGTTGGAGCATTCACAACTTCTGGAGGCAATTTCTGTTCCACTGATTAATTGTTCTCACTGTCAGGAAGTTTCTCCTCAGTTCTAAGTTGCTTCTCTCCTTGATTAGTTTCCACCCATTGCTTCTTGTTCTGCCCTCAGGTGCCTTGGAGAATAGTTTGACTCCCTCTTCTTTGTGACAACCCCTGAAATATTGGAACTCTACTATCATGTCTCCCTTAGTCCATCTTTTCATTAAACTAGACCTACCCAGTTCCTGCAACCGTTCTTCATATATCTAAGCCTCCAGTCCCCTAATCCTCTTTGTTGCTCTTCTTTGCACTCTTTCTAGAGTCTCCACATCTTTTTTACATCATGGTGATCAGAACTGAATGCAGGATTCCAAGTGTGGCCTTACCAAGGCCTTATTAAAGTGGTATTAAGACTTCCCTGCCTTTGCTTTCCTTCCAGGTGCTGAACATCAAGAAGACCTTGAAGACCACCGCCTCTTCCTCGTCTTCTGCCCAGGAGATGGACCAGCAGCTGGTCGAGCGGGAGTGTCCTCACCCGGAGCAGAGGCAGCCCACCAAGAAGCTCTCCAAGGTCAAAGGGCTGGTCTCCAGTCGCCACTAGTGGCCAGAGCTGCTGCAGGGGAGGGGAGGCTGCCCGAGGGGCCCTCAGTGACTCTGGAGGGAGGGGTCCCGGGCCTCCCTGGTCTACCTGCCACCTTTCCCCCACCAGCCCCTCCTTCCACCAGCTTCTGCGCCAGCGGACACTGCCAACGTTCTCCCGCAGAGCTTTGCATAAGGGCTTGGGGGTCCCTGTATTTGGGGAGGGGGGGTCAGGCACTGAATAAGGAGGTGGCTAACTTTGGGGTCCTTCCCATCAGGGGTTGGTGTCCCTTGGCAGTGGCAGCAGCGCACTTCCCCGGATGGCAAAGGCCGGGGTGTGGGTGGCGGGGAGGGTGGATTTTCTGGCGAAAGGGAGCGCAACACCCCCCTCCCTTCGCTCCTCCTCCTCCTCCTCCTCCTCTGTCTCTTGGGCCTTGTCTCCGAAGTCAACTCTCTACCTCAGGAGCCCCCAAACTTTCCAGCTTTTGCAGACCGGCTGGCGAGGGGCAAGTGGGGGGGAAGAGGGGATGGTCGGCGGGTGAGTGAATGCGCAGCTGCCCGTGAGCGAAACGGGACGCACACATGCCTGCCGCTTGTCCCTACGGAGCTTGTCGGCCACTTCTGCAGCCCGCTAACGAACAGGCCACGTCCCGGTACTGGTCCACAG
The DNA here is from genome assembly GCA_029891615.1 of Natrix natrix natrix. NCBI lineage: Eukaryota > Metazoa > Chordata > Lepidosauria > Squamata > Natricidae > Natrix > Natrix natrix. Next base: position 59,152 of record JAKRSK010008575.1, on the reverse strand, counting down.
CCCCTCCTCCCCCCCAGGCATTGTTGTACCCCTGCTCTACCTCACACTGGCAGGCCGGGACATGTTTACTCACCACCATCTCTGGCTCTGCTTTGAAGCCCAGGTGCTCCTACCTGTGACAGCTCGGGTCCCTTCCTTGACGCCGAGGTGGAGAGGGAGGGGGGGCAAACAGCTGCTATTTCAACCTCCTTTCTGGCCCCACTTCTGTATCTTGGAGACCCCCCCCCCCAGGCATGGCTGCCCAAGGAACATAGCCTAGTTGCCCCCCCTCAGTCTGTTCTGTGCTACCCATTGGCTCCTGCTGCAGCTCCTTGAAGATGGCCCGTGGGGCACCAGGGGGTGGGTGGGGATCCAACCAAGAGGTCCTCTATCCCCCACCCACCCACCCCCATCCTTTGCTGATCCTGAACCCTTAATTTGGGCCATTAACCCTTCGTATGAAAGGTTCGGAACTTGAATTATTTCCCCGTTGTGTCTGACCCTCCTCCTTCTTTTTTTTACATTTCTTAAGATGGTTTGGACATTTCAACTTTTTTTTTTTTTAATTTGATAATCTGTTACAGACTCACGCAAGGTGACTTGATCAGAAGGATCGTTTTCTATTAAAAAAAGAAAAAATGAAAGAAAAAAAAACGAAAGCCACCCCTGGACTTCCCAGGGTGAGGCTTACCGGGTCAGTTTTGTCACATCTGGAGTTGCGCCTTGGGGTGGGGGTGGGGGGCAAAATCGTGGGCACGCCAGCTCAGTTGAGATTGCTCTTCCTGAGTCTTCACCAGGGAGGCCAAGATCTCCCCACATGATGAAGCTAGGGTTCCCCAATCTGGCCATCTTTCTGATGGGTAGTTCTCAATTTACGACCGGTCATGTAGCATTTTCACCACACAGCAACCGGCCTGCATTTCCAGCTGTTTGCAACATCCTGCGGTAATATGACTGTTCATTGTTTGTTCCAAAACTGGTGTTTACTTCCGTTTTCCTGGCAAAAACCATCCCAAAGCCACTGATGGGTCTGCATAGGCCAGGGGTGTCCAAACTTGGCAACTTTAAGACTTGTGGACTTCAACTCCCAGAATGGCTGGCTGGGGAATTCTGGGAGTTGAAGTCCACAAGTCTTAAAGTTGCCAAGTTTGGACACCCCTGACATAGGTATTGCCTTTGCTTTATGACCACTGCAAAAGCATGGCTGGCTGGGGAATTCTGGGAGTTGAAGTCCACAAGTCTTAAAGTTGCCAAGTTTGGACACCCCTGACATAGGTATTGCCTTTGCTTTATGACCACTGCAAAAGAGGTCATAAAATCAGGCAAATCACAGCGTTACGGCCGTCATGATTTACAACTTTAATTGCTGGGCTCAATTCTCGATTTCTGCAGCGTGTGTGTGTGTGTGTTTTGACACAATCCCCTTTTACGACCTCCCAACAAGCAAAATCCATGGGGAAGGCAGATTCACTCAACAACCGTGTGACTCACTTAACAGCTGCAGTGGTTCACTTAACCACGTTGGCAAGAAAGGTCGCCTAACGGGGCAAAGCTCACTTAAAAAATGTCTCACTGAGCAGCGTACATTTTGGGCTCGGCTGTGGTCATAAGTTGAGGAGTACCTGTACAATAATAAAAAATGGGAAATTAACCAGCTGGAACGAACAGCGCCAACCTGCACAATCGCCTTCAATCCCAAGAATGCCGATGGGCACAAGAGCTGCTTTGGAGTAGCAAAAGTGGTGGGTGCTTCCTCCCCCCCCCCCCCCCAAACATAAGGGGACACAGACAAGGAAATGGGTCAAACCAGAAATTAAAGGTATGGACATAAAAAAAGGAACCGTATAAATTACAGGCATTTGCCAGACGACTTGGTTTTTATCCTGGAAGACCCACAAGAAAATGGACTGAAAACTTAATTAGGAAAATTGAAGAATATGGTGAAGTAGCAGGACCGAAAATAAAGAAGGATAAAACTAAAATTAGAGTTTAAAATGCCGTAGTTTAGAGTTTCTCAACCTTGACTACTTTTAAGATGTGTGGACTTCAAATCCCAGAATGCCCTAGCCACTTTTAAAAGGTGTGGACTTCAACCCTGGCTGGGGAATTCTGGGAGTTGAAATCTCCACGTCTTTACAAGTTTGCCAGTTTTGAAAAAAACGCTAGAATGAAAAGGGAATGGAAGGAATGGAACATCTTCAGCATGAGAAAATATATGGGGGGGAAAAGCTTTTAGCTTTAAAGAACAAAAAGCCTCACCTGAATTGCAGGGAAAAAATAGTAAAACCTTAAAGGTGGCTAAGACACTGAGCTTGTCAATCAGAAGGTCGGCATTTCGGCGGTTCGAATCCTTAGTGCTGCATAATGGAGTGAGCTCCCGTGACTTGTCCCAGCTTCTGCCAACCTAGCAGTTTGAAAGCAAGTAAAAAATGCAAGTAGAAAAATAGGGACCACCTTTGGTGGGAAGGGAACAATGCTCCGTGCGCCTTCGACGTTGAGTCGTGCCGGCCACATGACCACGGAGACGTCTTCGGACAGCGCTGGCTCTTTGGCTTTGAAACGGAGGTGAGCATCGCCCCCTAGAGTCGGGAACGACTAGCACATATGCCCAAGGGGAACCTTTACCTTTAGTTTAGGAGAAAGGACTAGAGAGATCCCAGGGCCAAACGAAGGCTCCGTTTGAACCCAGCGAGTGCCGGGGGAAGCCCTGGGCATCCTCTGCCAGAGAGAAGAAAGAAAGAGATTCTGCCAACTTTGGCAAGTTTATATCTCGCGGACTTCATGCTGGCTTGGTGTTGTGGCCCGCCAGCAGTCAGCGGAGCTGGCAGCAGATTTGGACAGTGAGGAGGTTGGGGAGGAAGATGGGCCAGTCCTGGAGTCTGGGGAAGGCTCTGATGAGGGCTCTGTGTCAGAGGCAGAGAGGGGACGAGGGCCGTATCTCAGTTATAAGCTGCCTTCAGAGTCAGACATCAGTGGGGCAGATGAGCAGCTGGAGCCTGTTCCCATGCACAGAGCTGCCAGATGAAGGGAACAGCTAAAGAACGGGTCCACTTGGGAGCGAGGAGCAAAAAGAGGAGTGGAGAAAAGAGGAGCGAAAGGGGAGTGGAGTTTGCAGGAGACAATTAGTTTGCTTAATTGGTTTGTGACTCTCCGACGCTCCTTGCCAGGTTTTGCAGAGATCGGCCTGGCAGCTCTCCAAGACAGATAAGGTCTGTGACTGTAAATCCTCCCTGGAAAGATTTTGCTGGCTGTGAATGAGCAGAATTCACAGTCAATTAATAAAAGTTTTTTTTTTTTGTCGGGACAAGGATTCTGCTTTATGCTCTCGGTCAGAACTGACTGGGGAATTCTGGGCGTTGAAGTCCACAAGTCTTAAAAGTTGCCAAGGTTGGACCCCCCACCCACCCCCCAATTTATACCAAACCTCCCCTGGCTCCTGAATTAATTCCTTTAGAACAGTGTTTCTCAAACTTGGCGACTTTAAGTCCTGTGGACTTCAACTCCCGGAGTTGAAGTCCACAGGACTTAAAGTCGCCAAGTTTGAGAAACACTGCTTTAGAACATTTATCTGGCCGCCCACTCTCAGCAACCCCAAATACAAATATTTGGGAATGAGAATTAACCTGTTTTCTGAGTTCGTTTGCATAATAAAATGTACGGATTCGTCTCTTTCCTGGTTATGTCTCCCCATTGTGTTAAATCCGGCAAGGGAGGCACCCCCCCCCCCATCCCATCTGTGTCAAATGTCAGGACACAAGAGCTTTTTCTGCCATGGCACCTGCCCTCTGGAACATCATCTCCCCCCCAAAAAAATTAGACTTTCCCCAACTTTCCTGGCTCTTCACCCCCAAAACCTGCTTTTGCCATCAAACCTGAGGATCTGATAGCAATGGGTGAGCCTGTGTCATGGCTTCTTTGTGCGTCTCTGTTTTTATGTCGTTTTTGGTGTCCTTGGTTGTGTTTAATTCTGTTTTAATTGCAAGCAGCCAGCTGAATGAGACAGGTGGTCTATCAACTGGAGGGACGGATAACAAGAAAACTGTGGTGCAGGGTTTAACTTCGCTGTTTTCTTGCAGACGTTTTATGACCCAACTAGGTAACATCATCAGTGCTAGTAAGGAGTGAGGTTTGCAGAGAGGAGGAGGACAGTTGTGGGGTCCTGGGTGCTCTATGAGCTTGGTTGCTTTCTCGCAGACATTTCATGACCAGACTTGATAACATTATCAGTGCTAGAAGAGAAGGGGTGTGTGGAGAGGTGATTGGGGGAATTGTGGGGCCCTTGGTGCTCTCGGAGGTTGGTTATTTTCTTGCAGACGCTTCATGACCCAACTAGGTAACATTATCAGTGCTAGAAGAGAATGGGGTTTGTGGAGAGGAAAAGGAGGATTCTGGGGTCCTTAGTGTTCTCTCGGCTGGTTTGTTTTCTTGCAGACATCTCATGACCCAATTAGGTAACATCATCAGTGCCAGGTGGGAGTGGGGTTTGTGAAGGGGGAGGGAGGAAGGCAGGGACAACTGTGGGGTCCTTGGTGGTCTCTGAGCTTGATTATTTTCTTGCAGATGTTTCGTGACCCAGTTAGGTAACACCATCAGTGCCAGAAGGGAGTGACGTGTAGAGAGGAGGAGGAGGAGGATTATGGGATCCATGATGTCCTCTGAGCTTGGCTGTTTTCTTAACAGATGTTTCATCACCCAAGTAGATAGCATCATACGTGTTTGCTCCCTACTGTGAACAGACAGTAGCTTGCCCTGCCAGTGTAGGTTGGGGTGTGGTAGGCATATAGAGATAAACCACATTTGCACACCATTGAAAGGAGCCAACAAAAAGGACCAGAAGACATCCTCTCCAGCAACCAACACCCAGATAAGCGGGGATTATCGCCAGACAAACAATCAGGGGAAAACAACTCTAATCCAGGAACTACCAAGGAGGAAACCACGCCCCCATCAACGCCGGCAGGGAAATCTACTGTGTATAAACCGGGAGCAAACTCCACACCTCTTCAAGTTGCCAAATTGGGATACTCCACTGTTAGATACAGGTAGTCCTCAGCTTACAACAGTTCCTTCAGTGACCGTTCAAAGTTACAACGGCCTTGAATAAAGTGACTTATGACCGTTTCCCACACCTTTTGGGGCATCTCTCTGGTCGCGTGATCAAAATTCAGGCACTAGGGCAACTGATTCATATTTACGACGGACACAGTGTCCCGGGGTCACGTGATCGGCTTTTGCGACCTTCTGACAAGCGGAGTCAGTGGGGAGGCCAGGTTCGCTTAACAGCCACGTTGCTAACTTAAAAAAAAAAGAACTGCAATGATTCACTTAGCAACAGTGGCAAGAAAAGTTGCAAAACGGGGTAAATGTCTATGGCAGGGGTGTCCAAACTTGGGAACTTTAAGACTTGTGGACCTCAACTCCCAGAATTCCCCAGCCAGCATTTGTCTGAAGTGGTGTAGGGCAGGGATGTCCAAACTTGGGAACTTTAAGACTTGTGGACTTCAACTCCCAGAATTCCCCAGCCAGCATTTGTCTGAAGTGGTGTAGGGCAGGGGTGTCCAAACTTGGGAACTTTAAGACTTGTGGACTTCAACTCCCAGAATTCCCCAGCCAGCATTTGTCTGAAGTGGTGTAGGGCAGGGGTGTCCAAACTTGGGAACTTTAAGACTTGTGGACTTCAACTCCCAGAATTCCCCAGCCAGCATTTGTCTGAAGTGGTGTAGGGCAGGGGTGTCCAAACTTGGGAACTTTAAGACTTGTGGACTTCAACTCCCAGAATTCCCCAGCCAGCATTTGTCTGAAGTGGTGTAGGGCAGGGGTGTCCAAACTTGGGAACTTTAAGACTTGTGGACTTCAACTCCCAGAATTCCCCAGCCAGCATTTGTCTGAAGTGGTGTAGGGCAGGGGTGTCCAAACTTGGGAACTTTAAGACTTGTGGACTTCAACTCCCAGAATTCCCCAGCCAGCATTTGTCTGAAGTGGTGTAGGGCAGGGGTGTCCAAACTTGGGAACTTTAAGACTTGTGGACTTCAACTCCCAGAATTCCCCAGCCAGCATTTGTCTGAAGTGGTGTAGGGCAGGGGTGTCCAAACTTGGGAACTTTAAGACTTGTGGACTTCAACTCCCAGAATTCCCCAGCCAGCATTTGTCTGAAGTGGTGTAGGGCAGGGGTGTCCAAACTTGGGAACTTTAAGACTTGTGGACTTCAACTCCCAGAATTCCCCAGCCAGCATTTGTCTGAAGTGGTGTAGGGCAGGGGTGTCCAAACTTGGGAACTTTAAGACTTGTGGACTTCAACTCCCAGAATTCCCCAGCCAGCATTTGTCTGAAGTGGTGTAGGGCAGGGGTGTCCAAACTTGGGAACTTTAAGACTTGTGGACTTCAACTCCCAGAATTCCCCAGCCAGCATTTGTCTGAAGTGGTGTAGGGCAGGGGTGTCCAAACTTGGGAACTTTAAGACTTGTGGACTTCAACTCCCAGAATTCCCCAGCCAGCATTTGTCTGAAGTGGTGTAGGGCAGGGGTGTCCAAACTTGGGAACTTTAAGACTTGTGGACTTCAACTCCCAGAATTCCCCAGCCAGCATTTGTCTGAAGTGGTGTAGGGCAGGGGTGTCCAAACTTGGGAACTTTAAGACTTGTGGACTTCAACTCCCAGAATTCCCCAGCCAGCATGGCTGGCTGGGGAATTCTGGGAGTTGAAGTCCACAAGTCTTAAAGTTCTCAAGTTTGGACACCCCTGGTCTATGGAGATTTTCAGTCATTCAGGCCCTGGTTTTCCCAAAGTTGCTTTTTTTTTCTGGAGGCAATTGAACTTTCTTGTTTTTTTCTTTCGAAGACGTTTCGCTTCTCATCCAAGAAGCTTCTTCAGCTCTGATCTTCAGAAGCAAAGAAGCTCCTTGGGTGAGAAACAAAATGTCTTCAAGGGAAAAAAGAAAGTCCTTCTGCCCCCTGAAAAAATACATTTGGGACAAAACAGGGTAAAATTTTAACAAACGTCTCGGCAACAGAATTTCTGGTTGCAGTTGTGGTCGTAAGCCGAGGACTCCCTCGATTTAGTCTGAGATTTAGATTCAACCATTAAAGGAAAAAGGATAATATTCATCGGCCCTCAAGAGAAATTGCTAGATGCTGCAAAGAGAAGACTTCAAATTTAGCAGTTGCGTTAAAGGTAAAGGTTCCCCTCGCACATACGTGCTAGTCGTTCCCGACTCTAGGGGGCGGTGCTCATCTCCGTTTCAAAGCCGAAGAGCCAGCGCTGTCCAAAGACGTCTCCGTGGTCATGTGGCCGGCATGACTAAACGCCAAAGGCGCACCCAACGCCGTTACTTCCCACCAAAGATGGTTCCTCTTTCTCTACTCGCATTTTTTCACATGCTTTCGAACTGCTACGTTGGCAGAAGCTGGGGCAAGTCACGGGAGCTCACTCCGTTACACGGCGCTCGGGATTCGAACCGCCGACCTTTCCGATCGACAAGCTCAGCGTCTGAGCCACGGTGCCACCGTGAAGCAGTAGCGTTGCGAAACAAAACAAAAAAAAGGCCAAAAGACTTCCAGTTTAGTTGAGTTTAATTGGGACATTTTTGAAAAGTGTAATTGTAATTTCGGTTAAAACATCAGGTTTTCCTTTGAAACCTTTGGTAAGTAGCGTGCATCTTCTTTTTACATGCTTTTATCCGCGGTTTTATCTAAAGCCTCGTTCCAAACCCACAATTTTAAAGGGAAGATTTGCGTCCGATTTAAAAGAAAAAAAAAAAAAGACAAGTTTATCAATCGTACATGGAATTTTTGTATTCGTTTTTTTTTTCCCCCTCCCTTTTCTTCCAGCTATTCAGGATGAGAGGGAAGGAGGGGCGGGGAGAACAAAAAGAAGATAATACAATACTCGGCCCCTTTTCATTTCGTTTACATAAATAAATTTTTTTTTCTTATAAATATCTCTTTATAAACAATATATAAATAGCTTTTACAACTTAAATACATTTATGCGTGACACGAATGTACAAAACAGCAATTTGGATGGCATACGCAGCTGGGGTTTTTTTTTCCCTCCGTCTCCAGAAAGGGTCCTTTGTCGCGGGGGGAGGGGAGGGGGAGTTGTGTGTGTGATGTGTGTGGTTCAGTGGTGGGTTCTGGATCCCGTTGCAGAGCATTGCGCAGATGCTGTATGCGCCGTGCGCAGAAGCCTTAAAAGACCGGTAAGGAACGCAGGTGGGCAGGTGGGCATCCATTGCTCCGGGCAGGCTCCGGTACACCCATATCGGGGTGTACCGCCTGCAACCCACCACTGGTGTGGTTGTGTTATTGTGTTGGTGCCTGTTGATATATATATATGTATATATATGGCGTCTTATGTATTAGGTAAGAGAGGAAGATTTGGGAGGGGGACTTGCAAAACTCAATCCAACCCTACCCAGCCCCCTCCCACTCAAGATGGTTGTTTCGGCTTCAGGCTCTTCGTACCGACAGGAGACAGGCTGTGTGGCCCTTGGGGTCCCGCCAGTCGGGCCCTGGGTGACTGCAGGGGATGTCCAGAAATGTCCGCGGATGGGGTGGGGTGGGCTGTCCCTTCAAAGATCTGGAAATAAAAAGCATCGAGAGAGTCAGAAGGGGATTCCGGCAAAGGGAGAAGCAACCTGGAATGGAGGAGAAACGTCCTAACCGTCAGGGTGATTAGCCAGCGGAACAGCTTGCCACCAGACGTTGTGGGCGCTCTCATCACTGGAGGCAAAGCTGGATGAAGCCACTTGTCTGGAATGGGGATAAGGTCTCCTGCTTAAGCAGGGGGCTGGACTAGATGACCCCCAAGGTTCCTCACAGCTCTATTTTGATTCTAAAATGGGACAGGGTTTCCTGCTTGAGCAGGGGGCTGGACTAGGTGACCCCCAAGGTCCCTCCCAGCTCTATTCTGATTCTGAAATGGGATAGGGTCTCCTGCTTGAGCAGGGGGCTGGACTAGATGTCCCCCAAGGTCCCCCCCAGCTCTATTTTGATTCTGAAATGGGATAGGGTCTCCTGCTTGAGCAGGGGGCTGGACTAGATGACCTCCAAGGTCCCTCCCAGCTCTATTTTGATTCTGAAATGGGATAGGGTCTCCTGCTTGAGTAGGGGGTTGGACTAGATGACCTCCAAGGTCCCCCTTCCAGCTGTATTCTGATGGATCGACATCCCAAGAAGTTTTTCTGCGACCTCTTTACATTAAAAAAAAGAATACAGGTAGCCCTCGGCTGACGACCACAGCTGAGCCTCAAATTTCCGTTGCTAAGCGAGACATTAGTGAAGTGAGCCTTGCCCCGTTTTGCAACTTTCCTTGCCACCATTGTTAAGGGAATCTCTGCAGCAATTAAGTTAGTGACACGGTGGCAAAGCGAATCGGTCTTCCCTGTGGATTTTGCTTGTCCGAAGGCCGCAGAAGCAGGAATCACGCGACACACACCCCGGGACGCTGCGACCGTCACAAATATGAATCAGTTGCCAAGTATCTGATGTTGCAACAGCCGTAAGTGTGAAAACGGTCGTAAGCCGCTTTTTTCAGGGCTGTTGTAATTTTTTTTTTTTTTTTTTTATTAAAAGAGTTTTGTACAAACAAATTTTCCCCCTTTTCACCCCCCCCTCCATACAATATAAATCTCATACAAATGCTATACCCCCCCGCAAAAATTCACATTCAAATATTATACCAAACACTTTACCCCCTCCCCACCCCCCATCTTAAAATAGATTACTCATAACCCCTCTCCTCCCAACAAAAACTATAGAGATTAGTCTTAAATTAATAATAACACATTGATCATTTTCTAAGCTAATTTAACATCTATAACTCTTAATATAAATTTCTCCTAGCCTAACAATGTTTCATTAGTCCCATCTTCTAATTTATTCATACATATATATTGCCCCACCCTCCACCCTAACCCTCCCCCACCTCCCGCACAAACCCACCCCCCTGACTTCCGCTGTATACCACTCTAATAATTCCAAACATCCCATATACTATTTACTCTGATCATCTATCGGTCTAAACATTCTTACCTAAAGGCTAGATAATAACTCCTAGTCTGGTATTTATTCTGTATATAATCAATCCATTTTGCCCATTCCTGTGTGTAATCCTCCTGTTTCTGAGCTTTTAAGAAAGCTGAAATTTTTGCCATTTCAGCGAACCCCGCCACCTTCTGAATCCATTGATCAATTGTTGGCAAAAAATCTTTTTTCCAATGTTGCGCAATCAACAACCTAGCTGCTGTAACCATATACAAGGCCAATTTTGTTTCCCCTTTGGTAAAATCCTTAACTATACCCAATAAAAACATTTGTGGAGTGAATTGTATTCTTTTCTTAAATACATTCTGCATAACCCACCATATTTTTATCCAAAAAGCTTTAACCTTGTTGCAAGTCCACCATACATGAAAAAAGGTAGCATCTAGACACCCGCATCTCCAACATTTTGGTTGAACATTTGGGTACATGCATGATAATTTTTTAGGATCTAAATACCATCTGTAAAACATTTTATAAAAATTCTCCCTTAAATTCTGTGACTGTGTAAATTTAACATTCTGAACCCATATTTTTTCCCACGTTTCCAACATAACCACTTCCCCAAAATTCTGAGCCCATTTAATCATACAATCCTTAACCAATTCACTTTCTGAGTCTCTTTCTAACAGTACATTATATATTCTTTTAACTTGTTTTGGACCAGTCTCTTTTATCTGCTTAATCAGTTCCACTTCTTTATCCATAAAGCCGACCCTACGATCTTCTTCCCATCTCTTCTGAAGCTGTATGTAATGTAACCAATTTAAAGTAATTCCTTCTTCCAACAGCTGTTCCAAAGTTTTTAACTTCCATTCGCCCCCATCAGCAATAAGCACATCTTTATATAAACAACCCCCGAGTGACTTAATATTCATAATCCCCATGGTGTCTGCAAGATCCAACCAAAGCGGTATTTTATAATCCCAATTGGGCCGGTGCTTCTTCCATATTCTCATCAAGGCACTACGGAGAACATGGTTGTTGAACACTTTATCCACCCTGTCTTCATAAAAAAGATATGCATGCCATCCCAGAACAAGATCATGGCCTTCTATATTGAGCAACACCTCATAAAGTTAACTAAGGTTTGAGACCCAACTGAACTAGTCCAACCCCCTGCTCAAAGCAGTAGTTCTCAACTTATGACCACACCTGGGGCCCAACTCTCCTTCCCTAAGCAAGGCGGTTGTCCAGTGACCTTTTTTTGCCAAGCTCGCTAAGCGAATCCGGAAGTTGTTAAGGGAAACATGCAGTCGTTAAGCAAATCTGGCTCCTTCCCCCCCCTCCCGGAGCGGCTTTGCTTCCCGGAAGCCAGCTGGATCACGACTCTGGATGCCGCATCCGTCATAAATGGCAAATGGTAAGAAAGGTCGTAAACTGAGGCAATGTTCACTTAAGAAACATCTCGACAACAGAAATTTTGGGCTCGTAAAATTGTGGTCGTAAGTCGAGGACTACCTATACAGCAGCATTTGAGGCCTAGAAAGTACAGAGAGTCCTTGAGTTACGACCCTGATGGAGCCCGAAATGTAACTCTTGCTAAGCAAAACATTTGTTAAGCGAGTTTTAGCCCCGTTTTACGACCTTACTTGCCACGGTTGTTAAGTGAATCACTACAGTTGTTAAGTTAGTCACACGGTTGTTAAGCGAATCTGGTTTCGCCATGGATTTGGCTTGTCGGAAGGTCGCAAAAGGGGATCGCGCGAACCTGGGACTCTGCGGCCGTCACAAACACGAATCGGCTGCCAAGCGCCTGAATTTTGGTCACGTGATCACGGGGATGCTGAAAATGGTCGCAGCTATGAAACATGGGCCTAAGTTACATTTCTCATTGCGGTTGTAACTTCGGACGGTCGCTAAACAAACTGTTGTAAGTGGAGGACTATCTCTAGCAGGCTCTAATAGCTTTATCGTTGGCCAGGAACAAAACCATCCATTGTGCACGGCCCATCAAGATAACGGCCCTTCAACACAGCTAGTCCTCGACTTATGACCACAAGGGAGCCCAACATTTCTGTCGCTGAGCGAGACGCTTGTGAACATGAGCTTTGCCCCACTGGACGACCTTTCTCGCCACCGCTGTTAAATGAACCACTGCAGTCGATAAGTTAGTCTCACGGTTGTTAAGTGAAGCTGGCTTCCCGATGGACTTTGCTGTCAGAAGGGCGCAAGAGGGGATCATGTGACATCCCCCCGGGACACTGACCGTCATAAGTATGAATCAGTTGCCAAGCGCCTGAAATTTGGGGATGCTGTAATGGTCGCTGTGTGAAACACGGTCACTAAACAAATTGTTGTACGCCCAGGTCCACTTGTGTAATGTTCATCTTAATTTAAACATCTTTAATAAGACTTATTAGGGATTTAGGAGCTGCTTGCATTCTGTGGGGGGGAAATTCAATCAATCGGAATCGAAGCTGGAAGGGACCTTGGAGGTCTTCTAGTCCAACCCCCTCCACAGCTGAACCTTCTCCATCTGGTCTTATTCTCATCAGATTGCAAGTCACTAAAAGCACCTTCCATTGACTTCATCCCTACATCCCTATGCCTACAAATCATGAACAGGACAACAGAGTGGAAGGGACCTTGGAGGTCTTCTAGTCCAACCCCCTGATGAAGCAGGAGATCTTATACCATTTCAGACAATGGGCTCTCCAGTCTCTTCTTAAAAACCTCTAGTGATGGACCCCCCACAACATCTGGTGGCAAGCAGTTCCATTGGTTAATTGTCCTCACAGTCAGGAAATTTCTCCTTTACTCCTAAGTTGCTTCTCTCCTTGATTAGTTTCCACCCATTGCTTCTTGTCCTGCCTTCTGGGGCTTTGAAGAACAGGCTGACCCCCCCCCTCTTCTTTGGGGTAACCCCTCAGCTATTGCAACCCTGCCATCATGTCACCCCTAATATTAGATTACACCTGAAGGCCGGACAAGGAAACTAATGGATGGAAACTAACCAAGGAGCGATTCAACCTGGAAATAAGGAGGAATTTTCTGACAGGGAGAACAATCAACCCATGGAAGAGAAGTTGCCTTCGGAGGTTGTGGGAGCTTCATCCCTGGAAGCTTTCAAGAAGAGACTGGACTGCCACTCTGTCAGAAATGGTGTACGGTCTCCTGCTTTGGCAGGGGGTTGGACTAGATGACCTCCAAGGTCCCTTCCAACTTTGTTAATCTAATCATGGAAGAAGACAGAGATCTAGCCAAAAAAAAACCTCTCCAACCACAACTTCTGAAGTTGGGGTTAATTCGTGTTTAATGGAGTGGGAAAGCAGGGGCCACCACCAGGGTACAAAACGAGGGTCCGAGAGACCCTAGGATGCTATTGGATTAATCTTTCAGAAGGCAGATTCCATCGTGATCACAGGTTAACAATTTCCCTTTGCTTCGCGAACAACTACCGCAGTAGCGACTCTCAGTGCATTGTTGTTAGTTGCAAAGTGGTGTCCGACCCATTGTGACCACATGGGCCATGTTCCTCCAGGCCTTCCTGTCCTCTACCATCCTCCGGAGTCCATTGAAGCTCATGCCGATTGCTTCAGTGACTCCATCCAGCCACCTCCTTCTCTGCCATCCCCTTCTTCTCCTTTTGCCCTCCATCGTTCCCAGCATGAGGCTCTTCTCTAGGAAGTCCTTCTTCCTTCTCATCAGGTGGCCAAAGTACTTGAGTTTCCTCTTCAGGATTTAGGACCTTCTAAAGAGCAGTCTGGGTGTGATCTCCTCTAGGACTGACCGGTTGGATGGCCTTGCAGTCCAAGGGACTCAATGCAGGAGTCTTCTCCAGCACCAGAGTTCAAAGGCCTCCATTCTTTGGCGCTCAGCCTTCCTTATGGTCCAACCTTCACAGCCATCCATTGCAAGTGGGAAAACTGTAGCCTTGACTATACACACTTGTGTTGGCAGGGTGATGTCTCTGCTTTTTAGTTGGCTGTCTAGATTTGCCATGGCTTTCCTCCCCAGGAGCAAGCGTCTCTTAATTTCTTGGCTGCATGTCTCCATCTCAGTGCATAAAGCATGGCTAATTTTTCCAAAGAGGTTCCTTTTCTTAAAAAAAAAAAAAGTCCACTTCAAAGGGGAATTGCAAATGCCATCCTGACTCTTTTAAAAATGTTCCGAAACAACGGAAAAACAAACAAACAACAACGTCCAATTCACACAAGTGCCTTCTGTAGACAAAATAGTTTTTTGTGCACTTGCTAGTGAAAAAAAACAATTCATTCCGGCATCTGTCTGGTTAGTGACATGGCCCTAAATTTAGGATGCTCACATCCTCAATTCCCTCTGGGCTCTTTCTCCAAAGTTACCCTGCCAAGTTGAAAAAACACACAGTCCTCGACTTACAATTTAGAAATTTAGTGACCATTCGACGTTACGACGGCCCTGGGGAAAAAGCGACTTATGACCGTTTCCCCTCCACACACACACCACATTCACTTGTGACCTTTGTGGCATTCACCGTGATCCAAATTCAGCGGCTTGGCAACCGACTCGTACTTACGACCATTGCAGTGTCCCAAGGTCACGACGTTCTGACAAGTCAACGGGGAACTTAGATTCACTTAACAACGGTGTTACTAATTGAACACCGGCAGGGGTTCGCTTAACCACTGCGGCGAGAAAGGCCATCAAACGGGACGAAGTTCACTGGGGGTGTGTCTCACTTAACAACGGAAATGTCGGGCTCAATTGCCATAAGTCGAAGGACTACCTGTAGGATGCTAATAGCCTGAGAATTGTTTTCCCAACCTCGGCTGCTTAAAAGACAGGTGGACCTCAACTCCCAGAATTCCCCAGCCAATTGCTGGGGTCGGAGTTGAAGTCCACCTGGCTGCCAAGGTTGAGAAATGCAGATGTGTACTGACTTTTCTTCCAGCTGTTCGCTCCATATTTCATCCCACCTCCTTTTTTTTTTAAGCATTCTGCTTTGCCAGGGATTTTTTTTTCCCCAAACGAGAATTGCGGCTAAGCGAAGGCGAAACAAAGCTGCCAACCCAGTATTAATATTCGGCAGCCTTTTAATAAAGCTTTTTAATTAAGACCTACAAAAAAAACCAGAAGAATTTCCGTGGGGGGGCGGGGGGAGGATTAGAAAAGCACCTGTCCAGGCCTTGCGCAGGGTTTTGGCATGGCTGTACGAGACATCAAACATTAAAATAAATAAATAAATAAATAAAACGTGGCAATTTGGAAGCTTAAAAGAAATTACATTTGTCGTTGAGTCATGGAGGAAAAAAAAAGAGCTCGAGACGATTCCTTCAGAGGTTCTCAAGTTACAGCAGTTCATTTAGTGACCGAAGTTACAACCGTGTCGCTAACTGAACCACTGCAACGATTCCATGGCAAGAAAGGTGGTAAGGTAAAACGTCTCGCACATATGTGCTAGTCTGTTCCCGACTCTAGGGGGCAGTGCTCATCCCTGTTTCAAAGCCGAAGAGCCAGCGCTGTCCGAAGACGTCCGTGGTCCTGTGGCCAGCATGACTCAACGCCGAAGGCGCATGGAACGCTGTTCCCTTCCCAACAAAGGTGGTTCCTATTTTTCTACTTGCATTTTTTTACATGCTTCTGAACTGCTAGGTTGGCAGAAGCTGAGACAACGGGAGCTCTCTCTGTTATGCGACGCTAGGGATTCAAACCTTCTGATCGACAAGCTCAGTGTCTTAGCCCCTGAGCCACCGCGAAAGGGGGCAAGATGGCACAAAACTCACTTTAAAAATGTCTCGCTTAGCAAAAATGCCTTGCTTAGGCTCAGTGGTCATAAAGCGAGGTCATGCCAGCTGCATTCAAAGGAACCTCACTGGAGGTAAGCCTACTGCAGAGGTTCCAGATCTGCGTGAAATTCTAGATCACAGTTCCCATCGTGCACAGCGGCATTATCTGAGGATGATGGGGAGCGCCTACACAGGAAAACGCTTAAAATAAAACATTTCATAAAATAAATGCGACCAATAAGACGCATTTCATGCAGGGATCCATCCTCTTTGTTTAAGTTTTCTCATGCCGAGTTGGGGCTGGAACCATCCCCGCTATGCAACAGATGTGCAAGAAGCTCTCGCAAAGCCGTCTGTATATATTTATATGTATTTTATTTTAAATGGACAAATAAAAAACTTTTTCCAGCCATCTGGTTAGAAACCTAACAAAGCCAGCTATAATTATGCCCTGGCGCCTCATTTAGCCAGAAACAGGTGGCTGCCAAATCCGAGGATTGTTTTTTAGGGGTGAAAAAAAAAATTGCACCACTCTTTGGTGCAGTTTGGGATCCGAGACATTGTTCCGAAAGTGTCTGTGGGGGGTGGGGGGGACACACCCCAAATTCTGCCCCTTTCCTTGTGCAGGAAGCCCTAGAGAAATTGATTCAGCCTACGTTATAAGAAGCATCTTTGGAGAAATCGGAATTTTGGTGCAAAATTTGGCTGCCTACCCAAATTTGAACGGGCTGTAAAATAACTCGCACACTGGCGTTCCTGGCATTGAAACTACTTTTAAGAGAAATCTGTGTTCTGCCTTAAAATTGGATTTTTTTAAAAAAAAGAATTTATTTCATAATCTCTGCTGATTTTAATATTTCATGCTTTGCGACCCCTCCGTTTTTTTACGAGGTTTGCAAGCGGACAGCGATGGCCGGTACGTAAATTCGATGAATTAATAAAAATTGGTAGGGTGACAGTAGATTTTGCCGCATCGTTCAGCGACTGAAGAATTTGGAAGGAAAACAATGTGCGGCCAATTGCACATTTGCTCACAATTCGTTACACAACCAAGAGAGAGAAACATCGGTTGCCAGCCATCGGCAGAAGTCTGCAGGAAACTGGACCAGTCTCTCTACAGGTGGTCCTCAACAGACCACAGCGGAGCCCAAAATTTCCCTTGCTAAGTGAGACGTTTGTCAAGTGAATTTTGCCCCATTTACTGACCGTTCTTGCCACGCTTGTTAAGTGAATCACAGTTCTTGAGTTGTGAAGTGAATCTGGATTCCCTATGACTTCAACTGTCAGAAAATCGCAAAAATCCAGCTGTGCTGGCTAGGGAATTCTGGGAGTTGAAGTCCACAAGTCTTAAAAGTCCCCAAGTTTGGACACCCCTGGTCTACACGAAAGGCAGGATAATAGACAATCATGGATGGAATAAAACATTTTAAGAACACAATAAAAGTCTCCATTCACACAACACACTTAACCCAGGTCAATTAACAGCTTCTTTCCAACATCCTTATTTTGCGTTTCTTCCCTGCTTTATAGTCGGGCCAACCTTAGCAGTTTCCTTATTTTACAGTCCCATTGTCGAAATAAGAAATGGGCAGCTAATAAATGTAATAAATATATAATAAACACAGGTAGCCCTCGAGTTACAACAATTCACTTAGTGACCGCTTTAAGTTAGACATCGCCGGAAAGAAGTGACTTATACGGCCGCTTTTCACTTACCAATGTTGCAGCATCCCCATGATCAAAATGTGGAGGTTTGCCAAGTGACTCGTATTTATGACAGTTGCGGCGTCCCGGACTCCCGGGGTGGGTGGATGGGTGTCATGTGATCCCCCCTTTTGCGACCTTCTGGCATACAACGGGGGGAGCCAGTTTCACCGAAGAGCCTCATTACTAATTCCCAACAAGTGCGGCAGTCCATTTAACAACGGTGGCCAGAAAGGTCGAACAACGGGGCCCCAAACTCACTTAATGACTGTCTTGCTTAGCCACAGCGATTTGGGGCACTCGTGGTCGTACGTCGAGGACGACCTGTCCATAAATTGTGTGAATCCCAGGAAACAGATTGGGGAGGCAGGGAAATCCCATCTGAACGCCGTTTGAGAACAGCCCCCCTCCCTCAGTCTTTTCAGCCCCCTCCCAAACACCAACCTCCCCCCATTTCTCTATCCTGAGGACAAACGGATGTAGCAAAGGAACAGCCCTGACTTCTAAGGGGAAACACAAGGTTTTGATTTTTTCTCTCTCTCGACCCATTGCCACCGCCAAAGCCACTGAGGCCAGGCGCGCTTTCCACTCACCGCCGCCAGGTGTCGCCTTCGGGCCGCCCTCGACGGCTCAGCAGCCCAGGCCGCTCATGGAGCCGATGCGGTCGAGCTTCAGGCCGAAGCAGCCCTTGCCCAGGCCTTTCTTGGCCGGCCCCTTCGGACGACGCGAGCCTCCGCCACCGCCGCCGCCTCCTCCGCCTCCTCCTGCGTGGTGCTCGGGGTGCACCATCCGGCCCCAGGCGGCCCGCGACTGCTTGCCGTCGGTGCGCAAATCCCGCAACAGCCGCGACGCCGCCGAGGCAGCCGCCGCCGCCGCTTTGCTCTTCGGCGGCGTCGGGGCTGCATTGCCCGCCTTGGAGCCGCTGCGCCCTCCGCCTCCTCCAGCCGCCGGACCCGACGACCCCTCCGGCTGCTGCTGCTCCGTCAGCTCCCGCTTGAACGCCGTCGTGCCGCCCGCCGGAGCCTGCAAAGCAACCACGGGAGGGTCATGCAGCGGAGCCGCCCCGACGGGGTGCCCCTTTCCCCCCCCCCAGATCGAGAGTTGGGGGGGGGGCGTCGTAGAGTGGAAAAAGAGGCGAGGGCGCCGGGAGTTTGCCGGAAAGCGGATCAGATGGGGGGTGCAGGGAGGGGGAAGAGGAAGCGTCCTGCCCCCCCCCCGCCGTCTGTTTTCCCCACCACCGACCGACCGACCCCCTCCACCGCTTCCCCCCCTCCCAGCCTGCCAACGTCCATCTTAGGCGGGGGACGATGGGCGCTGTAGTCCCCTCCTAGGATTCCTCAACAACCCAACCCGCCGAGCGCCTAGACGGAGCCGCAACAGCCCCGCCGAGGAAAAGCCGGGCGAGCTCTCCGACGACGCCTCTCCCCTCCCCACCAAGAGCCCGCGGCTCACCTGGCGCAGCGGCTGCGGAGGAGGCGCCGGCTTGCCGTCGAGGGCCAGGGCCAGCAGGGCCAGCAAGAGCAGCCCGACGGCTGCCTGACGGGAGGCGAACATGCCCGGGCTGCGCAAAGGCGGCCGAGAGAGAGAGAGAGAGAAGGAAGAGAGGATCCTCGAAGGCGCGGACCGCTGAGCCGAAGGGAGCCGAGGGGAGAAGCGGGTGCTTTGCTGCAGGAGCGTCTGTGTGAGCGGCTCTCGCTTGCCTGCCCGGGTCCGCTCGCAGCGCCTTATATAAGCGACCTGCAGGTGACGCACCGACGGCATCCTCCGCCCCGGCCGGCGGGGAGAGGGAGGAGGAGGAGGGGAGGGAGAAGGAGCGGCGGGGGGGGGGGAGCCGTCACCGTCCAGCGATCGATCCTTCCCTCCCTTCTTCTGGCCTGGGGGGGGGAGGGGGCGGGAAGGGCCCCGAGGGGGCGCTCTGGGGCAGAAGCTCAGCCGCTGCCGCTTCTCCCTCAGACCAGGCGCTCGCACAGCCTCCCCCCGCCCCTCGTGCGGCCGGGAACCATTGGCTTGGGAGTGCATCGGGCTTCCAAACGGCTCGAGTTGAGGGAGGCTAAGGGAGGGGGGAAAGTTGGGATTAAGAGACCCCGACAACACTACTCTCCGGGGTGAGGGTGGGTGGGTTGCTGGGTAGGAGGCTGGGCAGCAGGGAGCGGGGAGAGGGAACAGCGTAGAGGGGGGGGGGGAGGGAGGGAGGGGGTGAAAGAAAGAAGAAGGGAAAAGGAAAGAAAGAAGGAAGGGAGGAGGGAGGGGAAAGGAGGAAAGGGGAGGGAGGGGGGGAGGGATGGTGAAAGAAAGAAAGAAAGAAAAGGAAGATGGGAGAAAGGAAAGAAGGAAGGAAGGAGGAGAAGGAGGGAAGGGAAAGGAGGAGGGAGGGAGGAAGAAAGAAAGAAGAAGGAAAAGGGAAGATGGAAGAGAAAGAAGGAAGGAGGGAGAAATGAGGGAAGGGGAAGGGAGGGAGGGAGGGAGAAGAAAGAAAGAAAGGGAAATGAGAAGAAGGAAAGAAGGAAGGAAGGAGGAAGAAAGAGGAAGGGAAAGGGAGGGAGGGAGGGAGAAGAAGAAAGAAAAGGGAAGATGGGAGAAAGAAAGAAGGAAGGAAGGAGGAATGAGGGAAGGGAAAGGAGGAAGGGAGGGAGAAGAAAGAAAGAAAGAAAGAAAGGGGAAGATGGGAGAAAGAAAGAAGGAAGGAAGGAGGAAGGAGGGAAGGGAAAGGAGGAAGGGAGGGAGAAGAAAGAAAGAAAGAAAAGGGAAGATGGGAGAAAGAAAGAAGGAAGGAAGGAGGAATGAGGAACGGGGAGGGAGGAGGGAGGAGCAAGAACTGGGAAGGGAGGGAAGGAAGCAGGAAGTATGACGGCAGTCCGCAGGTACATGCTGGACCAGTGCGTGGCAGGGCGGGCGGGCGTGCGTGAGCAGAACGGCCTCGGGCACGGACACCTTGGCCTCCTTCCTTCCTTATTCTTGTCCTTCTTCCCTTTTCTTTCTTTTTTCTTTCTTATCCTCCGTCTCCTTTCCCTTCCCTCCTTTCCTTCCTTCTCATTCTCCCTTCTCTCTTTCTTTCTTTCTCCTCCCTCCTACTCCTTCCCTCAATCCCCTTCCTTCCTTCTTTCTTTCTCCCATCTTCCCTTTTCTTTCTTTTTTTCTTTCTTATCCCTCCCTCCCTCCTTTCCCTTCCCTCCTTCCTTCCTTCCTTCCTTCCTTCCTTCCTTCCTTCTTCCTTTCTTCATTCTTCCCCTTTCTTTCTTTCTTTCTTTCTTTCTTTTGTTCTTTCTTCCTTCTCCCTCCCTCCTTTCCCTTTCCTTCTTCCTTCCTTCTTTCTTTCCTTCCTTCTTTCTTTCTTTCTTTCTCCCGCATTCCTCTTTCTTTCTTTCTTTCTTTCTTTCTTTCTTTCTTTCTTTCTTTCTTTCTTTCTTTCTTTCTTTCTTTCCACCATTAAACCATCTTTCCAAGTAATCTCCATGTTTCCAGGGTCTTTTTCCTCACTTGGAACTGAACCCAGGACATTTTTCTTTCTTTCCCTCTTTTTCTTTCTTTCTTTCTTTCTTTCTTTCTTTCTTTCTTTCTTTCTTTCTTTATTCCTTCCTTCCTTCCTTCCTTCTTTTTTTGTGTAAAAGTTTTTTTTCTCTTTAAAACAAACATTTCATCATTCATCAGTGTGTCTTCTGAGTACAATTTCTTTTGTGTTATAATAGTTATAGTTTACCACCGAATTCTTTATATACATCTGTTCTTACTTTAACATTACAACTGAACATTATCTACTGTTATAACATTTCTCTTCCTAAATTATTTCATTTTATACCTTTTATCCATATTCATTTTCTAACCAATGATGAAACAACCCCCATATATGATAACCAGATTCTTCCTTTCCTTTAATTGCTAGTGTTAATCTACTCATTAACAATCTAATATTTTCTTAATCACATTTTCATCTTTAGGGATTTCTTCAGCTTTCCAATTCTAGACGCAGTTATTACTTTTCTTTCTTTCTTCTTTCTTTTTTTCCCTTCCTTCTTCTCATTTCGGGGATTAGGGATTTCTTCAGCTTCCCAATTTTGCACAAATACAATTCTAGCCACAGTTATTACCTTTCTTTCTTTCTTTCTTTCTTTCTTTCTTTCTTTCTTTCTTTCTTTCTTCCTTCCTTCCTTCCTTCCTTCCTTCCTTCCTTCCTTCCTTTCTCTCTCTCTTTCTCTCTTTCTCTCTCCTCCCTCTTTTCTTTTTTTTAATGTGTCAAATTCCAAGCGATTGTGGGGGGTGGTGAGAGAGAGATACTTAGAAATCGAATTAAATTCCCATTAAGAAAAGGGAGGTTCTTCTCGCCCAAAAGCTGGTTGGGAAATCCCCCACCCTCCCTGAACTCCAAGGATCAGAAATTAAGGGAGGGGGCATCCTAATCAGACAATTGTAGGATTGTTGACTCCCTCTTCTTTGTGGCAACCCCTGAGATATTGGAACACTGCTATCATGTCTCCCCTAGTCCTTCTTTCTCTTAAGCTAAACTTACCCAGTTTCTGCAACCATTCTTCATATGTTTTAGCCTCCAGTCCCCTAATCCTCTTTGTTGCTCTTCTCTGCACTCTTTCTAGAGTCTCCACATCTTTTTTACATCGTGGTGACCAGAACTGAATGCAGGATTCCAAGTGTGGCCTTACAAAGGCCTTATAAAGTGGTATTAACACTTCACGTGATCTTGATTCTATCCCTCTGTTGATGCAGCCTAGAACTGTGTTGGCTTTTTTGGCAGCTGCTGCACACTGCTGGCTCCTATTTCAATGGTTGTCCACTAGGACTCCAAGATCCCTTTCACAGTTACTACTACTGAGCAAGGCACCACCTATACTGTACCTGTGCATTCCGTTTTTGTTGCCTAAATGTAGAACCTGACTCTTTTCACCATTGAATTTCATTTTATTAGATAGTGCCCAATGTTCAAGTTTGTCAAGATCCTTCTGTATCTTAAGCCTATCTTCTGGAGTGTTGGCTATTCCTGCCAGCTTGGTGTCATCTGCAAATTTGATGAGTTCCCCATTATTCCTCATCCAATCATTGATGAAGATGTTGAAGAGTACTGGGCCTAAAACAGAGCCTTGGGGTACCCCACTGCATACTTCCCTACATGTAGATGCATTTCCATTGAGGACTACACGTTGAGTGCGGTTGGTCAGCCAGTTACGAATCCATCTGGTGGTGATGCTGTCTAACCCACATTCTTCTACTTTATCTAGTTCATTTGTGCCCCTCAACCATTTCTGTCTTGTGGAGGGTGGGGGGAGGGTGGGGGGCTAAGGAGAGGACCGTAAGCTGTTTCTTGGGATTTTCTGTACATACACACACGTTCCCAAGAGTCAGGTCCTCTCTAATTTGGCTGCTGCCACTCTCACAGGTTTGTGGACGAGCTCTTCTCGTGACCAGCAAGATAATTTAACTGGTTCTTGACTTCTCCCACTTTCGGGGTTGCGTAGCACAGGGAGTCCTCAATTTGTGACCACGATGGAGCCCAAAGTTGACGTTGCTAAGCGAGAAGCTTGTTAAGCGAGCTTGGGCCCATTTTACGGCCTTCCTTGCCACGGTGGTGATGAAGCGAATCGCTGCACTTCTTAAACGAGTCGCACAGTCGTTAAGTGAATCTCCTGCGGCTTCCCCCTTGGACTCTGCTCGTGAGAAGGTCGCAAAAGGGGGTTGCGTGACCCCCTCCCCCCCAGGACACTGCAACCGTCATAAATATGAATCATTGGCCAAACATCCGAATTTAAATCACGTGACCACGAGAACGCTGCAATGGTCGTAAGTGTGAAAAAATGACTCTAAGTCCCATCTTTCAGTGCCGTTCACTGACTTTGAATGGTCACTAAATGAACTGTTGTAAGTCGAGAATTACCTGTACGTTGAACAAATACTCTGACAATGGAAGTCAGCCTTAACCCAGCTTTAGTTTTGCCTGTTGTTAAATACAGACGTTGAGTTTAACGCAACCAACCTTGGTTAAACTTTACCTCACGAATGCAGCCAACATGGGTGTTATTTATTAAATGTACTAGCCCAGTATTTATTTATCGGGGGGAAATGCCATCATTTCTCATGTTGGATTTTCCCCCTTACCAGAGGGAGCCCCCTCGTGGAGTACTGTGAAGCCATTACCATGGCAACTCCACTGTGCTGTACAGTAGAAGCCATTTTAAGGCACAACAGGCTGTATCTTAACACAACACACACCCTGCGGGGTGTTAGGGGTGCCTTACCCCCACTGTTTACCCCAAACAGTGGATGGTTTCCAACATAGGAATTTATGGTCTCTCTGAATGCAGCTGTGGTTTATTACACCAGGGTTGGGGGTTAGCGAGCGCATGGGTGTGTACATCCCTGCATGAAGCAGACTTTTGTCCCACAGCTTTTAGCTCATCTCAACCTGTGGCTCTCTGTGTATAATTTGAGCCACTTTAATCTAGTGGTGAAGGCATCAGACTAGAAACCAGGAGACGGTAAATTCTAGTCCCGCCTTAGGCATGAAAGTTAGCTGCGTGATTTTGAGCCAATCACCAGGAGACAGTGAGTTCTAGTCCCGTCTTAGGCACAAAAGTCAACTGGGTGACTTGCCGAACACCTGGAGACGGTGAGTTTTAGTCCCGCTTTAGGCATGAAAACTGACTGGGTGACTTTGAGCCAATCACCAGGAGACGGTGAGTTCTAGTCCCGCTTTAGGCATGAAAACTGACTGGGTGACTTTGAGCCAATCACCAGGAGACGGTGAGTTCTAGTCCCGCTTTAGGCATGAAAACTGACTGGGTGACTTTGAGCCAATCACCTGGAGACGGTGAGTTCTAGTCCCGCTTTAGGCATGAAAACTGACTGGGTGACTTTGAGCCAATCACCAGGAGACGGTGAGTTCTAGTCCCGCTTTAGGCATGAAAACTGACTGGGTGACTTTGAGCCAATCACCAGGAGACGGTGAGTTCTAGTCCCGCTTTAGGCATGAAAACTGACTGGGTGACTTTGAGCCAATCACCAGGAGATGGTGAGTTCTAGTCCCACCTTACGCACAAAAGCTGACTGAGTGACTTGCCAATCACTAGGAGATGGTGAATTGTAATCCTGCCTTAGCTGAGTGACTTTGAGCCAATCTCCAGGAGACGGTGAGTTCTAGTTCCACCTTAGGCACAAAAGCTGACTGGGTATCTTGGCAATAGGAGATGGTGAGTTCTAATCCAAAAGTAAACTGGGTGAATTTGAGCCAATCGCCAGGAGACAGTGAGTTCTAGTCCCACCTTAGGAACAACAGCTGACTGAGTGACTTGCCAATCACTAGGAGATGGTGAATTGTAATCCTGCCTTAGCTGAGTGACTTTGAGCCAATCTCCAGGAGACGGTGAGTTCTAGTCCCGCCTTAGGAACAACAGCTGACTGGGTGATTTGCCAATCACTAGGAGACAGTGAGTTTTAGTCCCGCCTTAGGAACAACAGCTGACTGGGTGATTTGCCAATCACTAGGAGACAGTGAGTTTTAGTCCCGCCTTAGGAACAAGAGCTGACTGGGTGATTTGCCAATCACTAGGAGACAGTGATTTCTAGTCCCGCCTTAGGAACAACAGCTGACTGGGTGATTTGCCAATCACTAAGAGACAGTGAGTTCTAATCCCGCTTTAGGCCTAAAAGTAAGCTGGGTGACTTTGAGCCAATCGCCAGGAGACGGTGAGTTTTAGTCCCACCTTAGGCACGAAAACTGACTGAGTGACTTGGGCCAATCATCAGGAGAGATCTAGTCCCACCTTAGCCATGAAAGCCAACAGAGTGACCTTGGGCCAGTCCCTCTCTCCTAGCTCAGCACAGCCCACCTCACAGGGTTGTTGTGCCAAATATACCAGCCAGAATGTGTGTCGGACATTTCCGCTGCCTTGAGTTATTTGTGAAACTCATAAAGGCAGGGTACAGATAAATAAATAAAAATAATTCCCTGGCCAAAGCAGCCGTGGGGCTGTAGAAAAGGAAAGCTTGATTAAACTGTGGGATTCCTTGGTTGGGACACCACCAGGAGATCTCATGGTGGTAGAAGAAGGCCACAGGGCCCATATCCACAAATGCTGCTGAACGCTACCTGGATGTGTCATGAAATCACCAGGATGGAAGTTCTACTCAAGAGGAGATTTATCTTCTAAAGCAGGGGTCCCCAAACTTGAAAACTTTAAGACTTGTGGACTTCAACTCTACTTTGAGTTGAAGTCCACAAGTCTTAAAGTGGCCAAGTTTGAAGACCTCTGTTCTAAAGAGATTCCTGTTCTGATCTAAATTCTCATCAAAAGGGGAAAAAAAAACAGGCTCCAAGATTATGAAATTCACACTCTCTTAACAACAGGGGGGGGGGGGTCTCTCCAAAAGCAGCCATTTTTACAACTTGTGGACTTCAGCCATGTTGGCTGGCTGAGGAATTCTGGGAATTGAAGTCCACAAGTCTTAAAATGGCCACGTTTGCAGACCACATCTTAGAACAGTGGTTCTCAACCTGTGGGTCGGGACCCCTTTGGAGATCGAACGGCCCTTTCACAGGGGTCGCCTGAGACCATCGGAAAACACATAGTTTCGATGGTCTTAGGAACCGAGATACCAATTTTATGGTTGGGGGTCACTACAACATGAGGAACTGTATTAAAGGGTCGTGGCGTTGGGAAGGTTGAGAACCGCTGTCTTAGAAGACCCTCAATTTTTCACCTTTCCTTCCTACTTTTAGGCCAAGTAAAGTTTGCAACCAGTGGTCGGGAGTCGGCTTGGCCTTTTATGGTTCTTCCTGTCCCCCCCCCGCCCCACTTTCCTTTTGCAGCGGCTGGGCGTCACTTCCAGAGCATCTGATGCTGTCACCGCTGCTGCTTATCTAGAATTGCCCACATGTGGGGAGGGGAGAGTTTTGAAAACCAGTTGAGGTCAGAGGTATATTCAGAGCAAGTGCCCCGGGGCAGTTTACACCATTCCCTTAAACTGAACAGGGTTGCAGAGGCAAAGGAAGGGAACAAATGAAGCGTCTTTGCGTGGCACTGTGCGCATAGGGTGCAATTAACGTCCAACCTATGCGGGCATTGGCTACGGTTTTCCCAGTTGCAATGGGTGACTGTGAAGGTTGGACCGTAAGGAAAGCTGAGCGCCAAAGAATGGAGGCCTTTGAACTCTGGGGCTGGAGAAGAACTCCTGCATTGAGTCCCTTGGACTGCAAGGCCATCCAACCGGTCAGTCCTAGAGGAGATCCACCCTGACTGCTCTTTAGAAGGCCAGATCCTGAAGAGGAAACTCAAACACTTCGGCCACCAAAAACCTCTCCCCCCCCAAAAAAAAACCTTATCCATTTATAAATGTCACAGCAATGAACAACATATTGGCATTCCTTCAGTATATAAGAGCCATGGTGGCATAGAATGCAGCATTGCAGGCTACTTCTGCTGACTGCCAGCAGTTCGATCAGAGGTGGTATTCAGCAGGTTCTGACCAGTTCTGGAGAACCGATAGCAGAAATTTTAGAGTAGTTCAGAGAACCGGCAAATACCACCTCTGGCTGGCCATGCCCCCCATCTATTCTCTGACTCCTGAGTCCCAGCTGATTGGGAGGGAATGGGGATTTTGCAGTAACCTTCCCCTGCCACACCCACCAAGTCATGCCCACAGAACTGATAGTAAAAAATTTTGAATCCCACCACTGGGTCCGATCCTGACCGACTCAAAGTGCATTCAGCCTTCCGTCCTTCCAGGGTCAGTAAAATGAGGACCCAGATTGTTGGGGGCAAGAGGCTGACTCTGTAAACCGCTTAGAGAGGGTTGTAAGGAACTGTGAAATGGTATATAAGTGCTATTGCTATTTGTTACTCTTAGCACTGGTCCTGATTAATCCAGTAGAGATGAGCAGACTTCAACTCCCAGAATTCCCCAGCAAGCTGACTGAGGAATTCTGGGCGTCGGAGTCCATACACATCTTAAAGTCATTGAATTCTGGGGAGTGGCGTTATACAAAGCAACGAATCTGACCTCCGATAGAAAGAGAACACCAGATTTCTTGTAAAGTCATGTTTCACCCTTGGTGACTTCCATGTAATTTCCTTTCCCGGAGGTTACAAAACTTAGATTTTTCTTTTAATTGGAGTTTAGCCTACAGCAATAACTGTTTATTCACATTAGCAAACGTTGGCTCACTACTGCCCCCTAACTGAGCCAGGAAAAAGAATGACAAGTCCCTTGTGAACATGGGGGTACAAAGGAAACTGAACCCCAAATGTCTCCAAAATTCTTGAGAAAAATCCTGAAGACAGCATGCACAGACATCTTTGGCAAGTGGGGGAATTCTCTCTATAATCAGGTCAATGAAGGAAATTTGGGGCATGGGGGAGGAGGACTAGCATGTTTGGTCTAGCGCAAGGGTCTCCAGACTTGGGAAGACTTAACAGATTAACAGAGTTGGAGGAGACCTTGTGGGTCATCTAGTCCAACCCCTGCCCAAGCAGGAGACCCCATTTCTGACAGATGGCAGTGCAGTCTCTTCTTGAAAGCTTCCAGGGATGAAGCTTTCACAACTTCCGAAGGGAACTTCTGTTCCATGGGTGGATTGCTCTCACTGTCAGAAGTTCCTCCTTATTTCCAGGTTGAATCTCTCCTTGGTCGGTTTCCATTCATTATTCCTTGTCTGGCCTTTGGGTGCCTTTGGAGAATAGCTTGATCCCCTCCTCTCTGGGGCAGCCCCTCAAATATTGGAAGATGCTCTCATGTCTTCCTTGGTCCTTCTCTTCACTAGACTAGCCAGGCCCAGTTCCTGCAACTGTTCATCGTATGTTTTAGCCTCCAACTTCCTAATCAGATTCAGACTAATAGAGTTGGAAGGGACCTGGTAGGTCATCTAGTCCAACCCATGCCCAAGCAGGAGACCCCATTTCTGACAGATGGCAGTCCAGTCTCTTCTTGAAAGCTTCCAGGGATGAAGCTCCTACAACTTCCAAAGGCAACTTCTGTTCCATGGGTTGATGGTTCTCACCGTCAGAAAAATTTCTCCTCCCTTCTAGGTTGAATCTCTCCTTGTTCAATTGCCATCCACTATTAGCTTGACCCCCCCTCGTCTCTGGGGCAGCCCCTCAAATATTGGAAGATCCCTAGGCTATCCTGTCTCCCCTGGTCCTTCTCTTCCCTAGACTAGCCAGGTCCAGTTCTGTGGACTTCAATTCCCAGAATGGTTGGCTGGAGAATTCTGGGAGCTGAAGTCCGCAAAGTCTTCATAGTTGCCAAGATTGGAGATCCCTGGTCTAATGACTAAAGGCAATCAGGCTAAAAAGCCGGATGCTGTGAGTTCAGACCATGAGTTCCAGTCCTGCCTTGCCCACCAAAGCCAGATGGGTGAATTTGAGACAGTCCCTCTCCTTCTCATTTGAACCCACCTCACTGGGTTGGTTTTTTTAAAAAAAACTTAATTTTTTTTTTTTTTTACAAACATCAATGCGTGAACCGTCTGGCACCTGAGTGTCTTACATTTTAGTACAAATAAAATAATGTTTACTATATTTACTACTGTTGACAAGCTTATATAGTTCTGGTAATAGTATACATATTTTGGTTGAATTATAATATTTCATTATTTAGTTATTCAATATTTCAATATGTTATTTTTATGCCAATCACCACATTCTGTGCGTCATTCCTTTTACAAATAAAATATTAGTAATCATATTTGTTACATTTAACAGACTTATATGGTTCTAATAATAATTACACATAATTTATGTTACGTTATAATCTTCCATTATTTAATTATTCAATATTTCAATATGTTGTTTTTATGCCAATCACCATATTATTCAACCATGCTTAATACTATCATCATTCCAGTTCTGATTTCCACTTTTGTTATTACTTCACATTATCTATATACTATATAAAAGCAAAATACCTCTCATGCATCATCACGAAATCTTCAGAACCATAAAGTCTACAAACTTGAAATTTGGCATGTATGTTCCTCTTGGCTTCTAGGTGCTCGCTAGGAAAGGGTTTTTCGAAATGACCATCAGATCCTTAGTATTTCTTATAGTATTATTAACATGCTCCGATGCTAAGGAGTTAGATGGTCTACTCTCCCTCCCCACCTGAAAAGAACTCTGTTCCAACTGCCACTTGGGCATGGGCATAGCCAGCAGGTGACTCATCCGGCCTGCAGACAGGGAGTTTATACAAACTACTCTCCCCCTCCATCTGAAAAACACTCCCACGCTAAGGGAGTTAAACTGAGGGAGAAAAGGGGATAAGATAGGAGAGGCCTTTGTGAGGCAAGCCTGAGGGAGAGAAGGGGAGAGGAGAGGATTCTGTGGGGCAAGCCTGAGGGAGAGAAGGGGAGAGGAGAGGATCAATGGGACCAGCCTGAGGGAGACAAGGGGAGAGGAGAGGATCAATGGGACCATCCTGCGGGAGAGAAGGGGAGAGGAGAGGATCAATGGGACCATCCTGCGGGAGAGAAGGGGAGAGGAGAGGATCAATGGGACCAGCCTGAGGGAGAGAAGGGGAGAGGAGAAGATCAATGGGACCAGCCTGAGGGAGAGAAGGGGAGAGGAGAGGATCAATGGGACCAGCCTGAGGGAGAGAAGGGGAGAAGAGAGGATCAATGGGACCAGCCTGTGGGAGAGAAGGGGAGAGGAGAGGATCAATGGGACCAGCCTGTGGGAGAGAAGGGGGTAGGAGAGGATCAATTGGACCAGCCTGAGGGAGAGAAGGGGAGAGGAGAGGATCAATGGGACCAGCCTGCGGGAGAGAAGGGGAGAGGAGAGGATCAATGGGACCAGCCTGAGGGAGAGAAGGGGAGAGGAGAGGATCAATGGGACCAGCCTGAGGGAGAGAAGGGGAAAGGAGAGGATCAATGGGACCAGCCTGAGGGAGAGAAGGGGAGAGGAGAGGATCAATGGGACCAGCCTGAGGGAGAGAAGGGGAGAGGAGAGGATCAATGGGACCAGCCTGAGGGAGAGAAGGGGAGCACGTGTATTCAGCTAGTATAAAATAGAATATAACCCCCACAGGGTTGTTGTTGTGGGGAAAATAGGAAGAGGAAGTTGGGTTATATATTTTGGGCAAGTTGGGTAGTTTAAAGGCGGAATATAAACCAATATTGTGCACATGTTGCTGGATAACTATGTGAAAACCCCACATTTGGAGGAAATCGTGTACCTGTGCAGGTGAGACATCCTACGGTAGGGATGAGAGTACCAACATTTTACAGCATTTGAAGGAGTTGGATTGCCAGCTGTTGGAAAAAGGATGTTATATGAAGTAGCCTTTAGTCTGATCTTGAAAATGAAATGTTTTTATCTTCTGTTTTCTCAGTGATCATCCTTCAAAAGCAATTCCCCCGCTGGAAAAAGTGGCATAGAAAGAATTGTAGGGGATTGGCAACCCCTGAGATATTGGAAGACTACTATCATGTCTCCCCTAGTCCTTCTTTTCATTCAACTAGACATCCCCAGTTCCTGCAACCGTTCCTCATATGTTTGAGCCTCCAGTCCCCTAATCATCTTTGTTGCTCTTCTCTGCACTCTTTCTAGAGTCTCCACATTGTCTCCTAAACAGAGGCATAGAATCAAAATCACATGAAGTACTAGTACCACTGTGTAAAACCCTAGTAAGGCCACACCCAGGATACTGCATCCAGTTTTGTTCACCACATTACAAAAAAGATGTTGAGACTTTAGAAAAAGTTCAGAGAAGAGCAGCTAAGATGATCAAAGGCCTGGAGACTAAAACATACGAAGAACGGCTGCAGGATTTGGGTTTAGCTGGTCTAAGGAAAAGAAGAATTAGGGGCGAAATGATAGCAGTATTTCAGTATTTGAGGGGCTTCCACAAAGAAGAGGGGGTCAAATTATTTTCCAGAAAGCAGGACAAGAAACAATGAATGGAAACTAATCAAGGAGAGAAGCAACCTAGAATTAAGGAGAAATTTCCTAACAGTGAGGACAATTAACCAGTGGAACAGTTTGCCTCCAGAGGTTGTGAGGGTTCCATCCTTCTGCCTTGGCAGCTTCTGGCAAATTCGAAAGCACATAAAAATGCAAGTAGAAAAAACAGGAACCACCTTTGGTGCGAAGGGAACAGCGTTGCGTGCACCTTCGGCATTGAGTCATGCCGGCCACATGACCACGGAGACGTCTTCGGACAGCGCTGGCTCTTCAGCTTTGAAATGGAGATGAGCATCGCCCCCTAGAGTTGGGAACGACTAGCACAGATGTGCGAGGGGAACCTTTACCTTTACTTTAAAACTAAAAACAGTACATAAATATTTTTTAAAAGTGGAATTCTCCAAAAGTCAGGGGGTGGGGGAGATTCTTTCTTAAATTTCCCCCCCCCAATAAGATATTTTTCGCACCCTTGCCAGGTCTATCAGACTTTTCTTAGCCAGTACTTCTGGCTCTGTTAACCCTGTTTTGATATGTTGATTAACCGAAAATGTTTTTTTTTCTGCTTGTGCAGTTTGTCACGTAGACTTATCCTGGAAAAGCAAACAAAACTTTTTTCTTTCTTTCTTCTTTTTTTTTTTTTACAGTGGGGAAAGGTGTAGCAGCCGCCCCCCCCCCCCTGACCCCCTCCTGCACCTGCTCCCCTCGCACCCTGGCCAAACGGCCCAGGATCCGTGGGGGAAGCCCAGGAGCTGTGACCCCACCAGATTTATGAGCTCCAGATGTTGCCTGCTGCAGCCCCTGTACAAATGTCCCTTCTGATAAGAGGGGGTCCTTGGCGCTTGCGACATGCCTGAGAAACAAAGCAGCTGGGCTTCCCGTCCCGTCCCCGAGATGGAGCCTGGCCTTTGCTCGCCCCAAGCCGGGATGCACAGCTCCTCCCATCTCTCAGCTGCTCGGGCTTGGGACGTGCTCCGGGACACACAGACAAACACGGCCCCCGCTTTGCAGCCAGACGGAATAACAATGGAGAGAGCAGAAGAATAGGCCGGGCGCTTTTCGGGAAAGTGTGCACGTGAACTTGGACTGATAAATTACTCTGGCAGCCCCCCGGGCCTGGGGATCCCCCTCTGTCCCTGAGGTGGCTGGGGTCAGGGTTCAGAGCTTGTGCAGGTGGCAGCTCCTTCCCGATTGAGCCATTCTGTCTGTCTGTGTCTGTCTCCCTCTCTCTCTCTCTAACTATATCGATATCATCTCTCTCTTTCTCTGCCTCTTTCCATCTACCAGTATCTCTCTCTCTCTGTTATTCATCCATCCATCCATCCATCCATCCAATTATCTACCGGTATCTATCAGTATTTATCTATCTACCACTATCTCTCTGTCTCTCTCTCTCTCTCTGTTTCTGTCTACGGTATCTATCTGTCCATCTGTCTGTCCATCCATATCTATCTATCTATCTATCTATCTATCTATCTATCTATCTATCTATCATCTATCTATCTATCCATCCATCCATCCATCCATCCATCCATCCATCCATCCATCCAATTATCTACCAGTATCTATCAGTATTTATCTATCTACTGTTAGATCTGGGCAACGAGAGAACAGACTGCGGACACGGAGTGACTTATCAGCTCTTTATTAATAGTAGTAGTGATCCAGCTTGCTCTGTGGTCGGAGGGTTCCCCTTTTATAGGGATCGGGTACGCCCCTCGACCAATTCTGAACGATACCTGTTTCCAGCTCGCAAGGTGAGCCCTGACTGTGACTTTCAGCTTTTTAGGCCGCTTGGTGCGGACCTGGCTTATTGATGTGAGATACGTTCGCAATTCCTCTCTCTGGGTCAACTCTATCTCATCATCTGTATCCTGAAAATACTCTCGTTGAGCGTCTTGATAGAACGCTCTCTCAGCTCTTTGTGTGTAGTCTCTCTGGGGATACGCTCGCTCAGCTCCTTGTGAGTAATCTCTCGGGGGATACGTTCGCTCAGCTCTTTGGGAATTTTCTCTCTGGGTAAACACTTGTGGATTTCTCTCTGGGCGCCCTTTTTGATTTCGCCAAGCCCCTGGGTTGGGCTTCTGTTGGCGGTACATGGGTGGCTGCCGTGAGGCAGGGACTTCGCTCCGGCACACTCGTGCGATGTGCCCAAGTTTGTTGCAGTGCGAACAAACAACGTTCCTGAACCTACAGGTAGACCTGGGGTGATTCCCTCCGCAGCTTGCGCAGGGCGGCAAACGGGATCCGGGTCTCCCCCCAGGCCTCATGTGACTGCTCCGCATCAGGTGGCTGTCCTCGAACTCGGGATCCTCGTAGTCGGGGCTTGTGTCCTCGTAGTGAACTCTGGTTTGCCTTGGTACTGGCTGGTTTACGCTGAAACCTCGTTGTATGGTTACCGATGATTTCTCTGCTGACTCTGACGCTCTTGCTTCGTTTAGAGCTATCTGTAGGGTTGAATTCGGGTTTGCCAACAGCTTCTTTTGTAGTGCAACGTCTCTTAACCCACAGATGAGCTGCGCTAAGATATGCTCGTCCAGATCCCTGAACTCGCAGTGAGTTGCTGCTTTACGTAGGGCTGCAACATATTGATTGATTGATTCTCCCGCCTTCTGGTTCCGCGTGTTGAATTCTTTTCGGCAAACATGGCGGGAAGGTTTTGGCGCGTAATGGGTCTGTAGAGCCTGTTGCAACGCCGTCCATGATACTGCCTGTATTGGAGTAGGCGCGGTGAGGTCTCTGGCCGTGTTGAAGACTTCTTTCCCGCAGTAGCCGAGGAAGATGTTTTTCTTCCGGGCGTCGGTGATCCCCGTGTATTCGTTCGCTTCGAGAAAACACTCGAAACGAATCATGAAGGCTTCCCATTCGTCGTTCGCTGGGTCGAATGGAGCGGGGGGAGTGTGCATCGCCATCTTCTTTCGTTTGAATCTGCCGCGCTGTGGTGACCTGAGATGGCTGCCGGAATTTCTGCCGAATTCCTAGGCTGGATCAAATCCGGAGATTCTGGAGGTAGCGTTCTTCGTCCTATCTGCCTCTCGATCCCACCTTCATCGCCAATGTTGGATCTGGGCAACGAGAGAACAGACTGCGGACACGAAGTGACTTAACAGCTCTTTATTAATAGTAGTAGTGATCCAGCTTGCTCTGTGGTCGGAGGGTTCCCCTTTTATAGGGATCAGGTACGCCCCTCGACCAATCAGAACGATACCTGTTTCCCGCTGTAGCAGCGGACCAGAGAGGAGACTTCCCCCGATATATGCTAATATCTAACACCTACCACTATCTCTCTGTCTCTCTCTCTCTCTGTTTCTGTCTACGGTATCTATCTGTCCATCTGTCTGTCCATCCATATCTATCTATCTATCTATCTATCTATCTATCTATCTATCTATCTATCTATCTATCATCTATCCATCCATCCATCCATCCATCCATCCATCCATCCATCCATCCACCCATCCAATTATCTACCAGTACCTATCTATCAGTTTTTACCTATCTACCAGTATCTCTCTGTCTCTTGTCTACGGTGTCTGTCTGCCCGTCCGCCCACCCACCCATCCATCCATCTATCTGTCTATCTATCTATCCATCCATCCATGCAACTATTTACCAGTATCTTTCTCCCTCCCTTCCGCTCTCTCTCTCTCTGTGTCCACGGTATCTATCTGTCTGTCTGTCTATTTATCTCATCTGTCTCTATCCAAAAAAATGATGTAAGTTGAAGACCAACCCCCTCTACTTTAAATGACTTTCAAATACATCAATTACCACTGCCTAGGCTAATAAAGGCTTAGATAAATCTTTCAAAAATTCTGCAGCAGCCTCAAATGAATCCCTACTTTCAAAAAGAGAGGAGAGGGGGGAAAAAAGGACCCTGGAAATTACAGACCAGGGTGACATCAGGCTGATATTGCAGCTGGGAGTATGTTCAGCCAATCACCCAGCAACCTCTGTGTAAGCGCTCCGTAAACAGTGCAGTGATTATTAGTGGTTTCTATGTACCTGTCAATAGTAAATCTCATCCGATGAAGCTTATCTCGTTTCTTCATCACGTTACTTCCCTAGTAGATAGTGGGAAGATTGCCAGTGTAATATATTTGGATTTTAGCACAGCTCTCCACAAAGGTGACACTCCGACGAAGAAGTCGGCGTGGGCTGAAGGACACATTAATGTCAATGGATGTGAAGCTGGTGTGAAGATTACTCACAAAACACGCTCGCATCAATAGTTCCTCATCAGCCTGGAATGAGGGGTGAAATGGGATCGCCGTGAGGTTCAAACTTGATTAAAAAAAAAAGGAATGACTTTTAGGAGGAAGTGGAAGGGAGGTTTCTCAAAACTGCGCTGGATCCAAAATTAGATGGGTCGGTATATATTTTAAAAGCAGGGGTTCCTGCCCATCTTGGCAACTTTAAGAGGCGTGGACTTCAACTCCCAGAATTCCCCAGCCAGCCATGCTGGCTGGGGAATTCTGGGAGTTGAAAGTCCACAAGTTTTAACACTCTTGCTATACAACACAATTTTTTAACAAGCATATTTAATTTGCGGTTTTCTTTTCTCACCACACATATATTTGTGGATAGTTGACGGGCTCGTGTCTTTTTTGAACAACGTTAACAAAAATAATACAAATAAGTAAAAGTAAAAAGATTCCCCTCGCACATATGTGCTAGTCGTTCCCGACTCTAGGGGGCGGTGCTCATCTCCGTTTCAAAGCCGAAGAGCCAGCGCTGTGTCCGAAGACGTCTCCGTGGCCATGTGGCTTACATGACTAAACACCGAAGGCGCACGGAACGCTGTTCCCTTCCCACCAAAGGTGGTTCCTGTTTTTCTACTTGCGTTTTTTACGTGCTTTCGATCTGCTAGGTTGGTAGAAGCTGGGACAAGTCACGGGAGCTCACTCTGTTACGCAGCGCTAGGGATTCAAACCACCGACCATTCTGATCGATAAGCTCAGCATCATAGCCACTGAGTCACCTCTCTCCCTTTTATAATAATACAAATAGTTATGTGTAATTCTAATCTTCCAACTTGAACAATACTATTCTCTTTTATATAATCCTTTATCATTTTTCCCACTGATTCATTTAAACATAAATAACATTTCTGTACACCAAGTTCTGGAGGCAAGTTGTTCCACTGGTTAATTGTTCTCACTGTCAGGAAATTTCTCCTTAATTCCAGGTTGCTCCTCTCCTTGATTAGTTTCCATTCGTTGTTTCTTGCTATGCCTTCAGGTGTTTTGGAGAATAGGTGGAGCCTCTGTTCTTTGGGGCAGCCCCTCAAATACTGGAAGACTGCTATCATGTCTCCCCTAGTCCTTCTTTTCATTAATACAATACAATACAATACAATACAATACAATACAATACAATACAATACAATACAATACAATACAATACAATACAATAGTAGAGTTGGAAGGGACCTTGGAGGTCTTCTAGTCCAACCCCCTGCCTAGGCAGGAAACTCTACACCGTTTCAGACAAATGGCTATCCAACATCTTCTTAAAGACTTCTAATGTTGGGGCATTCACAACTTCTGGAGGCAATTTCTGTTCCATTGATTAATTGTTCTAACTGTCAGGAAATTTCTCCTCAGTTCTAAGTTGCTTCTCTCCTTGATTAGTTTCCACCCATTGCTTCTTATATAATACAATACAATAGCAGAGTTGGAAGGGACCTTGGAGGTCTTCTAGTCCAACCCCCTGCCTAGGCAGGAAACCCTATACCATTTCAAACAAATGGCAATCCAACATCTTCTTAAAGACTTCCAGTCTTGGGGCATTCACAACTTCTGGAGGCAACTTCTGATCCGCTGATTCATTGTTCTCACTGGCAGGAAGTTTCTCCTCAGTTCTAAGTTGCTTCTCTCTTTGATTAGTTTCCACCCATTGCTTCTTCTTCTGCCCTCGGGTCCCTTGGAGAATAGCTTGACTCCCACTTCTTTGTGGCAACCCCTGAGATATTGGAAGACTGCTATCATGTCTCCCCTAGTCCTTCTTTCTATTAAACTAGACATCCCCAGTTCCTGCAACTGTTCTTTATATGTTTTATCCTCCAGTCCCCTAATCCTCTTTGTTGCTCTTCTCTGCACTTTTTCTAGAGTCTCCACATCTTTTTTGTATCGTGGTATATGATGGTATATATGCAGTAAGCATCACTGCTCAAAAGAAAGATAACATTTTCCACAGGACTTTTTCTCAGATAAAGATTTCAGATGGTAGTTGTTGAGTTGATTTTATTTTATTTTTACTTATTTTACCACTAAAAAAAATAATAATGAGATCATATTGTGGAAAACAGTGTTGGGAAGCCTAATGAAAGCACAACATTGTCGCAACTGCAAAAACATAGTAAAAAACACAATCAGAGTGCCACTAAGTAGTAAAGGTAACCCTGATAATTCAGGAAACTAGACCTCATTGTATACACCGACAAGCCTCGACTTACAACCACAATTGAGCTTAAAATTTATGTTAATAGTGAGACAGTTATTAAGTGAACTTTGTCTCGTTTTACGACCTTTCTTGCCACAGTTGTTAAGTGAATCATGGCAGTTGTTAAGTTAGCAACACGGTCATTAAGTGACTCTGGTTTCCCCATTGACTTGGCTTGTCAGAAGGTCGCAAAAGGGGATCACGTCACCCCGGGATGCTGCAACGGTCGTAAACGTGAGTCAGTTGCCAAGCATCTGAATTGTTTTCACCTGATCATGGAGAGGTTGCAATGGTCGTAAGCATGAAACACAGTGTTAAGTCACTTTTTCCAGTGCCGTTGTAATTTTGAACGGTCAGTAAATGAACGGTTGTAAGTCGAGGACTACCTGTAGAGCAGCAGAAGGAAGACAACGGTTGAAAAGCAAAATTCGGGGAACCTCACCTGATTTGGGTGTTCAATCAGAGGTTGAAAACTGACAACAATGGGGACCAGAATTTCTGTCATTAAGCAAGGCAGTTGTTAAGTGAGTTGCACCTGATATTTTGTCGTTAAGTGAATCCGGCTTCCCCCACTTGGCTTTTGCTCTTCAGAAGCTGGCTGGGATGGTTGCTTTGAACCCCATGTTGACGTCAGGATGTTGCAACAGCTGTATATCCATGCCGGTTGCCCCCGAATTTTAATCACATGACCATGGGGATGCTGGAATTGTTGTAAGTGTGAGGAGTGGTCATGAGTCAATCTTTTCTATGCTTTTGTAACTTTGAACATCTGATCACTGTACGATTGTAAGCCAAGGGTTATCTGAATATTGGCATTTAATTTTGTTGTACAAGGTGCAATGACAATCAAGTAAACTAATCCTAATCTAACCCAACCCAACCCAAATCTAACCTAACCTAACCTAACCTAACCTAACCTAACCCTAATATAATCTAATCCAACACAGCCCTAATTCTAATCCTAATCTAATCCAACACAACCCAAAACTAATATAATCCTAATCTAATCCTAATCCTAATACAATCCTAATCTAACCCAACCCAACTCTAATCTAATCTAACCCTAACCCTAACCCTAACCCTAACCCTAATATAATCTAATCCAACCCAGCCCTAATTCTAATCCTAATCTAATCCAACCCAATGCAAACCTAATCTAATCCTTATCTAACCCTAATCTAATCCTTATCTAACCCTAATCTAATCCAACTCAACCCAACCCTAATCTAATCCAATCTAACCCAACACTAATCTAATCTAATCTAATCTGACCCGACCCAACCCAACCCTACCCAACCCTACCCAACCCTAACCTAACCTAACCTAACCTAACCTAACCTAACCTAACCTAACCTAACCCTAAATCTAATCTAATCTAATCTAATCTAATCTAATCTAATCTAATCTAATCTAATCTAATCTAATCTAATCTAATCCTCAAACAGAAACACCTGAGATTTGCACACTTCCAGTTCTGAGCAGAGAAAAGGGAGAGTGGAAAATGGCATTTCAGCCGCCGTGGCTCATTTGGTCCACGGATGAGGTCACTGCGGATAAATTCCTGATTCTCGGCCAAACGCAACTATAGGTAAACCCGTTCCCACCTGGATCCCCCCCCTCCCCGACACAGAAAGCAGCAGCTTTAAGACCAGCAAGAGATAATTTCACACTTTCGGTCCAGCTGTTGGCACCAGTTGGCAGGCCTTGCTCCCTGGCTAAAGGCCAACATCTTGTAAGGCTGATTTTAAAAGCGTTTTCTTGGTGGCCAATCAGCGCCAGAAAAGCATTGGCTAATATGTGTTCCTTTGTCTTCCAGATGATACCTTTGATTTTATTTATTTGTACCAATAAAGGAGGGCATTTGTAGCTCAGGGTGGACATGAGGGGTCCTAGGTGCTCTCTGAACTTGCTTATTTTCTTGCAGACGTTTCATGGCCTAACTCGGTAATGTCATCAGTGCTGGGAGGAAGGAGGTTTGCACCAGAGGTGGTATTCAGCCACTTCGGACCAATTTGGGTGAACCAGTAGCACTAACAATCAGTTGGCCTCGTCCACCCGCCCCTGCCCTATTCTAGCCTTTATTTCCTGCTTTCTAGCACATCTCAATCGCACACAGTGGTGGGTTTGTACCACCACTTCTGTTAAGATACAGTCTGTTGAGCCTTCAAATGGCTTCTACTGTACAGCCCAGTGGAATTGCCATGGTAATGGCTTCACAGTACTCCATAAGGGGGCTCCCTTTGGTAAGGGGGAAAACCCAACATTAGAAATTATGTTTGGTCCAGACATTTTCCTCCTATAAATAAATACTCAGGCAATGCCAAGTTATAGGCTAGTCATGAATAAAATGAAATAAATTGGTGGGGGAAGGAACCGTCTGTCTTTTGGCTCAAAGGAATCTGTACCCAGACAGAAACCTTACTAGAGCCAAAGTGTTGTGAAGACACAACAGCCGGTACTAAAAAGAAGCAGAACAGGTAAAGTGCAGTGGTTAAGAGGCTAGGATTAAATTCCAACTCAGCTCTCAGGCTGAAGTAGTCTCTTACTCCCTACTTCACAAGGTTGTTGTTATAGAACCGAATTCTTTACTGGCCAAGTGTGATTGGACACACAAGGAATTTGTCTTTGGTGCAGAAGTTCTCAGTGTACATAAAACATACATTCCTCAAAGAACTTAGCAACTTAGAACTAGGGAGAAATTTCCTGACAGTTAGAACAATTAATCAATGGAACTCCTTGCCTCCAGAAGTTGTGAATGCCCCAACACTGGAAGTCTTTAAGATGTTGGATAGCTATTTGTCTGAAGTGGTGTAGGGTTTCATGCCTAAGCAGGGGGTTGGACTAGAAGACCTCCAAGGTCCCTTCCAACTCTGTCATTTTATTCTATTCCTATTCCTGTTCCTATTCCTATTTTGTTCTATTCTATTCTATTCTATTCTATTCTATTCCATTCTATATTCCAACATTTATTCTATTCTATTCCATTCCACATGCCAATATTTTTTCTACTCTACTCTACTCTACTCTACTCTACTCTACTCTACTCTATTCTATTCCATATGCCAATATCTATTCTATTCCATTCTGTTATGTTCTAATTCTATTCCTGAATTCTATTCTATTATCTTCTAATTTCTATTCTGTTCTATTCCATTCTACATTCCATTATTTATTCTATTCTATTCTATTCTATTCTAGTTTAGTCTAGTCTAGTCTAGTCTAGTCTAGTCTAGTCTAGTCTTCTATTTCTATTCCTGAATTCTATTCTATCCTATTCCATTCCATTCCATTCTATATTCCAATATTTTTTCTATCCTATCCCATCCCATCTCATCCCATCCTATCCTAAATTGGCCAAAAAGGCTGACCATTGGGGTCACCCGATAAAGTCACTGCCAAAATTGTGAGTCCGTTGCCAAAGGCTCAGTGGGACCACTTTACTTTACTTTATTTTGGACTTTTATACCGCCCCCTCTCCCAAAAGGGACTCGGGGCGGTGTACAGTCAGATTAAAACACATAAATACATAAAAATACAAACATAGTTTAAAATCCTTTATAAGTAAACTATAAGTAAATATAGAGAAGTTGCGGCCTCAGAACTTTGAAATCGGGCCCTAAGTACCTTTTGGATTGCCAACATGATCGCCAATGTCCGACGAGGGATATGGCAGAAGAAGAAGAAGAAGAAGAAGAAGAAGAAGAAGAAGAAGAAGAAGAAGAAGAAGAAGAAGAAGAAGAAGAAGAAGAAGAAGAAGAAGAAGAAGAAGAAGAAGAAGAAGAAGAAGAAATCAGCTCCGAACAACCTTTTGGGTACCCATTGTAATTTTGATGAGCTGCTAAGTGACTGGTCATTAAGTCATTTATACTCCCTTGTATAAATCTAGCAAATAAGGTAGCCAGGATAAGATAGTGGAGCAGGAAGTCTTGTTTATGGCCCACTATCACTCCTAGGAGCTCTTAGGGGCAAACCTCTGCATTTCTGTCAACCTACCTTGCAGGGTTGTTGTGGGGAAAACTAAGGGGCGAGAATGCTGCAGATGTCGCCTGGATCTTTGGAAAGAAAAGGAAGGATGTTACTCTAATGAAGCAGTTCCAGACAGTCCTCGACTTACAACCACGATTGAGCCCCAAATTCCCATTGCTAAACAAGACAGCTGTTGAGTGAATTTTGCCACGGATTTTACGACTGTTCTTGCCACTGTTGTTAATTGAATCCTTGCAGTTGTTAAGTTAGTCACACGGTCATTAAGCGAATCTAGCTTGGACTTGGCTTGTCAGAAGGTCACCAAAGGGGATCACACACACCAGAACAACTACACACAAGGACAGTTTTTCTCCCCAAATGCCGTCACTCTGCTAAACAATTAATCCCCACAACACTGTTGAATTATCTACTAAGACTGTATTGCTATTCTTCTTCTCTTCCTTCCGAGTACCTCTCTCTTCCCACTTATGACTATACTCGTGTTGCTTATATCTTTACAATTTATATTGTTTTATTTATTTCCTAGTATAATTTGATTGCTTATTAGTAACCTATGACTATCACTAAGTGTTGTATCTTATGATTCTTGATGAATGTATTCTATTTTATTTTGCTTTATGTACCCTGAGAGCATCTGTACCAAAGACAAATTCCTTGTGTGTCCAATCACACTTGGCCAATAAAGAATTCTATTCTATTCTATTCTATTCTATTCTATTCTATTCTATTCTATTCTATTCTATTCTATTCTATTCTATTCTATTCCAGTCTGTTCTGTTCTGTTCTATTCTATTCTATTCCTTACTCCTATTCTATTCTATTCCTTACTCCTATTCTGTTCTGTTCTATTCTATTCTATTCTGTTCTGTTCTGTTCTGTTCTATTTTATTACTTACTCTATTCCTTACTCTATTCTATTTCTTATTCCTATTCTGT
The DNA here is from genome assembly GCA_029891615.1 of Natrix natrix natrix. Classification (NCBI taxonomy): domain Eukaryota; kingdom Metazoa; phylum Chordata; class Lepidosauria; order Squamata; family Natricidae; genus Natrix; species Natrix natrix. Next base: position 16,463 of record JAKRSK010008575.1, on the reverse strand, counting down.
TCTATTCTATTCTATTCTATTCTATTCTATTCTATTCTATTCTATTCTATTCTATTCCTTATTCTATTCTATTCTGAATTCTATTTTATTCTGAATTCTGTTCTATTCTATTCCCTATTCTGTTCTATTCTTTATTCTATTCCTTATTCTATTCTGTTCTATTCTATTCTATTTTATATTCTATTCTATAAGCTGATGGAGAAATGAATAACAGGGAAACAAAAATCACAGGATCTCAAAGAAGTCCTTTTTTCCACGGGAGCCAAAACTAGCTTTCTTTTATTGTCCTGAATTATTTACGGTAACATTCTAACACGTTACCAGCAACATAACTGGAAAATCTGGACGATTCACGCTATAGAACTGCTTTGTCTTGTCTGATTATTCCTCAGGCTTGGTTCTGGATTCTCCCAAACTTGTTGACTTGGGAGGAAATTATTATTTTGGCGTTTCCAGTTGGCTATCTAGCGCAATCTCCAAGGGCAATCTGAAATATGCTGAGATGTATTTACGCCTACTTCCTGCGCCTGGCTCGTGGCTTCCCTATAATAACCAGCTGCCGATCCTTCCAACTAGCAAAACAAAATGTAAATGAATTACAGTCTTCTACCAGTTCACTGTCCATCTTTCCTTGAGTTAACTTGATGTCCATTTCCTCACTTTGCCTATATAGGGGTAGTCCTCCACATGCGACCGTTTGCTTCATCATCATTTGCCGTTGACTAGAGTGACTTTAGTGACCTCGTGTCAAAAGGACGTGGTGGCTCAGTGGCGAAGACGCTGAGCTTGTCGATCAGAAAGGTCGGGAGTTTGGTGGTTCGAATCCCTAGCGCCGTGTAATGGAGTGAGCTCCCGTTACTTGTCTCAGCTTCTGCCAACCTAGCAGTTCGAAAGCACAGAAGAAAATGCAAGTAGAAAAATAGGGACCGAACTTTGGTGGGAAGGGAACAGCGTTCCATGCGCTTTCGGTGTTGAGTCATGCCGGCCACATGACCACGGAGACGTCTTCAGACAGTGCTGGCTCTTCGGCTTTGAAGCAGAGATGAGCACTGCCCCCTAGAGTCAGGAACGACTAGCACATATGTGAGAGGGGAACCTTTACCTTTGCCTATACTAGTGACTTTATGACCAGTACCAGTGTGGGAATCCAGGCATCATTTTAGTAGGTTGTGTGAGCTAGAAATCATTACAGCTAGTTCTCGACTTACAACCACAATCGAGCCAAAAATACGACCACCCTCAAGCCGAAAATTTCTGTTGCTGATTGAGACCGTTGTGAAGTGAATTTTGCAGTCCAGTCGCTTCTTAAAAGCCTCCAGGGATGAAGCTCCCACAACTTGTGAAGGCAACTTCTGTTCCATGGGTTGGTTGTTCTCCCTGTTAGGAAGTTCCTCCTTAATTCCAGGTTGCTTCTCTCCTTGATTAGTTTCCATGCATTGTTTCTGGTGCTTTAGAAAATAAATTAGAATAAAATAGAATAACAGAGTTGGAAGGGACCTTGTAGGTCATCTCCAGCCCAAGCAGGAGACTCTCCATCATTTCTGACAGATGGCAGTCCAGTCTCTTCTTGAAAAGCTTCCAGAGATGAAGCTCCCAAGACTTCTGAAGGCACCTTCTGTTCCATTGAATGTAGAATAACAGAGTTGGAAGGGACCTTGTAGGTCACCTAGTCCAACCCCCTGCCTAAACAGGAGATCCTACACCATTTCTGACAGATGTCCAGTCCAGTCTCTTCTTAAAAGCCTCCAGTGATGAAGCTCCCACAACTTCTGAAGGCAACTTCTGTTCCATGGGCTCCATTGGACATCTCTTTGGATGTTGCGAAAGAGAAGAAGAGGATGATAAGCAGGAAGATGGAGGGACTCACAGTGAGATGGGCGCACCATGGACCAGACTGGGGACAGAATGTCCTGGAGAAATGTGATTGTTAAAAGTCAATACTGACCCGATGACATACAATCAATCAATCACTCACTCACTCACTCACTCACTCACTCACTCAAAGAAGTCCGTGGTTAAGGTTTCATGCCTTGTGAGAATCCATACAAAGTTTATGGCACAGTAGAGATGCAAAATGCAACCAGTTGTAGTATTTGCATCTACTCCTGGTTTAGCCCAGTGGTCAGATCAGGCCAAGTCTTGTAACCCACCCACCCTCTCCCCAGGGGCCACAGCTGCAAATCTCTCTCTTTGCACCTGTCATTCCAGATCAACTGGCAATTGGAGAAGTTAGTTAGACTGGATACCAATAATACTCGACTTAGAACAGAATAACAGAGTTGGAAGGGACCTGGGAGGTAATCCATCTGGGCCTGGTGATTTGAACTCCTCTAGGGTAGACTCTAATAATGCTCTCTTACCATTTTCTTGCCAGTGTTAACTAGTATTCCTAATCTGTTTTTTATGGTACTGTTTTTGATAGATTGGATTGTTTTATTTCCTTTTGTGTAAAGACAGATGCAAAACATGAGTTGAACAGTTCTGCTTTCTTCCTGTTGCGTGTCACCTTCTTGACAGTTTATCTCATTAAAGGATCAATTGGTTCCTTGACTTTTTCCTGTTTTTTTTACATATTTGTCCTTGTTTTTTACATGATAAGAAGATAGAATATATCTTATAAAAGCTGGAAAGGAGGTATTTATTAGGTGGCAGGATAGTGAATTCTGTCTGATCCCTATGCAATTAGAATGAATAGAATAGAATAGAATAGAGAGTAGAATAGAATAGAATAGAATAGAATAGAATATTAAATTGGAATAGACTAGACTAGAAATAGAATAGAATTAGAAATAAGAATAGGATAGTAAGAATAGAAATAATAGAATAGTAATAAGAATAGAAAGAATTGGAATAGGAATAGGAATAGAATAGAATAGGCATAGGCACAGAATAGAATAGAATAATGGAGTTGGAGGGGACTTTGGAGGTCTTCTAGTCCAACCCCCTGCCCAGGCAGGAGACCCTATACCATTTCAGACAAATGGATATCCAATATCTTCTTAAAAACATCCAGTGTTTGGGGCAGCCTCAACTTCCGGATCAATTGTTCTAGCTCACGACCAGAATTGAGCTCAAAGTCTCCGTTGCCAAGCAAGGCAGTTGTTAAATGAGTCACGGCCCATTTTATGACAGTTTTGCCATTGTTAATCAAATCAGCGCAGTGGTTAAATGAATCATGCAGTCATTAAGCGAATCTGGCTCCCAGATTCTGCTTGTCGGAAGCTCCTTAGGAAGGTTGCAAACAAAAGTCCCAGGAGCCTGGAATGCTGCAGCCAAGTTTGCTCCCCTGACCACCGGGAATGCTGTTAATGGTCGTAAATGTGAAAACTGGTCATAAGTCACATTTTTCAGTGCCGTTGTTGTTAGATATTAACATATCTCGGGATAAGTCTTCCCTCTGGTCCGCTCCTACAGCGGGAAACAGGTATTACTCTGATTGGTCGAGGGGCGTGCCCAATCCCTATAAAAGGGGAACCCTCCGACCACAGAGCAAGCTGGATCACTACTACTACTAATAAATGAGCTGATAAGTTACTTCGTGTCCGTAGTCTGTCTCTCGTTGCCCAGATCTAACATTGGCGACGAGGATGGGATTGAGAGACAGATAGGACGAAGAACGCTACCTCAAGAATCTCCGGATTTGATCCAGCCCAGGAATTCGGCAGTAATTCCGGCAGCCATCTCAGATCACCGCAGCGCGGCAAAATTCAAACCGAGAAGATGGCGATGCATGCTCCCCCCGCTCCTTTCGACCCAGAAAACGACGAATGGGAAGCCTTCATGATCCGCTTCGAGTGTTTTCTCGAAGCTAACGAGTACACGGGGATCACCGACGCAAGAAAGAAAAACATCTTCCTCGGCTACTGCGGAAAGGAAGTCTTCAATACGGCCAGAGACCTCACCGCACCTACGCCGATACAAGCAGTATCATGGGTGACGCTGCAACAGACCTTACAAACGCACTTCGCGCCAAAACCTTCCCGCCATGTCTGCCGCAAAGAATTCAACATGAGGACTCAGAAGGCGGGAGAATCCATTAATCAATATGTTGCAGCTCTACGAAAAATAGCAGCCCACTGCGAATACAGGGATTTGGAAGAGCATATCTTAGAGCAACTCATCTGTGGGATAAGAGACATTTCGTTGCAAAAGAAGCTGTTAGCCAACACGAATTTAACCCTACAATCAGCGTTGAACGAAGCAAGAGCGTCAGAATCAGCGGAGAAATCATCGGTGACCATACAACGAGGGGCCAGCGTAACCCAGCCAGCACCGAGACAAACCAGAGTCCACTACGAGGACACAAGCCCCGACTACGAGGATCCCGAGTTCGAGGACAGTCACCTGATGCAGAGCAGTCACTTGAGGCCTGGGGGGAGACCCGGATCCCGTTTGCCGCCCTGCGCAAGCTGCGGAGGGAATCACCCCAGGTCTACTTGCAGGTTCAGGAACGTTGTTTGTTCGCACTGCAACAAACTTGGGCACATCGCACGAGTGTGCCGGAGCGGAGTCCCTGCCTCACAGGCAGCCACCCATGTACCGCCAACAGAAGCCCAACCCAGGGGCTTGGCGAAATCAAAAAGGGCGCCCAGAGAGAAATCCACAAGTGTTTACCCAGAGAGAAAATTTCCAAAGAGCTGAACGAGCGTATTCCCAGAGAGATTACTCACAAGGAAGTGAGCGAGCGTATCCCCAGAGAGAATTCACACAGAGAGCTGAAAGAGCGTTCTACCAAGACGCTCAACGAGAGTATTTTCAGGATGTTGACGATGAGATAGAGTTGACCCAGAGAGAGGAGTTGCGAACGTATCTCACCACGATACATCAGGTCCGCCCTAAGCGGCCCAAAAGGCTGAAAGTCACAGTCCTCTTGGAGGGCTCACCCTGCGAGCTGGAAGTTGACACAGGATCAACCCTGACGATCATTTCATGGGCATCCATGAAACAGGCCATTCCTAGCCTCAGAAAGAGCCAACTGCGCGCTCCAGACGTCCTGCTACGAGACTACCAGGGGAACCAAGTCCCCATCGTGGGCCAAGGCACATTCCACATCCGTTTCAAGGACATCGAAGCCCAGCTGCCCGTGACCATCGCCAGCGCGCCATTGCAGAACCTTCTGGGGCTTGATTGGTTTGAAGCCCTGGGATTAGAAGTCACCGGAATCAACGCCGTGAGAAACAGCAGCGCTGAAAAGATTTTTAAGGAGTTCGAGGATGTGTTCAGCCCCGGTCTTGGTAAGTATGTGGGTAAACCAATATCGTTCAATTTAGACCCCAATGTGGCGCCAATCCGACTTAAACCGAGACGAGTGCCCTTTGCACTCCGCCCAAAAATAGATAAGGAGATAGATAAGTTAGTGGAACAAGGAATCCTTGAGCCGGTAGATCACGCGCGTTGGGAAACACCTATCGTGACCCCAGTCAAACCAGACGGATCAGTCCGCATCTGCGCAGACTATAAATGCACAATTAATGTCGCGCTACAACAGAGCGCATATCCTGTGCCCGTAGTACAGCACCTATTGCACTCATTGGGGCCGGGAAAAGTTTTCGCTAAGTTAGACATGGCACAAGCTTACCAGCAACTGCCAGTTGATAGCGCCACAGCGGAGGCCCAGACTATAGTGACGCATAGAGGAGCTTTTAAATGCAACCGGCTACAATTCGGCGTAAGTATTGCTCCAGGATTGTTCCAGAGCGTCATGGAACGACTGTTGCAAGGGATACCGGGAGTCGTCCCATATTTTGACGACATCTTGGTGTCCGCTGCAAACGAGGAGCAACTAAACAAAAGAGTCAGATCTGTTTTGGCCAGAATCAGAGAAAAGGGCCTCCGCCTTAAAAAGGAAAAATGCCAAATTAACGTGCCTAGTGTAGAATTCCTGGGTTATAGAATTGATGGTCAGGGAATTCACCCCACTTCAAAGAAAATTAAGGCGATCCAGGACGCCCCCACACCACGAAATCAAACCGAGTTGCAGGCCTTCCTCGGACTACTTAACTTCTACAGCGTTTTTCTGAGACAGAAGGCGACCGTTGCTGAGCCACTACACCGTCTACTCCAGAGGAACGCACCATGGAGATGGGGACGAGCCGAAGCTGCAGCATTCGCCGGGGTAAAGCGCCTGCTCACCACTGACTCACTACTTGTTCAATACAGTCAGACCCTACCGCTGGTATTGACCTGCGACGCATCGCCTTTCGGGGTTGGAGCAGTCCTCAGCCACAGGATGCCCGACGGAAAAGAAGCACCCATTGCTTTCTACTCCAGAACTCTTTCATCGGCCGAAAGGAACTACAGCCAAATGGACAGAGAAGCGCTGGCTGCCGTAGCTGGTGTGAAACGTTTCCATGAATACCTCTACGGCCGCGATTTTGAACTCATCACAGATCACAAACCGCTGTTAGGACTTTTGGCGGGAAACCGCCCCACTCCGGTCTCCCTTTCTCCACGCATGACCAGGTGGACTGTTTTCCTGGCTGCGTACTCCTACAAGTTAATTCATCGACCGGGCTCCACTCTAGGACACGCAGACGCGCTCAGCCGTTGCCCATTACCAGACATTTTGCCAGACCCCACTCCAGAAGTACCGGTATTGCTCATTGACTGTTTGGATTCGGGACCGGTTTCTTCCTACGATGTTGCAAGGTTCTCCTCTAAAGACAATTTAATAAAGCAAGTGCAAACTTGGGTATGGAGGGGGTGGCCAAAGGGAAATGTGGGCCCGGAATTCAAAATGTTTTGGTCGAAACGGGACGAACTCTCCGTATTACAGGGATGTTTGTTGTGGGGGGATCGAGTTGTTATTCCTTATGCTCTACGAAAAAATGTATTAGATGCTTTGCATATGGGTCACCCGGGGATCGTGAGAATGAAAGCGTTAGCGAGAAGTTATGTGTGGTGGCCAAATATGGACAAAGAAATAGAGGAGTGGGTGGCCACTTGCGACCCATGCCAGGAGTCGAGACCAGCACCCCCGGAAGCGCCCGCCACAGAATGGGAGAAACCCAAGGCACCCTGGTCACGCATACATATTGATTTTGCAGGGCCATTCCAGGGTCAAACCTTCCTCATAGTTGTAGATGCTTATTCTAAATGGCTAGATGTAGTCCTAATGACGTCAACCACGGCAGAGGCAGTCATAAAGGTTCTTCGGCGGCTTTTCGCCACCCATGGTCTACCAGATCTTTTAGTATCAGATAACGGGCCCCAATTCACGGCCATGCAGTTTGAAACATTTTTAGCAGGGTTGGGAATCAGGCATGCCCTCATCGCGCCATTCCATCCAGCGTCCAACGGTCAGGCAGAAAGAATGGTGAGATTCGCGAAAGAGGCCCTCGCTAGGATGGGTCCAGGGGATTGGCAAACACGCATTGACCATTACCTCCTCATTCAACACATTACCCCGAGCGCAACGACGGGTAGGAGCCCCGCTGAACTACTCATGGGTCGCCGCCTACGGTCTCACCTGGACCGGCTCCACCCGAATTACTCTGCCACGGCTCCCCCAGACTCTACAAGTAAGGTCCGGTCTTTCAGAGTAGGGGACGCAGTATATGCTCATAATTACACAGGGGGGACATTGTGGATGCCGGCAAAGGTCATTGGCATCATGGGTCCTCGATCGTATTTGTTGGAGCTAGAAGATGGGCGGAATTGGAAAAGGCACATCGATCAACTTCGAGGTCGCCTGGCACACTCCAACTTGAGGAATGAAGACGAAAGTTTCCTGTCTACAGAGAGCCAACCGCAGGAAAACTCCATCGCAGGGAACAACGACACCGGCGAGCTAAGCGTGGAACAGGGCAACACGCACGCAGCTGAGCAACCCCCAGTCAACGCAGCCGAACAAGCTCCTGAATGCACGAGCAACGAAAACACAAGACCTCCAGAACGGGGAACAGGAAAAGCACCTGATCCTGCAACTACTTTGAACCAACACGCACCAATCCTGCAAACACTTCAACCCAACCTGAACTACGACGTTCCTCACGAGCAAGACAAACACCCACCTACCTAAAGGACTATGTCACCTACCGTAACGTCCCATCTAGGAGGGGAGGGGTGTTAGATATTAACATATCTCGGGATAAGTCTTCCCTCTGGTCCGCTCCTACAGCGGGAAACAGGTATTACTCTGATTGGTCGAGGGGCGTGCCCAATCCCTATAAAAGGGGAACCCTCCGACCACAGAGCAAGCTGGATCACTACTACTACTAATAAATGAGCTGATAAGTTACTTCGTGTCCGTAGTCTGTCTCTCGTTGCCCAGATCTAACAGTTGTTAACTTTGGCCGGTCATTAAACAAATGTTTATAAGTTCCTGTTTTCCATTCTTGATTTGAACGGTCTTCTCCTATATCTCCTTCTCCATTCCTCTTTTTTTTCCTTCTGTTTTTTTTTTGTAGGCAGGTGACACAATGAGAAGTTAGACATTTGTTGGAAGAAACGTCCTTCTGGGTTCAGCTCCAAATGGGGGGAAAAAGACGTTGGAAACATGGAGGCTGCTTAGAAAGATGGTTTAATGGTGGACAGGACCACATGGCTTGAGATCCTGAACAGAAAAGGGGGATCCCAGGCTTCCAGATGTTGGGTGAAGAAGAAAAAGGGGGCTTGCTGAGTGTTCCTGAGCTTTTTATACTCTCTGTTCGGCCCCACCTCTCTGTTTCCGGTTCCTGTGTAAGAAATGTATTCTGATTGGTTGTCAGACTCCCAGGGGTGGAGGATCTTAGCTAACGATGTAGGTTGTGTGCCTTGTGAGTCCCAAGCTTGGTTGTGTTCCCAGGTGCCCTGTGGTGTGATGAGTAAAGGGCTAATACTATCATGCCTTAATCCCATCACCCTGGAGCTGAAGGGGGAGATCTTTGTTATGTAGAATAGACTGACTCAGGCCTTTTAATGGCCCATTGAGAAAGGTGGGGGCTATGAAGAATGAGTCTGTTTCCTGCCTGAAAACATGTTTCTCCATTTCTGATCCAGGGAAAATATAATATTCTTCCTTTTTCAATATTTCCCAGGATATTTCATTCTTCTAGGAGAGAGGATGGGTGCTAACTTCCTACAATGGAAAGAAAACGCTTTTTAATATAGGGTGATATGATTAAAAGCTAGAGTAAGAGATAGAAATAAAGGGAATATCAATGTATTACATTTCTATTTGATAAAATGGAAGTAATAATGAGAAATAGGTGGAAGAATTGAATAATGATAGACTGTAACCAAATATAGATGTGTATGGTTAGGGGAATATTTACAAGTTGATTGAAGGTATAATATTGTTTATTTGGATTAGTTTTGTTTGTATTGGAATGTATGGCGCCCAGGGGCCACACTGCTCACCCATTGATTTGACATTTTTATAAAAACAACTTAAAAGCAGACAGTTTGGATACTCCTGCATTGTATGTATGTATGTATGTATGTATGTATGTATGTATGTATGTATGTATGTATGTATGTATATGCATATATGTATGTATGTGTTTTTATGTGTATGTATATGTATATGTGTATATGTATTTATATATGTGTATGTGTATATACATGTATGTGTATATATGTATGTATATGCATATATGTATGTATATGTATATGCATGTATGTGTATATATGTATATGCATATATGTATATATGTAGATGTGTGTGTGTATATATATGTATGTATGTGTAGATATGTATTTGTGTATATGCATGCATTTGTGTATATGTATGCACGTATGTGTATATACGTATGTGTATATATGTATGTATGTATATACATATATATATGTATATGTATATGCGTATGTATGTATGTGTATATATGTGTGTGTGTGTATATATGTATATGTATATATATATATATGTATGTAGGTACGTATATGTGTATATATGTATGTATATGTGTGTGTGTATGTATGTATACACAAACACCCCCCCACACACAATTTTTATTTATGTATGCACGAAACTTTTTTATTTATATAGGCACGAAGCTCTGGTTTTTAATTCCTCTGCGTATAAAAAGCTCTTTCGGGCTCCTCACAAACAAGGCGCCCACCGAGAAACCCTGGCGGACAGTCGCGCGCATGCGCCTTCGGCGGCAATCCCGACCCACCGACTCCTTGGCTCTTCGCTCTCCGCTCGGAACGCCTCGTCGCGACCCGTAGAAGGCCGTCCGCGTGACCCGGAAGGAGAGGCCAGCCGGAAGTGGGGAAGCTGAAGCCGATGCCGAGGCCAGTGCGGAATTTGGGCAGGTGAGCTAAGGGGGCTCCCCTTGCCCCATTGGGGGGCTGGGACTTGAGGGGGGGGCGGGATTCTCCTTCAATTCTTCCCCCTCTTTCTCTCCCCCCTGGGAGGGCTGCCTGGCCCCCTTTCCCCATAGGGAAGCCCTGCCAGGCTGCCAGGCGATGCTATATGGGGGAGGAGGAGGGGGAAAACTCCCACATAGGCTTCCTTGGAAATCTCATATGAATTATTGCCCCTCCCCTCGGCCCCCTCCCTCCAAATTTCCCTCCTCTTCAACGCCCCCTGTAATAATAATGTAGTAATAATGGGATGTGGATAGGGCAGCTTCCCCAGTGAATTGCAATGAGCAAAATTGGGGAGGTAGGAGGGGCGGGGGGTTGCACAGGGTCTCCAGGCAAACCACAGTCCAGGGTAGCTCAGGGGGTGGCATTCCCTAGGGCATGGGCCAGGTGGGAAGCGGAGGGGAGACAGTTTCATGTTTAATGAAATAATAATAATAATAATAATAATAATAATAATAATAATAATAATATAGTAATAATAATAATAATAATAATAATAATAATAATAATAATAATAATAATAATAACAACAACAACAACAACCTAGGACGCTGGCAGCAAACCGTATCAACCATTAACCCCAGTCAATGGTAAACAAGTTGTTGTTGTTGTTGTTGTTGTTATTATTGTTATTATTATTATTATTATTATTATTATTATTATTATTATTATTATCAGTTCTTGGGCCTTGGTTAGGACTCCAGCTGTTGAGCTACTAACCAGCCCCAAAGGCTGTGAATCTCAGCAAAGGTTAAATAATAATAATAATAATAATAATAATAATAATAATAATAATAATAATAATAATAATAATAATAATAATAATAATGCAAAAAGATGCACTGCTTGGAACTGCACGTATATTACAAAAATACGTTACGACGTCCTAGGTCCCTGGGTGGGGCCCGACTAGTAATCAATGCCAAATCCGGCAAAACAACTGGCTGCTGGGATACAATTGTATAATAATAATAATAGAAGGAATAGAACTGGGAAATGGAAATATAGTGAAAGCATCAGCAAAGGATGATGGTTACAAGTACCTGGGCATATTGGAAGCAGATAACATCTTGAATGGAAAAGTCAAAGAGTCAACGCAAAAGGAATACATCAGGAGGGTCTGCAAAATATTAAAATCAAAGCTGAATGCTGGAAACATAATTAAAACCATTAATACATGGGCAGTTCCAGTGATATGCTACTCAGCTGGAATCATCAACTGGACTCTGGCTGGACTGGAAAACCTGGACTGGAAAACGCGCAAACTTTTGAATATGTACCACGCTTTACATCCATGAAGTGACATCGACAGGTTGTACCTGCCAAGAAAAATAGGGGGCAGGGGGCTATTGCAAATCCATCAAACTGTTGAAGAAGAAAAACGAAGTTTGAATGATTATGTGAACCAAAGTACAGAAAAATTGCTGCAGGCTGTGAAAACGGAGAACAGCATAAAAACAACAGAAACAAAGGCAGAATATAAGGAAAACCAGCTGGATGACAGATTAAATAGATGGAAAACCAAATCTTTGCATGGACAGCACTTGAAAAACATTGAAGGAAAATGTGATGACAACTTGACATGGACATGGCTTAAGATGGGAACTATCAAGAAAGAAACGGAAGGTTTAATACTGGCTGCTCAAGAACAAGCACTGCAAACTAATGCCATGAAAGCGAAGATACAAAAATCCAGCAACAACCCAAACTGCCGACTTAGCAATAACAAAGTCGAAACTTTCACATTTAATATGTGAATGCAGCAAAATTGCACAAACTGATTACAAAGCTAGACATGACTGAGTTGCTAAATTAATCCACTGGCCATTATGTAAAAAAATATGATTTACCTGTATCCAGAAAGTCATGGGAACATAAAGTGGAAAAAGTTATTGAAAATAAGAAGGTAAGATCTTGTGGGACTTTCGAATACAAACGGATCGTCATTTGGAGCACAACACGCCAGAGATCACGGTTGTAGAGGCGTACGGTGTATTGATATCGCTGTTCCTGGAGATGCCAGAGTCGAAGAAAAAGAACTAGAAAAAAATCACGAAATATCGCGACCTGGCCATCAAAACTACACAACTATGGATGAAGCATGTAAGAGTGATAGTCATTGTCATCGGGGCACTTGGCACCATGTCCAAGAATTTTACAAGATACATCCACAAATTGCAGCTTCCTGCAATAACACCAGCGGAACTGCAAAAAACTGCGCTACTCAGAACATCTTATATTTTAAGAAGGTCCTTGGCTGATCCCTAGGACGCTGGCAGCAAACCGTATCAACCATCAGTACCAGTCAGTGGTATTTGTGATACATTTTTGAATGTTCAGTTGATTGAGTTTCATGTTTAATGAATAAAGTATATAATAATAATAATAACAATAACAACAACAACAACAACAACAACAATAATAATAATATTCATACTCAGCTGCTGTAAAAAAATCGCGCAGACTGACTATAAAATGCGGCACAATTCAGTGGCACAAATGATCCACTGGAATTTGTGCAAAAATTATAACATTAAAACAGCAACAAACTGGTGGGAACATAAGCCTGAAAAAGATGTCGAGGGTCAGATGGTCAAGATCTTGTGGGATTTTCGCATACAAACAGATAAAATACTGGCGCATAATACACCAGACATCACACTGGTTGAGAAAAATAAGGTTACAATCATAGACATCGCAATACCAGGTGATAGCAGGGTCGCCGAGAAGGAATATGAAAAAATCGCGAAATACCAGGACTTAAAAATCGAAATCCAACGATTATGGCACAAACCAGCAGTGGTAATTCCAGTGGTAATCGGCACACTGGGTGCTATTCCAAAAGCACTGGAATTACATTTAAAACAGTTAAAAATTGACAAAATCACCATCAGTCAAATGCAAAAGGCCGCACTGCTTGGATCTGCACACATATTACGAAAATACGTTACGACGTCCTAGGTCCCTGGGTGGGGCCCGACTAGTAATTAATGCCAAATCCGGCGAAACAACTGGCCGCTGTGATACAATTCTGTTGATGCAATAATAATAATAATAATAATAATAATAATAATAATAATAATAATCCGGCGAAACAACTGGCTGCTATGATACAATTCTGTTGATGCAATAATAATAATAAATTAACAATTGTCCATTGCCATCAGGGCACTTGGTACCATGTCGAAAAATTTTATAAAACACGTGTCAACCATTAGCACCAGTCAATGTTATTTGTGATGCATTTTTGAATGTTCAGTTGACCGAATTTCACGTTTAATGAATAAAGTAAATGATGATGATGATGATAATTTATTTGTCACTGCACGACATATGTACAATGAGATTGGTTGAGCTCCCTCAGTGCACCCCTCCCACAACACAATACAACTCATATTAACCCAGTCCTATTGCACTGATGTGAACATGTTGCACGTTGTGCAAGTCCATTGTGCTGCATGGTTATGATGCTATAACTACGTTATATGTTTATTGTTATTGCAAGTAACTCAAGGCAGCAAACATATCTTATACGCCATCTTCCTCCTCCTCCTTTTTTTTTTTTTACCAACAATGATCCAGTGAGGTGAGTTGGGCTAAGAGAGAGGAACTGGCCCAGAGTCAGCCAGCCGGCTTTCATGGCTAAGGCAGGATTAGAACTCATAGTCTCCTGGTGATTGGCCCAAAATCACCCAGCCAGCTTTAATAGGTAAAGCAAGACTAGAACTCCCCACTTCCTGCTGATTGGTCCAAAGTCACCCAGATGGCTTTCATGGCTAAGGCGGGACTAGAACTCCCTGTCTCCTGCTGATTGGCCCAAAGTCACCCAGATGGCTTTAATGGGTAACGCGAGACTAGAACTCCCCGTCTCCTGCTCCTAATCTGATGCCGTCATCAATAGACCAAATTGGTTCTTGTTCCCCCCAAAATTGTGTGTACCGCTTTAGTCCAGGAGATGATGTAGCCCATGTTACATTGTGTAGAAAAATGTGTGTTGTCCCTTTCGAAGGACGCAAGGCAGTAACATACAGGATAAAATAACCACAGCCGATCACCTTCACCAAAACCTCCCTAATTCAAACCAATGGCCTTGCATTCACCTCCGATTGTAGGGACATTTTTACAATTTCCAACCAAAATGGCAATCAAGCACAGCATAAATTCCCACCCACGCAGGATAATTTTAATCGCTGGCAGAATATTGACCTGGCTGGCCTCTGATGGGTGCTAAGTCGTAAGGGGGCTTTTATGTCCTCGTCCCACTCCCAAAATGTAGACTAAAGCTTCTCTTTCTGGGGTGGTCAAACAAGCTTGAAATATGGGTTGGAGCAGATGACCTCAATGGGAGTGGCCTGCTGTGCTGTGTTTGGCTTTATGGATAAGTGACAGCGTTATATTTGGATTTTGAAAACGATTGGCAGCAAACGAGGCACCAGGTTGGTGATGCCAAAACCGTCTTGTGACGTGACTGCGGTTGGGTTAGTCTACAAGGGAAAGTCCCAGGTAGAGAGTGTGTTGGAGACATCTTTGTGACAAGGGATCAAGAGGACCCTGGCCCCTCCCTGCCTCCGACACAGAGCCCTCATCAGAGCCTTCCCCAGACTCCGGGACTGGCCCATGTTCCTCCCCAACCTCCTCACTGTCTGAATCTACTGCCAGATCCCCTGGCTTCTGGCAGACTACAACTGTCTGCGCATACAATACCAAAGGTTGATGAAATATATAAGTGACAATTTGACTCCCATAGACCAGAGGTCAGTTGTTTGTTACAGTATGGATAATAAGGCTTTTGTTATCTGATGACATTAGCGTAATATTTCTGAGACTGGCTTCAAGCATATAATAACAAAGAGAAACTGAGACGACTCATCTCTCATTATAGAGAGATGAAAGTAAAAATACTCACCAGTCATTAAAATAAAAGCCGACAAAGGACGAAAGCTCACAGGTTGCCCTGCCCTCGGCAAACTGTTGTCAATTTGATCTTATTTTATTCCTATTAATATGAATACTTTCGTTGTTAAGAATGGAGCCTGTTCTGACCGAGGCTTCCCAAGAGCAGGAAGCAAACTCCTTGTCCCGACAAAAAACCCCTTTTATTAATTTCCTGTGAATTCTGCTCACTCACATTCAACAAAGTCTTTCAAGGGAGGATTTACGGTCACAGACCTTCTCTGGTTTGGAGAGAGTTGCCAGGCGAGATCTGCAGAACTTGGCAAGGAGCCTCTGAGAGTCACGAACCAATGAAGCGAACTAATGGTCTCCTGCAAACTCCACTCCCCTTTTGCTCCTCATTTATTTCCTCTGGGAGGGGCCATTCATCGTCCACCTGTGGCCTTACTCTCAAGTTGCCCCCTGTTCTTTAGCTCTTCCCTTCATCTGGCAACTCTGCGCATGCACAAACTGGGAACAGGTTCCAGCTGCTCTTCTGCCTCACTGATGTCTGACTCCAAAGGCAGCTGATAACTGTTAGATGGCCCTGGCCCCCTCTCTGCCTCCGACACAGAGCCCTCATCCGAGCCTTCCCCAGCCTCCAGGACTGGCCCATCGTCCTCCCCAACCTCCTCACTGTCCGAATCTGCTGCCAACTCCAAAACTTCAACCTTTCTCCACATGTTTTAAAATTGTCCCAGTCCATTCATCACTATATTTTTTATTCTGTAGCAAAACTTATAGGAAAAAAAATGGAAGTACGGGTAGTCCTTGAGTTACAACAGTTCACTTAGTGACTGTTGGAAGTTACAATGGCACTGAGAAAAGTGACTCGTGACCAGTTTTTCACACACGACCGTCGCAGCATCCCCGTGGTCACGGGCTCAAAATCGCTTGGCAACTGATTCATGTTTACGACGGTTGCACTGTTCCGGGGTCGCGTGATCCCCTTTTGTGACCTTCTGACCAGCAAAGTCAATGGGGAAGCCAGATTCACTTAACAACCGGGTGACTCGTTTAAGAAATGCAAAGATTCGCTTAATAAACATGGCAAGAAATGTCATAAAAAGGGGCAAAACTCTCTCAACAAATTTCTCACTTAGCAACATACATTTTGGCCTCAATTGTGGTCGTACATCGAGGACTACCTGTGTTTATGACAGTCACAGTGTTCCAGGGTCATGTGATCCCCTTTGCGACCTTGTGACAAGCAAAGTCAATGGCGGAAGCCAGATTTTCTT
>JAKRSK010008570.1:0-24200 GCA_029891615.1 Natrix natrix natrix | reverse complement strand
AATCATTTAGATTTTGAAGAAAAAAAGTGAAATTCTGAGAGATATGGTGACTTTTTGAGATTTTGACAGTTTGAAAAAAAAGTTATTTTATTTCCATGTCACTGATTTCTTGACCATAGGCCAAAGAAAAACGTATTTGCTTTCAAGCTATCAAGAACTTGATTTTTGAATCTCTCTACTTGTTATTTCATATTCTTGTTGGTTTTTTCCCAGGTCTCTTAGCATCTATATTTCACCTATAAAGACATTAGCAACTCTACAGTGTTTTTCAAATATGATGTTAGTGTTGAATTTAGTCTATGAGAAAGATCTTGATTTTATCTGTTTAAACTCAAAATTACTACTATCTAGTTCCAGGGGTCCCTAAGAAACCAGAAGAAAAGGTTCCTGTGGCAATTCCTAAGAAAGTAGTACCTCCGCCAGCTAAAGGTAAATTAATCATAATGAGATATTGATCAGTACAATAAACTTAATATCTTTTTGCTATAGTAGACAGCCTTTCTGCTAATAGAACTGCACATTTGATTTGATATTTTGTAAGTGTTTCTTTGCTGGAATAATAGGTGCTTTTTAAAAGAAAACATTACTATCAATGCTGAACAATATTCCATTATTCCATTTCTAAACTTCTGTATTACATGTTTTTAAAGTGCCTGAGGTGCCCAAGAAGCCAGTCCCAGAAAAGAAAAAACCTACCCCTCCTGAACAAGTGGAGGTTCCTCCAGCTAAAGGTATATAACTGGTAGAAAGCTTGCTTGCTTTTACTCTTTACAAAATGTATCTGTCCACACATAGTTTATATGTGTGTAAATACCAGTGGTGGGTTCCGGATTCCGTTGCAACCAGTACGGTTGCAACGGGGCCTGGCTTCCATCACATGAACTGCTCGGCAGAGCGTCGCACATGCACCATGCGCTCCGTGCACATGCACAGAAGCACCGAAGAGCTCAAATACAGGTAAGGAGCTCATGCGGGCAGGTGGGCCCTCCGGAACACCATACAAGAACGGTACCCGGTGCTCTGGGCAGGCACCGATACGCTTGTACCGGGGTGTACCGCCTGGAACCAACCACTGGTATATACCCTGTTTCCTCGAAAATAGGACCTCCCTGGATAATAAGTCCAATTGGGCTTTTGAGTGCATGTGCTAAAATAAGCCATCCCCAAAAATATTGCAACAGAGCAGCAGCCATGAGGTGATCACACTCGCCGCCTCCCGCACCTCAAAAATAATACAATCTCCCCGAAAATAAGGCCAAGTGCTTATTTCAGGGGTCAAAAGAAAATAAGACCCTGTCTTATTTTCAGGAAAATACTGTATGTTTGCATACAAGTAGTCTTACAACACTAAATGAACAGTTCATTTAGTGACTGCTCGAAATTACAGAAGCACTAGAAAAAGTGATTTATGACCATTTTTCACACTTATGACTGTTGTAGCATCCCTATGGTCGCGACACTTGCCAACTGACTCCTATTTATGATGACTGCATTCTCTCAGAGCCATGTGATCATTTTTTGTGACCTTCTGAAAAGCAAAGTCAATGGGGATACCAGATTGACTTAGCAACCACGTTACTAATTTAACAACTACAGTGATTCACGTAACAATTGTAACAAGAAAGATCATAAAGGGGGGGGGGCAAAATTCACTGAATAACTATCTCGCTTAGCAACAGAAAGGTTGGGCTCAATTGTGGTTGTAAGTCAAGGATTCCCTGTGTGTGTGTGTATGTGTATGTGTTTATTTCAGACATACTTCGGAAAAGGGTAGAATAATTTACTGAGTTTTGCTTTTTAACACAACAGAATATATAGGAGGCAAGGCTATATACCCTGTTGTGTTAAGGGTATTAGAACTTATTGAAAAAGTGTCGTTATAGGATCAAAAACCAATGGGATTTGATGCAGTTCTGTTTGGGACCGCATCCTATCAGAACACTATTTTCTAATAATACAGAAAATTAAGTAACATACTTAAGTTGTACAACTCAGTTCTACTTGTTTGAGCCTGTTGGAGCAATTGTTGACTCTCTGAGATCTTCCACCACCACCACTCCTAAAAATAAACATGCCAAAATACTAACATTCTCCTTTTTAAACTAACCATTGACAGTTCCTGAGGTACCTAAGAAACCTGTTCCAGAAAAAAGAAAGCCTACTGCAGTCCCCAAGAAAGAAGTACCACCACCTCCTAAAGGTATTTAATTTGAAATTAGACTTTTCAGTAGCATTAACATCCATTATGTTTTTATCTTTCTCCTTTGGTACTTTTGGGGGGTGGGGGTGGGAGTGGATGTTGATCATCATTATTTATTTTCTGTGTTTCGCTGTTGGTGCTAGTATGGATATTTTTGCTTATTGGTGTACATCAGGAATCTTAAACTGAGGACCATCTGAATGTTGAGCTGAACTGGGAGCATCTCTTTCAGAATTGTTATATTTTATTTCATTTTAATATATAAATTGAGAGGGCTGTAAAGCTCTGTGAAGTCTAAGTGCTATTGCTAAATGATAATCATTGAAAATTGTTGATACATATCCAAGGATTTCTCACTTTTATTTTTAATATCTTTGAAGTGCCTGAAGTGCCAAAGCCAGTACCAGAGGAAAAAGTGCCTGTTCCAGTTCCTAAAAAAGTCGAACCACCTGCTAAAGGTATGCAAAAGAATTTAAATATATATATTATATTGATATATTTTTTGGTTCAGACATTTATCCTATGGCACATATTCAGAACTGATGTGTGATCCCTCAACTGGTAGTGCTACTGTGCTACAAGCTTATTGTTTTTTGCACTGTATATAGTTAGTTAGTTAAAACATTTTTTTTCCTTAGACACCAGAAGCTGGAGCTACCAATAGGTGTACTAAATATGTCAGAAGGCACTCATCATATACCTAAATACTATTATCGGTATCAGAGATGGGATGAGCTACTTATTAGTCTCTTATAGAGAAGGCATAGTAGATGAGGTTTCTCCACGTGGCTGTGATTTAATTAGGAATCCATTCACAGTATTATACTTGACAAGCTCACAAGTTTTTTTTAAAAAATGTATTAATTTTTTGCATTTTAAAATCTGTTTTAAAGTGCCAGAGGTACCTAAGAAAGTTGTTCCAGAAGAAAAAGTTGCCATTCCGAAGAAAAAAGAGGTTCCTCCTGCTAAAGGTAAAAGAATACACCTGTATTTAAGAGGCTTTAATGATCTCTTTGTATTTTTACCTTAATTGTATGGATGTTCAGTCACACCACAGTTCACTTGAGTCTGATGCTCAAGTTTGTTTATAATTGTTCAGGGTTCGGGTTCGTCATAATTATGTTTTGAAGATTCTACATATTCTTACATGTGTTTCTTTTAAAAGTACCCGAGGAGCCCAAGAAAGCAGTTCCTGAGGAAAAAGTACCTCGACTCCGTAAAAAAGAAGTCCCTCCAGCAAAAGGTATAGTTTTATTTTCTTTAGGAGAAAATAAAATTTTAAAAGAAGAAAAAACAGCTGAATTTTACCTCACTGTTCAATTGTTAATGCTCTGTCTTCTTAATTGTAATTTTCTATTTTATATGCACTAATTGTACTTCTGTTACTGTAAATTCTAAAATGAGACTCAATCATCTCTTTAAAGTGCCCAAGGTGCCAACAGAAGTAATTGTTGAGGAAAAAGTAACCGTTGCTGTGCCCAAAAGAGTTGAACCCCCTCCAGCTAAAGGTATATCTTGGGACAGAGTTGAAATAACCTGGTTGTATCAAAGAGTGTCTTTTCTCATTGTGTGTGTTCCATGTTTTGCATATTCCTCATGAAGACGTTGTTGTGCAGATAATGGGAGGTGGGTTGATAGGCTTTATTTGTATTCATTTCATACTGCTGCTTAGCTCTTATTTGTACATTTCATATTCAAAAGTACTGCTCAGTTCACTTCTCACTTTAAACTCTTAAATAAATACTGAAAATAGTTGCGCTCATCTGCCAGGAATGTATGAATTCCAGTTAAATCTGTGCACATTTAATGTCTTTTAAAGTGCCTGGGATGCCTAGGAGGGCTGTTGTAGAAGAGAAAAGCTTTGTTTCTGAAGAAACAGTATCTGTTACCATTTCTAAAAGAATGGAAGCTCCTTTACCTAAAGGTATCTACAAATAATTGGAACTATGAACTATTTTTTCAACCTTCCTGGAAAAGTTTTGTAACTAAATAACTGCCTGCTTGTTCTGGTTTTCTCTGTTTCTTTTTACCTAAATGGATTGTTTCTGTTTTGGATTTGTGTATCATTAGAACACCCTTGTATGTGACCAAGGTCCTTGGAGAAAGTAACACTTTTTCCAGTTTTGTTCCATGACTTTATCTGAACATAACCCACCCCATCCCCATTAAAATGTTCTGACACATCTGTGCATTTTGTGTGAATATGTGTATGCTCTGTTATATGTGTACTCTGTGTGCTTTGGTGGGGTGTCTTTGGATCGGAGAAACCATGAGCAGAAAGTGAAAATCCGAAACTGTTGTTCTCTGAGTGCTTATGTAAACACTATCAGAAAATGTATGCTGTTCTACAAAGGTGTGAAAAGTGTTTAAGAAGATGGAGAAGCTTATCTGGATATGGGACTAGTTGTTTTTTTAACTTTTTTATTATGTTTACAAGACTAGAAACTTTCTACTAATAGATAGATGATATATTCATCTATCTTTTATAATCACTCTATTTTTATCTATTTTATTTATCTATTTTATTAACAACGTATCATTCCATCATAAAGGTATATGATAGATAGACAAATTCCTTGTGTGTCCAATCACACGGCCAATAAAGAATTCTCTTCTCTTCTCTTCTTGATAGATAGATACATTACATGATATTTATTCCCTGAAAAAGGCAGGATTGGAGTTTTTGTTTATGGCTAATTGCCCTAAATCAAAATGATTATTGGGATATTGGATTTTGGATCTATACCTATGAGCCATAAGCAAAAACTCCAATCCCACTTTTTTCAGAGAATAATTATCAAATGATGCCGTTACTTTGAGATCCTATAATTAGGAGAAAAGTCATAGAAGGGCAAATAAATCTATATCTCTAGAACTCTTTAAGTTTTCCCAAACCGAGTCAAGGCACTGACATTAAATTTGATATTAATTTATTTGTATTTACAAAAATGATTTTCATTAAAACATGGATTTGTAGATTTCTATCTGCTCAGTCCAATTAATTTTTTTAATATTAATACATTTTCCTAACAAGAGTGGAAATATAATGCAGTATCCTATTCCATAATAATATTAAACTCATCATTTAAATCTCCACAGTGGAGAAATGGGAAGAAGTAGAGGAGGAGGAAGAAGAAGAAGTAGTAGAGGAAGAAGTAGAAGAAGTCCCCATTTCTTATGACAGGGAAGAAGAAGAAGAAGTCTCTTACGTGGAAGAGGAGGAAATTTCAGAAGTAACAGGTATTCTACTATTCAAAAAGCAAACTGATTGTCATATTTCCAGCTGTAGCATAACTGCCATTACAACATTTGTGCCATCTTCAAATTAAATCCATCCACTAATCAAAGTAATCAAATCCACTAATTATTATATTGTTTGTCTCACTCAAGTGAATAGTTTGATTACAAAGAGAACTTTAAAACAATGTGTTTAAGAATATCTGCATCTTCTTCCTTATTTTGATCCGGATGGATTTTTGATGTAAGGAACACATCAGTTACTAAATCATTCTTAAAGTCTATTTAATCTTCTTAGATCTTGCTTTCCTCATCTGAATACATGCATATGTAAAACAATACATTTGTAGAGCAGCCTTGATGCTTCAAATTCAAATTAGTGAATCTTATAAGCAAGGGACCTAGTAAAGATTTAAGCCATGAATGTATGTATATGCAATATAAGACATTCTGGGACACCTTTCTGAATCTTAATCTTGGTTAGGCAATGACTCTAGGATATGGACACTTACAGTATTTAACATTTCAGGGTCTGAACTGGCCCAATGTGTGAACACTTCCTCACACAGTATACATAAATGCATGTGACTTATAAATAATTGATTCTTAATTCTACAAGATGTAAATATATGTGGCATTTATTTATTTGAGTTGTCAATGCATTACATCCTACTGGAGAATACATTTGCAGGCATTAAAAAAACAAAGCATACAGTCCAGTGAATGAAGCAAATTTGTAACGCTTACTTATTTTCCCTTTTGCTAATTGTAAATGTTCTTATTCCAACTATTTAACTGTACATTCTAAGCAATACTTTTTCATTGACAGAAGAGGCTTACTATGCTGAGGAGGAAGTGCATATTACTGTTCCCGAAAAAGTGCCACCGGCTAAAGGTATCTTATTAACTTCTTAACATATAAAGGTAGCTTACAGCATTTCCTCCTACTTGTAGTCTAAGCAGAGTTTCACTTAACTGGCACATCAGAATAAAACAATCATTTGCCCCCTTCCCCTGGTAGTATGTCAGTGCTGTTTGGAAAAGTTCCTGAACATGTTAAGCAGAAGTGGAAATATGCAGGGGTGTTAGGAGTCTGTAGCAACAGTGGAACTGCTCCATTGGATAAGAAGCTGGTCTTGAAAGAAGGACCTACTTCTTATGCAGATGCTAGTAACTGGAACATGCCCAGTGTCTCATATTAATTTTATATAATACTTCACTTTTTTTTTTTTTTTGCTGATGCCATGGAATAGTACGGCTTAGTACATTCATGAATCAATGAATTAATTTGAACCCTTCATTTACATCTTGTGTCAAAGATTTCCTCCCTTTCTTTCCATATAATTTAAAGAGGCAATTGGAAGTACTTAGAAAGTGTTGCTTATATCTAAATATTCTTTCTAAAGTGCCAGAGGTCCGGAAGAGACCTGAACCAGCAAAGAAAGAACCAGTTGCTCCTCCCAAGAAAGTGGAAGCCCCTCCAGCAAGAGGTATAAATATTTACTGTTTCTTTTTATTCAGCCAAATGAGATTATTATTCAGCAAACCTAACATGTACTGTATTGTGGGAAGAAAAAATGGGGAGAGAAAGAAAGATGTTTAAAGTAACACTAATTTCTTTTTAAGGAATTGTGAAAATTACGTGTTCCTAAGTAATCTAACCTCACATGTCTTCAATGAAATGCGTGTGTCCTTAGTTCTCAGAATATATTGAGCTTAAAAATGTATTGTGTTGAAATCACCCCAACATTGTAAAATGTTTTTTTTAAGTGCCCAAGAAAGTCCCTCCTGAAGAGAAAGTTCCACCTAAAGTTAAAGAACCTCCACCACCCAAAGGTAAATAAACCAAAAGAGCAAGGAATTATCAGGGACGTGTTTTGTTTATCTCTTGTGGTATATTATTTTATGAATAGGATCTTCATTGTCACCCTATTTTGGTCCTTCTTTACTCTTTTCCCTCTAATGTTGACAAACATTCAGCTTCACTGCTTGTCTAATTCCTTTCGAAAAATTTAAAAATTAATATTGATTGTTAAAGGCAACTACCTCACTTTAAAGTATTTATGTATACTTGAAATACATGCAATTGACCTACCTTCATTATTTTTTAAAGTGACAGAAATCCGCAAGAAAAAAGTGGTTACTGAAGAAAAAATATCTGTCTCTAAAAAGGAAGAAGCTCCACCAAAGAAAGGTACATCAAGTTCTAAATTCTATAGAACGTACATCTTAATTTTGACTGGCGGTTAAAAGATGGCAATACAAGGTTGATAAATTGCTGAGGAGAAATTAATAAATAAAGCGCAAGGAACCGATGGGTTTCATTTTTCAAACAACCACTACTAGGACAAAAAACAACAAACTGCTTTTAAAATTTAGGGGGATTTCAAAAGCACTTTGTGATATAACATCACAAAGAATATCATCACGAGGACTTTTTATACAAAGAAAGTAGGGAAGCAAAATATCTTAGTAAGCTTGCCTAAGTGGGCAGTATTTGTCTTGTTACTTTAATTATGTTGAATAGACTTGGTTTCCTATTTGATGTTTAGCCTTGGTTATCTTCATATTTTTAATCATGTTTGCAATTATTAACCGTGTTATTAACTTTTGTAACTTTGACCGAATCTTATTACATATAAATAAATCAAATCAACTAAAATAATATATGTTTTAAATGCCAGTTGTACCAAAGAAAGTTGTCCCAGAAGAGGAAGTCCGTGTTCCAAAACCTAAGAAAGAGATAGCACCACCAAAAGGTATAATACTAATCTGATTCTGTAGAAAGTTTTTTTTATATATATCAGCCAGGTATTTACAGACATTGGGAGCTAGCTGCTTCCAAGAAAAATACATTGCAACTTGCCTAACATTTGCAAAAATGGTTTGCTCTTAACAAACAAAGAACATTAGGTGAATTTGTATACAAATAAATTTCAGTTCTGAGTTTGTATTATATATCTGTTTTACTTTTTATGATTGTAGTTTTAATAAGTATGCTAATCAAATTTGTTAATTTGTAAGGGGAAACTATACATTATAGATACCACATTTCAAAGCTGTTGATCCAAGAGTAAAGGGCCATTTATTTGTAGATTTATTTTGTCATTCAAATGAAATAAAATAATTAAATTATAAGATTAGATATTTCCCAACAAAAGGCCCCATATTAAGGTTTTAGTATTATGTAAGTCATATGACTTGGCATAAGACAACTGATTAGCTAATGTTCTGGTTGATGGTACAAATTAACTTTAACAGTTATTATTAGATGTCAGCTAGTACTAATCAATAGAATGAATGGATTTGATAACTAAGGTGGGAACATTGTTTCCAGATATATTGGTTTCGACTTCCATAATTCATAGCCAGTGCAACCAATAAAAGTAGAAATCAACACATCTGTAGGACACTAAATTGTAGAAGACTACTGAACTCTTTGTTGCATTTTGGATTTCCTTTTTGTTATTACAGAAATTATAACATCTTTTAGCAATCTTCTTAAGCGTCATTAGCTTTCTTTGTGTCTCTTATGTTCTTGCCTTTGTTGAAAAGTGTTGTCTGGAACAACATCT
Organism: Natrix natrix natrix; assembly: GCA_029891615.1. NCBI lineage: Eukaryota > Metazoa > Chordata > Lepidosauria > Squamata > Natricidae > Natrix > Natrix natrix. Next base: position 15,188 of record JAKRSK010008570.1, on the reverse strand, counting down.
TGCAATTATTTGCTAGAGATATAAGTTTTTGCAGGAGTTATTTGTTTTCCTTTTGGTATGCTTTATTGTGATTAATAAATATTATTTCTACTACAAAATCAGTATTGTAAAAAAAAAAAAACAGCTTCATTTTAAGATAATTTTAAAACCAAATCAATCTTCTGTGTTCTGTAAGTGATATAGTTGTAATATGGAGTTTGTAGTATATGTTCAATGTAAATCTGGTTAAATGCTATATTGTCGGGCTAATGACATTTTCAGGAGAATTGTCAATTGTCTTGTTTAGCAATTTGGTCATTGTCTGGATGTTTTTGTCCATTATCCCAGTCCTATCATTGCTAGCATCAACAATTTATAGAGAAGAGCATAAATTCATGGCATGGTTTTCTTATTACTTTCTTTCAACTGCCAGAAGTGCCAGAAGTTCCAAAGCATCTTGTATCGGAAGAAAAAATATCTATGGTTATTCCCAAAAGAAAAGTAGCTCCACCAGAAAAAGGTATATGATCTTCATACAAAACAAAAATTCATATATAGAAGAAGACATTTCTTATGAATTCTCAAATTAAAAAAAATAGCTTTCTTCTAAAATCCTATGAGGAGAAATGGGCAAGGCCTATTTTTCTTTCTTTTTGTTTAATTTCTAAAAGGAAGTCTCAAATAGTTCCAACCATCTCACTGGAATTCTTATTGTTTTAAATGATACTTTTCGTGGTATTCTAAAGTGAAATACTATGTCTTTAATAACAGCCATAGAAGAGCACTGGGGTTATGCAGAGGAAGTCTCTATTTCTCTTCATACAGAGGAGGAAGTTTCATATGCAGGTATGATATCGATGAGGAAAAGTATAGGGGCCAGAAACTTAGAAGCTGAATGATAATTTGTCACTGCCATTTAATATATGTTAAGAAAATGAATATTTACCGTTTATTTATAAAAATATTATCTCTCTGAGAGTATGAAACCTCCCGGTGTGTTGCTAACTCCAATAGAAATCTTACAGATACATAATTGTGGTGTGAAATTTACCACATAACATTTTAATAAAAACTTAAAATTAAATTCAGTAATAAAATGAAACACCAAGGGTTCTGATTCTTAATAGTAATGAATAAATAAACTTGATTTTTTATCTTTGAATACAACAGAAGAGGTTAATCTAAGAAGATAAATTTTGCACAGCATTAAAAAAATGTTGGCTTTTTTTCTTTTCAATTTTTTTACTTGGATAACTGCTTGAGTTGTTCTATTTCCTATATTGAACACTTCATCTAAGTAAAATGGCTTGGAATAAGAAAAATATTATGGAAGCAGCATTTAGGAAGCTTATAGAAAAAGCCAGGATAGATAGATAGATAGATATCTTTGACTTATATTCATTGCTATTAATCGACAATACAGTGGCAAATCAGAAGTGGAAATATCTACAAGACTTTGGCTTTAACTGACAAAAATTCTTGATGATGAAATTTGAAAAATGCATACTTTTTTAAAAAGTGTATTAACATATCAAACATTAAAAAATTCACATCTCCTTTTAATCCAGGAGCAAGCACTGTACAAAAAATTATGTAAATAATGTAATGCAACTACAGTAAAGTCAAATATCTTCTTTATCCAAATATGTGTATATTTTGTCTGGCAACAGAAATATATGTTGGTGTCTTGCTGTTCTTAAAGCTTTTTCAGCTCTTATATGTTAATGTACTATATCTTTAAAGTTCCTGAAGAGCCTGAGAGAGCTATCAGAAAAGAAAAAATGCCTATATCAATTACTTCAAAAATGAAGAAACCTCCTGCTAAAGGTATATTTAAGATATAAATATGTGTCTTTGGTCTGTTGTGTATTGTTATATGTTGTTCTTGCACTTACGATTATTTGAGTATTCTTTTCATGAATGCTTACATCGTTGATTGTGTGCGTAACTAAAACTCTCAAAAATTTATATTTTTTAAAGTTCCTGAAGTTCGTAAGACTGTTATTAAAAAAGAAGTGGTCCATGAGAAAGTTCCTCAGTATGAAGAAGAGGCTCCTGAGTATGAAGAAGAGGAAGAAGTTCCCCAATATGAAGAGGAAGAAATCCCACAATACGAAGAAGAGGAACAATATGAGGAGGAAGTGTCACAATACAAGAAGGAAGTCTCGCGATACAAGGAGGAAGTCTCACGGTACGAAGAAAAAGTAACTCATGAGGAAGAAGAGGTAGTAGTGGTACCTCACTATGAAGAGGTTCCTGAGTATGAAGAAGAGGAAGAAATTCCTCTACCTCCTCCACATAAAGGTAAAAGCAATGGCAATGTATATTTTATGAATTTGCTCTTGTCTAAGATTTTTTATTTAGTTTTATTTATAGATTATTATTTCTATGACAAATTATTTATTGATTTGTCATTAATTCATCTTCCTAACTGAATTTTGAAATTCATGTCAGTATGGTTTTCAGATTATAAACTGCAAATAAAAAAGTTTGAACTAGGGAATATTCCAAGCATATTTAACCTATTTTAACTTTAGGTGCTATATTATTTGTCCAAAATTATTCTGCTTATATCCAAACTTCTCCTAGTTGGAAACAGAGCCTACTAAACAAGCCTGCTCTGTCTAAAAGTCTTGAAATATACTAGTGCAATTTTATATTTATCTGGCCAAGAAACAGAGATGAGCACTGTTCCTGTTGGACATGACTGACAGGAAAACCTTTACCTTTCGTTCTTACAATAGTCCCAGTGAATTCAGTGACTCTCCCAAAATAGAAGGTGCTAGTCAGATCCTTAACATAAAGCCAGAAGACACTTTTGACCCTGTCCAAACATCATGCTTCATTTGAATGTAATTTTAAATGTATTTTGAAGTGATTTTTGTTTACTTGGAAGACAGCATTCTACAAGGCCTGATCATCTTATTTATTTCAAAGAATATTTTGGGGCCCTGCATATACCCTAGAAAGTAGCAGAAAGGGCTTTGAATCCATCACTCTGATGGGTGGGGGAGCAATTTAGAAGTAAACTGAGATGATAGATTCCAAGGAGAATGATAGAAAGGGGGAATCTACTGGTGTGTATTCTGCTGATTAGAGTCATTCAGATGCCAGTTAGTGGAGTTGTACGGAAACATTCAGTCCCCGGAAGCTCTTCAGAAGGGTGTGGGCTCTGCTGAACAATGTGGCATGAAGTGTAACAAGATAGTATATCAAAGAAGAGATAATGAACTTCTCTGACCTAATCTATGGCTTCACTAGTGTTTGCACTATGTTACCAGGGTCATTACAGAAGGAAACCAAAAAAGTCAAGATAATAATCATTACAGCGTGATCAAATCCCAGCTCTTTCCCCCCCCCCCACCACCTTTTAAATGCATAATACCTGTGACAGATAAAAAGGAGTGAAGCCATAGTTAACATCTTGACTTTTGTATCCCACTGTAGATGCCCATGTCTTCCTCTGAGCCTAACTTTCAAATATAATTCTATTTTTAAAGTGCCCGAAGTCCCTAAGAAACCTGTGCCTGAGAAAAAGAAACCCGTGCCTGTTCCCAAGAAAAAGGAAGCTCCTCCAGCCAAAGGTATATTGCATTTTCCTCATCTTTATTTTCCTTTTCATAAGTTTTTAAGAGCAGTAAAGACATTGGATAAGCGGATGGAGAATTCAGTTTCAGTTTCAGTTTATTAAATTTATAAACTGCCCCCTCTCCCCGAGGGGACTCGGGGCGGTGTACAGACAGAAATAAAATATACAATAAACAACAAAAATATAAAACCCCAGACAAACAAATTAAGCACAAGTCTGTACAATAGTCATAAATTAACTAATGATTAAAACCAATTAAAACCAATTAAAATACCCCAGAATTTAAAAATTTAAAATACCGGCCAGGAAGGTCGGTTATTGCAGATCTATTCTTTTTGTAGTAGCGTCCAACGTAGTTTTATTTATGTATTTATCTTCCACGTTTATTACTGGCAGTTCTTGACTTACGACCACAATTGAGCCCAAAATTTATGTGGTTAAGTGAGACATTTGTGAATTGAGTTTTGCTCCATTTAACGACCTTTCTTTCCACAATTGTTAAATGGATCACTTCCGTTGATAAGTTAGTAACCTGGTTGTTAAGTGAACCTGGCGTCCCCATTGCCTTTGCTTGTGAGAAGGTCACAAAAGGTGATCACATGACCTTGGGACACATCAATGGTCATAAGTATGAACCAGTTGCCAAGCATCTGAATTCTGATCACATGATCATGGGGATACTACAAAGGTCGCAACTGTGAAAATGGTTATATGTCATTTTTTTCAGTGCCGTTGTAACTTCACGGTGACTAAATGAACTGTTGTAAGTCAAGGAATACTTGTATTTTGATAAATAATTTGAGGTGGCAAACATACCTAATACTACTTTACTCCTATTTTCCCCAAAACAACAAACCTGTGAGGTGGGTTCGGCTGAGAGAGAGAGAGAGAGGGACTGGCACAAAGACATCCAGCTGGTTTTCATGCCTAAGGAGGGACTAGAACTCTCAGGTCTCCTGGTCTCTAGACAGCACTTTACCCACTAGACCAAACTGGCCTTGTCTGTGTTGTTTAATATGCCATAACATATTGGTCTCCTCAATCATCTCAAACCTTGTCTCTAAAGTGCCTGAAGTGCCAAAGAAACCTGTCCCTGAGGAAAAGGTCCCTGTGCCCAAAAGGAAAGAAGCTCCACCAGCTAAAGGTGCATCACTTTGGAATTTAACCTGTACAAAGTCATTTAACAATCCTTGTGTCCGTGTCCATGTCTGTGTCCGTGTGTGTGTGTGTGTGTGTGCTTTTAAACACCAAGAAAGCTTGTCCCTGGTCTTTTTAAGTGGTCTTTATGTCTGTATTTTGGTGTGTTTGGGGTTATTCTTCTCTGCTTTGTGCCAAAATGGAATCCCACACTTAAAAGTATTTCTGTATTGTTTCAATCAAAGTGCCCAAGAAACCGGTACCCGAAGAGAAAGTGCACGTTCCTGTCCATAAACGAGCAGAAGAACCTCCTGCTGAAGGTATACTGTGAGGCAAACATATATAGTAATTCACTTGGTCTATATTAAGCAAAAGGTGTTCAAGCTAAAAAAAAAAAGCAGTTTACAACAACAGCTGATAATTTCTGTCAGCCCCCTTTTGTAAATCCCTGAACCTTTTGGGTTCAGCTGCTGCAGTTCTACCATTCTGGTTTTGATTCTTTCACTTTTCCACTTTGCTTTGCTTTTATTATATTCTGCTTTGAATAAAATCAATTTGCCAATTAATCTGTGCGGAAATAGGTGGAGAATTGCCTCTACCTAAAGCTACATGAAAGAGCATTCTTAAATTATACATGGATATGTATAATTTCCCCATCCCACCCCATCCCATGGAACTTGCAAATATGTGTCACGTATGACTTTCAAAGTGAATTATGACACCCAGGAAGAACAAGTGGATTTGTAATTATGATTCTTTAACCTATAGTAGGGTTTGCCTTTTGCTCTTCTACCTCCTTCTTTTTCTTTCTGATATGTTTCAAACATCAAATTTCTTAATATCTTTAAAGTACCTGAGATCTTTGAGGAAGAAGAAATTGAAGCTGAAGTGCCTCTGCCAGCTAAAGGTATACCAACCTGTTCTGTAAAGAAGGGCTTGTTTATCTTGGATATTACTGTTGCATGTTCTTTACATGTGTCATTTTTATGGTCTTTGGGTTGATGACAATTCATTTACAAATTGTTTCTTAAAATTTAAAAACAAACACTTTTTGAAGAAGACATGCCAACAAAATGTATATCAAAGTCTTTTACCTTATCAAAAGCTTTTTGAATACCACCAGAATAAATACCAGTCTCTATTTCATTTCATTTTATTATTTTGCTACAAATATTCTCTTCTGTTGGAAAGACACCAGTATTTTTCATTGTACATTCCAAATAAATTATGTGACCTGATATTATGCATTTTTACTTAGTCATAAATCCCATTGAGTTCAATGGAATGGATTTCTAATCCATTAGTCTGCAGCAAAAGCTGCAGATTTCAATTCATTCTTGGAAATTTATATTTAAAACACCAGCATGAAAATACTTTTTATAATACAGAACAACATGAGAGAGAGAAGCATTTTAAAAAAGAGTTTAATAGAAATTGTATGTTAAAATATGTATATATTTAGGATAGTGTTTCTTAAAGTGTAATCTTAGGACCCCTGGGGTTTCCCCAGTACCCTCTCATGGGTCACCAAATCAAAATATTTGCCAGCCTATGTTGAAAAGTACTACAATATTAAAACCCCATCAAACAATTGTGAGAGGTAGTAGCAGCAAATGTATCAGTTTTATTTTTAATACAGTAAATATTAATAAATATAACTCATAGAAGCAAAGCCTTTTTTCAGATCCTCTGTATTTTTTTAAAGTTAGAAGGGATCCTTAGAGGAAAAAAAGTTTAAAAACACGTGCAAGCTCCAAATGATAGAGAGAATTGCAAATTAAAATGGGCCTATTTTGACAGATGTTTTTTTGATGCAGTACATACACGACATCTAGTTATGTTTTAAGGAACATTTTGGATTTATTTCCAAATAAATCCAAATCACGCTAGGCTTTTTTTTTCATTATTATTTAGTTTGAGAATCAGCTTTCCAAGCACCCTGAGTAGAATCTGGCAGAAATGCTAATGGCTCTTCTTGCGTGTTCTTGGCTTACACTGCGTTAAAACAGTGATTGTGCCTTACTGTGTTTTATTCACTGCATCTATTAATGAGACTTAAGTCTAAATCTGAACAAAAAATGTTTTCAAGTGCCAGAAGTACCTAAGAAAGTTATACCAGCAAAGAAGATTCCTGAACCTGTTCCCAAAAAAGTGGAGCCACCACCACCACCACCTGTTGCAAAAGGTATTTTGACAGCATCATGATTTATTCTTCTGTTATGCTAATGAAAGGGCTAAGCACACTTCACTGTTTCTTTCCTACCAAGTGTACTAGAATTATATTAGATGTGCTTCTAAATTACATAGGAAATACTCTTATGTGCTTTCTATCTGCAAACGTTTTAACCTGATAGAGGTGCCCCTGAATTATTCAACTTCTAAGTCCTTTTTCTTAACCATTTCTGCAAATGTCTGGCTTAATCCAGCCATACTTCACTCTCTTAGAAAATTCTTGTCATTATCTTCCCATCGGGGCCTCAAATCAAACTCTCCCAACTATTTTTTTTTAAGTTCCTGAAGTTCCCAAATCTGTTCCAGAAGAGAAAGTGCCTGCTCCCAAAAAGGTGTCACCTCCACCAGCCAAAGATACATCTAATATTTGAACCTGTGTGAAAATAAATTATCATGGGCTGTACTTGTTGTTCATGTTCCTCAATTAAGTTTTTTTTTTAAAAAACCAATGTTTCCAAGTTTTAGGTTTTCTTGTACATCTGTACATGATGCGTTGCAGAGTAATTCTTAAAACAAGAAGACCATCTCTTTTTAAAGTGCCTGAGGAGGAAGTGCCTGTTCCCAAGAAAATGTCATCCCCAGCAGTTAAAGATATAGCTAGCATTTAAAATAATTATATCAAAACTTTAACACTAATATTACTTGGCATTCTTATTCTTACGTATTACACACCAATATTGCCACCGTAGTTTAAAGATTTCTGACATCTTATACATTTGTCCATGATGAGCTGAGCTCAACATCTTTAAGTAAAAATAATCTATCTTTCAATTCTTAAAGTTGCCAAACCTGTCCCAGAAGAGGAAGTGCCTATTCCCAAAAAAGTGCCAGCTCCACCAGCCAAAGGTATATCTAATATTTATAAACAGTAAGAAAGAACACCAAGATTGATATTTATCTATATTCTTAAGTACAGGTAGTCCTCGATTTACAATAGTTCATTTAGTGACTGTTCAAAGTTACAACGGCACTGAAAAAAGTGACTTATGGTCATTTTTCACACTTACAATGTTGCAGCATCCCCATGGTCAGGTGATCAAAATTCAGATGCTTGGCAACTGGTTCATATTTATGACCATTCCTGTGTCCCAAGGTCACGAGATCTTCTTTTGAGACCTTCTGACGAGCAAACTCAATGCGGAATCCAGATTCACTCAAAGACAATGTTGCTAAGTTAACAACTGCAGGGATTCACTTAACAAATGTGGCCAGAAAAGTCATAAAATGGGGCAATACATACTTCACAAATGTTTCACTTAGCAACATAAATTTTGGGTTCAATCGTGGTCGCAATTCAAGGACTACCTGCATACTGTAGTTCAAGTTTTTGTGATATCTTATGTTTATCTATGGTGAGTTGAACTCAAATCTTAAAAGAAAATCAATCTCTTTCAATTTCTGAAGTTCCCAAACCTGTCCCAGAAGAGAAAATCCCTGTTCCCAAAAAAGTGCCAGCTCCACCAACTAAAGGTATGCCCAGTTAAAACAGTAATATGAAAAAAATACATTAACATTAATGTTACTTGTCATCTGTGTTATTAGACATTGGTACTTCAAAGTCTGTGATTTCTTCTATGTTTGTACCTGTTGAGACCAATATCTTTATAAAAATCTTCCATATTATCTTAAAAGTGCCTGAAGTTCCTAAACCTGTCCTGGAAGAGGAAGTACCTGTTCCCAAAAAGGTGCCATCTCCACCAGCCAAAGGTACATATTATACTTCAAATAGCAATACGAAAAAACATTTACATCACTATTACTTGTTATCCTTATTCTTAAATGTTAGACACCAATATTGCTAAAGTAATTCAACGTTTTGTGACATTTTATATCTTTCTGGATTGAGCTGAATAGCTTAAAGAAAAAACATCTATCTTTCAATTTAAAAAAAATATCTCTTTTCAAAGTGCCTGAAGTTCCCAAACCAGTCCCAGAAGAAAAAGTGCCTGTTCCCAAAAAAGTGCCACCTCCAAAAGCTAAAGGTATGTCTTGAGTAATATGAAGAAACATTAGCATTAATATTACTTGTCATCCATGTTATTAGACATGAATATTGGTAGTTCAAAGTTTTGTGATGTCTTATGTGTTTGTCCATGCTGAAAATCTTTTTAAAAAACATCCTCCATACTATCTTTAAAAGTGCCTGAAGTTCCCACACCTGTCCCAGAAGAGGAAGTGCCTATTCCCAAAAAGGTTCCAGCACCACCACCAGCCAAAGGTACCTGTGAAATTTGTGACAGTACTAAAAAGTTATAAATGTTGTCATTGCTTGTCACTGACATAGACGAGTGTCGGTATTTAAATTTTGTCATATCTTGTTTGTTTGTCCATGTTGAGACCAAAATCTTTAAGAATTCTTATTATCTTTAACATCGCAAATGAATTCCAGAAACCAATCTGATTCTACCTGTAAAGGCAACAACTCGCCGTGTCGTATACATCTTGTCTTTAAAACCTCTTAAAACAAATAAATGTTGATGGTATTTGTCATTAATCATTGTCAATCAAGTACATTATATCCATATTTGTAATTTAAACTTCTATTAAGTTTGTTCATATTGACTTGAATACATAATACTTAAAAAAACATATTATTTTCAAAGTGCCTAAAGTTCCCAAACCAGTCCCAGAAGAGGAAGTCCCAGTTCCCAAAAAAGTGCCAGCTCCACCAGCCAAAGGTATATCTAATATTTATAACACCATGAAAAACACTGATGTTCACTCATATTCTTAAATATTAGGGTTGGAATGTATTTTGTTGGAATACATATTTTATACGACAACTATAGTAGTATTCAGCTAGCAGATGGCAGTGTTTACAAGTTTGGATCTATAGTATATACTTTATGTCCTTTTGTTCTAAGAAAACTTTCCTGTTTCCTGTTATAGTTAAGCAGTAAAGCACATAGTGATTGTACACTGTTTGATCTGTAGTGCTATATATAAATAGAATTTCTAACAATTAGACAACAATAACTAATAGTTTAATGTTTCATAGTATCTTCTGGTGACTTGAGACCAAAGACATTTTTAAAAATTAAAAATTCCTTTTTTTAAAGTGCCCAAACCTGTCCCAGAAGAGAAAGTGCCTGTTCCCAAAAAGATGCCAGCTCCTCCTGCTAAAGGTACAAGTGAAATTTGTAACATTGTGAAAACAAAATTCACAATATATTTCACAATAATTCTTCTGTTAAGGGTTAATGCCCTAATTAATGCTTCACATTCTTGGGTTGTCTTGGGTTGACATTTGTCAATAGTGAATTGATAACAAAATCTTAAAATAAGAAAATCCTATATTTTTTAAAGTGCCTGAAGTCCCTATAGCAGTTGTAGAAGAAGAAGAAGTGCCCATTCCTAAAAAAGTACCAGCTCCACCAGCCAAAGGTACATCTAACTTTTGAAAAAAATAATATGGAAAGAACTTTAATAGTGACATGACGTCTCATCTTTATTCTTGAGCATAAGATATAAATGCTGGTAGTTCAAAGTTTTGTGATGTTTGTCCATGGTGAGTTGAGCTCAAAATCTTACAGACAAAAATTTGTCTTTCAATCCCTGAAGTTCCCAAACGTGTTCCAGAAGAGAAAGTGCCTGTTGCTAAAAAGGTGCCAGCTCCGCCAGCTAAAGGTACATGTGACATGTATAAGTCTATGAGAAACATAAATATTGAATATTGACAGTATCTGCGGCATTGTTAAATATTAAGCACTAATATCAGCACGCGGTGTTTTGTGATGCTTTGTATGTTATACAAATTCTTATTAAAATCTTTTTTAAAAAATGCTTTATTTAAATTGTCTGCAATTGTCATCATGTTATGAGCGAGAATGTTTCTTTCCTCTTAGAGTTTTAGGTGCTCTTGCCAAACATTCATTTAATACTTAAAATATCTTGAAAACAAATAAATGTGGGCAGTACGTGTCATTAATATTTTAAGTTTCAAACACCTACACCAGTGCTGCAAGCTTTTAGGTCTTCCATATTTGTTTGTGTTGATCTGAAATAAATAAAAAAATATTCATTCTAAAAAAAATTCATACTGTTTTTCAAGTCCCTGAAGTTCCCAAAGTAGTGGAGGAAGAGGTAGTGGAGGAAGAGGTAGTGGAGGAAGAGGAAATATTTGAAGTTTCCAAAAAAGTCCCAGCTCCACCAGCCAAAGGTACATCTAATATTTATAACAAAGGACTAATTTTGGCATTCCTTATCATTCAAGTGCCTAACAATGAGTCACCAATATCAGTAGTTCAAAGTTTGTGAAGTCTTACGTGTTTGTTGTCCCTAGTGAGCTGAGCTCAAAATCTTACAGAAAATCAATCTGTCTTTCAAATCCCTTCAGTTTCCAGACCTATTCCTGAAAAACTGCCAGCTCTATCTGTTGAGTGTTGCATAGAATATTTATAGCAGTTGGGAAAAAATGTTGATGTCAGCAGTCATACATCTTCATAAATATTAGATACCAATTTTTGTTAAAAAAATATCTAGCAGCTTGTATGCTAGTCCATGCTGATTTAAGATCAAACCTTTAAAAAGGAACCATCTCTTTTTAAAGTGCCTGAAGTTCCCAAGCCTGTCCCAGAAGAAAAAGTAATGGTTCCAAAAAAAGTACCAGCTCCACCAGCCAAAGGTATATGTGAAACCTGAACCAGTATGAAAGAAAATACTATGTTGATGTTGCTAGTCATGTATCTTCTTCAGTTGAATGTTAAACAACAAAATTAATAGCTTATAGTTTTACTGTGTCTTGTATTGTCTATCCATGTTGACTTGAGACCAACATCTTTTTTAAAAAAAAATCTTTTGGTGTGTTTGGGGCTATTCTTCTCTGCTTTGTGCCAAAATAGAACCCCACACTTAAAAGTATTTCTGTATTGTTTCAATCAAAGTGCCCAAGAAACCGGTACCTGAAGAGAAAGTGCACGTTCCTGTCCATAAACGAGCAGAAGAACCTCCTGCTGAAGGTATATTGTGAGGCAAACATATATAGTAATTCACTTGGTCTATATTAAGCAAAAGGTGTTCAAGCTAAAAAAAAAAAAGCAGTTTACAACAACAGCTGATAATTTCTGTCAGCTCCCTTTTGTAAATCCCTAAAACTTTTGCGTTCAGCTGCTGCAGTTCTACCATTCTGGTTTTGATTCTTTCACTTTTCCTCTTTGCTTTGCTTTTATTATATTCTGCTTTGAATAAAATCAATTTGCCAAATAATCTGTGCGGAAATAGGTGGAGAATTGCCTCTACCTAAAGCTACCTGAAAGAGCACTCTTAAATTATACATGGATATTCAACTGTTTCCCCACCCCACCCCACCCCATGGAACTTGCAAATATGTGTCACATATGACTTTCAAAGTGAATTATGACACTCAGGAAGAACAAGTGGATTTGTAATTAGGATTCTTTAACCTATAGTAGTGTTTGCCTTTTGCTCTTCTACCTCCTTCTTTTTCTTTGTGATATGTTTCAAACATCAAATTTCTTAATATCTTTAAAGTACCTGAGATCTTTGAGGAAGAAGAAATTGAAGCTGAAGTGCCTCTGCCAGCTAAAGGTATACCAACTTGTTCTGTAAAGAAGGGCTTGTTTATCTTGGATATTACTGTTGCATGTTCTTTACATGTGTCATTTTTATGGTCTTTGGGTTGATGACAATTCATTTACAAATTGTTTCTTAAAATTTAAAAACAAACACTTCTTGAAGAAGACATGCCAACAAAATGTACATCAATGTCTTTCACCTTATCAAAAGCTTTTTGAATACCACCAGAATAAATACCAGTCTCTATTTCATTTTATTTTATTATTTTGCTACAAATATTCTCCTCTGTTGAAAAGACACCAGTATTTTTCATTGTACATTCCAAATAAATTATGTGACCTGATATTATGCATTTTTACTTAGTCATAAATCCCATTGAGTTCAATGGAATGGATTTCTAATCCATTAGTCTGCAGCAAAAGCTGCAGATTTCAATTCATTCTTGGAAATTTCCTATCTTAAAAGTGCCCAAGGTTTCCAGATATATCCAGGAAGATAAAAAGTGCCCATTCTCAAAGAAATGCCCATTGCATGCTTCAAATATTTATGATAGTATGCCCAAAATAATTGAATTACTTGTCATCCATATCCTTAAACATTGGACAAAAATCTTACTAGTTCAAAGTTTTGTGCTAACTTTTATGTTTGTCTATAGTGAGCTGAGCTCTTTATCTTAAAGAAAAAATACCGACCTTTCAAGTCCCTAAAATTCCCAATCTTGTTCCAGAAGGAAAAGTGCCAGAAGTTCCTCAAATGTTCCCGATCCACCAGTTAAAGTTTGTTACCACCTAATTTTCGAAACTGGGGGTAGGGCAGATGACATTACCTGAATTTGAGGAGGCTGAAGTAGAAACAGGAGGAATTTAGACAGAAACCATCCACAACCAATGGAGACGTTCAACCTTAGGTCTGAGTTGCGAAAAGCCTAGAAAGAAGAGTCAGACTCCACTTCAATAAACTCTTTAATAAAAAAGAACGGGTGGTTACTGTTGTGGTATCCAGAATTCTTTAACTCTTGCCTTAAAGGCTTTCATAATGTCTACATGATTCTTGCTTCCTTGATCATGCAATGCAATATTGGCTTGATAGTTCTTCAGCGTTTTGTAATGTCTTCTACTGTATGTTTCACTTTGGTGACGAGAACAAAATCTTTATTAAAAATTGTTAAATCTTTTTTTCCAAGTCCCTGAAGTTCCAAAACCTATTCCAGAAGAGAAAGTGCCAGTTCCCAAAAAGGTGCCACCTCCACCAGCCAAAGGTACAGATGAAATTTGTAACCCTGTGAAAAAAAATGTTGACAATATATATCACTTACATTCTTCAGTTAAGGGTTAAACACAAAGAACAGAAAGTTCAACATTTTGCATTGTTTTCTACATTTGTCCATCATGAGCTAAGAACAAAACCTTGAAATAAGAAAACCATCTCTTTTTTAAAGTTCCTGGAGTTCCCAAAGCTGTCCCAGAAGAGAAAGTGCCTGTTCCCAAAAAAGTGCCACCTCCACCAGCCAAAGGTACAGCTATTATTTATAACAGTAAAAGGAAAACATTAAGATTAAAATGCCATGTCATCTATAATGTTTAGCATTAAGCACCAGCATTGGTAGTCCAAAACATATAATGTCTTATATGTTTATCAATGGTGGGATGAGCTCAACCTCCTAAAAGAAAATGTATCTGTCTTTCAATCCCTGAAGTTCCCAAACCTGTCCCAGAAGAGGAAGTGCCAGTTCCTAAAAAAGTGCCACCTCCAGCAGCCAAAGGTACATCTAATATGTGTAATGGTAGTATGAAATAAAATGTTGACAGTACTTGTCATCCTTATTCTTAAGTGGTAGACACCAATATTGTCTATTCTTAAGTAGACACCAATACAGTAGTTGATAGTTTTTTGTGTATCTTGTATGTTTGTCCAAAATCTTAGAAACCAAAATCTTGTGATGTTTTATGTGTTTGTCAATGTTGCCTTGAGACCAAAATCTTTTTTAAAGTCCTCTATACTATCTTTAAAGTGCCTGAAGTTCCCAAACCTGTCCCAGAAGAGAAAGTGGCTGTTCCCAAGAAAGTGCCACCTCCAGCAGCCAAAGGTATAATCTACCATTTTTAAATAGTAATACCAAAATCATTAACACTGACATTACTTGTCATCCTTATTCTTAAGTGGTAGACACCAATATTGTCTATTCTTAAGTAAACAACCAATACACTAGTTCATAGTTTTTGGGTATCTTATATGTTTGTCCACGTTGAGTTGAGCTCAGAATCTTGAAGAAAAATTATCTGTCTTTCAATTCTTAAAGTTCCCAAACCTGTCCCAGAAGAGGAAGTGACTGTTCCCAAAAAGGTGCCAGCTAAAGGTACATCTAACATTTAAAATACTAAGAAAGAACGTCAAGATTGGTATTGCTTGTGATCTATATTCTTAAGTGTTAAATATTGCTACGGTAGTTCAAAAGTTTTCTAGTATTTTATGTTTGTCCATGGTAAGATGAGCTCAAAATCTCTAAGTAAAAAAATATCGTTCCATTTTCTGAACTTATATGTTTGTTCATGGTGAGCTGAGCTCAAAATCTTTTTTAAAAAAAACTTACCTTTCAATTCCTGAACTTCCGTAACCTGTCCCAAAAGAGGAAGTGCTCTTTCCAAAAAAAAGTACCACTTCCATTAGCCAAAGGCATATTCACCATTTTTAAAAGTAGTATAAAAACATTACTTCT